>JAJHZJ010000352.1:1843258-1981626 GCA_023548195.1 Bettongia penicillata ogilbyi
TACTACCTCACATCTACTAGATTGACTAAATGAGGTAGAAAAGGAGAATGACAAATATTGGAGGGAATATGAGAGTATTGAGACACTAATGCTCTGTTGGTGAAATTGCAAACCGATTTAAGCTCATGTAGAGACATTTGGAACTATGACCAAATATTTATAGCTTTTTTCTGGTGACAAAGAATTGGAAATTGAGTGAATGCCCATCAATTGGGGAATGGCTGAACAATTTGTGATATGCAATTGTGATGGAATACTATTAGAAATAATGATTTAGATGCTCTTAGAAAAACCTGGAGACTTATGTGAACTGATGCAAAGTGAAATGAACAAGACCAGGAGAACGCTATACATAGTAACAGCAATATTATAAATAATCAACTGTGGATTACTTAGCTATTCTTAGTATTACAATGATCCAAGACAACTCTGAAGGACTTATGATGAAAAATGCTATCCATCTCCAGAGGGGGAAAAAAAAAAAAAAAAAAAACTGATAGAGTCTGAATACAGATTGAAGCACAATTTATTTTTGCTTCTTTTATTTTTCTTTAATTTTTATTTTAGTCTATATTTTCTTTCAAAACATGACTAATATGGAAATATGTTTTCATGACTACACATCTATAACTCATATCAAATTTATTGCCTTCTCAATGAGGGAAGTAGAGAGAGTGGGAGAGAATTTGAAACTGAATTTTTAAAACAAACATAGAAAATTGTTTTTACATGTAATGAGGGGGGGAATAAAATACTAAATTAAAAAAAAAAGAATTTAGCCATTGACAAATTTGGAAGCATTTGAAAGGTTTTATAATTGCACCATGACACTAATACACTATAATGTTATGCTCTTGTGATAAATTTCAGTTTAAAAAAAGTCACATTACATCAAAATAGTTTTGATGATAGATTCTGGGATTTGGAAAAAAAAACAACCTTTGTTGGAAATATTTTCTCATTTACTTTTTTGACAGTTACTAGACAGATAAATCAAAGGAATACTATAGACATATTATATTTGGATTTCAGTACAGCATTTGACAATGACTCCAATGATAAATGTGAATACAAAATGGAAAAAATGTGTGCTGGGTGATAGGATGGTGAGTGGATATATAATTTTTTTTGACAGATATATCCAATAAATGTTGAGGAATAAACAAAACTAATGTCCACTTGGAAGAAGTTTACTGGTGGCCCCATTCTAACAAGATGAATTACAGCTATACTGTGATACCTACGAAATCACTGATGTGGGGACTCCCTTAAGTAATTTAGATCACAATTTTTTCATGCCTTTTCATCCTGTGTGACTTTTATCCATTTCTTCTGATAAAATAGGGAGCTTCTCTGATATGCTGGAGGTCTTCCTTGCTCAAGACATCTTGCCATGGTGTGGTTTCTAAGGGCCATGAGATTTGTCCATTTTTTATCCTTCTCCTTGCAAAGTAACTAACCAATCTTCTTTTATGGCTACATATATTTTTAGTTATCATAATAGATTTTAATTTTTGCAATTTATTATTTTTGCAAAGTTTTGAGAGACTATTTTGTTGTATACTCCAATCTCATATCTCTCTGTTTTTCTTTCTGATCTTCTACTTGACTTCTTCAGAATCTGGAATTTTCTGAGTCATACAACATTATTAAAAGAACACTGGCACTTAAAAAATGAAAGAAGATAGACCTTTGTTTTAGAGAAAAATCTGAGGTTATTAAAAACACTAAACTTCCCAAAGTCATCTAGTCCACTGTCCTCTTCCTATTCAGTTACAGAGCTAGTCCTTCATCATTGTTTAGTGTCACTTCAGTATATTGAGGCAATATATTGGTATTGAAGAACAGGTTCTATGGATTGTCCATCTACCTACTTTTTGCTAAGGGAATAGTTAAATCAGATTATTTCAAGTCCTTACAGATTTCATATACAAGGCTCTGTAATGCTCTGTGGCTGAGTGCATCATGCAAAATTTGGCAGTATCCAAGTTACCTTATCTATAGGGACTCCCTTTTTCACTTGGGATATGTGCTAGGCAACGCCCAGAACAATAGCAAATATTTTGGGTGAGGATATTTCCCTGTCTTATTCCTTGCTTGAAATTAAAAACCCTAGGGCTATCAAACAAAAGTATTTCCATTGTTATATCTTTAATGGAGTCATAAATTAAATCAGTGATTCTCAAACTCTTTGGTCTGGAATAACATTACACTCCTAAAAGTTACTACTGGCCCTCCCCCAAAGAACTTTTGCCTTTATATTTATCAATATTTACCACATTAGAAAAATAAAATCATCTTTGCATTATTGGGGCTATCAAACAAAAGTATTTCCATTGTTATATCTTTAATGGAGTCATAAATTAAATCAGTGATTCTCAAACTCTTTGGTCTGGAATAACATTACACTCCTAAAAGTTACTACTGGCCCTCCCCCAAAGAACTTTTGCCTTTATATTTATCAATATTTACCACATTAGAAAAATAAAATCATCTTTGCATTATTGGGGTTTTGTTAGTTTTTCCTTTTTTCCCTTTTCCCTTTTTTTTTTTTTTTACTTTGAAAGGGTCTTGGGGGCCGCCGAAGGTCCTTGAACCACAATTTGGGAACTATAAACACATGCATTTGAGGTATATCTTTGGAGATGAGATTTAAGGTGACGTTCCCCAAATCCTTTTCTATAGTTAACAAATATTGAAATGATGTGTTCACTGTATTTTTAAATCAATTACAGGGCTTTAGTTTACTCTAGAATATACTTGGCAAAAGCCTACCTGTTTCCTTAATATATCTTTCAGGCATAGCAGCTAACCAGGCACTGCTAGGTTCAGGCCACAGGAGCTAGAGACTTTTGCCAATTCCAGTCTTTTCTCTGACACCAAGTTTTGGCTTACATTCAATGCTCTGGGATAATCTGCCTTCTCGATAAGGGAATTAGCCTCCCTCTTGCTCCAGTTCTACTCAAACCTGGGATTCTTGATGAATTATTCTACTTTGGTTCTACTGCAAGTGGCTCTCCTCTTCAGACAAGGAGAAAAAAAGTGCCCAGTGTGTGTGTGTGTGTGTGTGTGTGTGTGTGTGTGTGTGTGTGTGTGTGTGTATTAAGCAATAGAAAATTATAGAATGATTAAAATCAACTGAGAAACTAATATACAAGTCTAATTGAGACATTTGCAATTTTATCTCCACTGAGCAAAGCCTGATCAATACCAAGTAAACTCTGCTTTCTGATGGGTTTTCTTTCTGTGGATGACTATTAAACTCAATTCAATTTGTAAACATTGATTAAACACCTACTATGTGCCAGATACTGTGCCTAAGCATGGAGGGTACTTTTTCTTTTTTTTTAAAGGCAGCCCCTGTCCTCAAGGAACATACTTTAATGCAGAAAATAATACAAAAGGAAAATGGGATGGACCACAAGAGCATCTTATTCCATGGAGTTGAAACCAAGTAAAGCAGCAGATGGAAAATTGAGTGAGTACTAAGTCTGTGTTCTGTCCTCTATGACAGAAGACTTTGGGTAGAGTTTAGTACCAGCCCTCCAATCAGAGAGGAGAGAAGGCTGAGGGAGGCTGAAAGATGTTTAATATCCAAAGCTGAATTAGCAGCTCAGTATAATGGTAATCTAATAAGGATCTTTTACTGTCTTTGTTTTACTAAAAGTGCCTCTGATTGATTGGAGAGGATCTTTCCCATCCATTGATAGGCCTACCCATTGTGGGAAGCTTGATTAGGGGAGTTGTTTTATAGGAGGGTCCTGAGTACCTTTTATTTTTCCTATTAAGGCACCGGATCAGAAGGTTATGCCCTCTGGCTCTAAAAAGCATTATAAATACTCTAAGGGTGAGGTTTTATTTTGGGGCTTCCTGACCTAAAGTGTTTCTTTGACCAGAGAGACTCTGGGAAGTCGTTAAGGAAACAGACCCCCCCCCCACCTCCACCCCCTGCTCAAACCCAGAAGCTGATGCTTCCCTCTCTGGTAACTGTGTATGTATGTAATGGTCAGACATGTGTTTGTATGTAATGGTCAGTCAGTTTGGAAGCACTGTCTGTTGATTTTTTTTGATGTCTCTGAAATTTTGATTTTCTCTGATACCTGTGCTTGATTAAAGTGATTATTAAGCCCTTGAAAATTGCTTTCCTTTTATGAATGCTGATCTAAGAACCTACTGTAGTAGGCCCCCCTATGTATGTTGGGGTACTCACTGATGCAAATGGTAATAAGATATGAAGTGATCAGTTTATCCTGGGAGGGGTATCTTCTATGGAGGTGAAACCAATCCAAGGGGCAGATGGAAAACCAGTCAGCCACCACCTCTGCCTCCGCCACTGATAACTTTCCAACTGCTCAACTAGTCCATCTTTCATTGCTCTGCTCCTCTTCCTTGACCTTTCCAAAAGAAGATAATGCTGATTCTCTCTCTCTCTCTCTCTCTCTCTCTCTCTCTCTCTCTCTCTCTCTCTCCTCCCTCTCTCTCTCTCTCTCTCTCTCTCTCTCTCTCTCTCTCTCTCTCTCTCTCTCTCTCTCTCTCTCCCCCCCCTCCCCTAAAACTTTAGACCCAGTGCACTGTGAAGCCCATGGATTGAACAACGAGTCCCTGCCTGTTTTTGGACCCTCCTGGCTTAGAGCAAATGACAACAGGAACAGTTTCTCTTCGAAAAACAACACCCCTGAGGCTCCTACCCCCCCTAGGGTGATTTATCTATTTTTTTTTTCTTTTCTATTAAAGGGGTCCTCCCCTTGACTATTTTTTTAAAAAATCCTACTCCCTGAATGGCCATTACCTTACTTTAAGTGAGTACCTGAAAAGGTCTTAGCCTAAAAGGCTATGGTCTCCCATTGCATCCTGGGCTATCTCTGGTCATCCTGATGAATATCTGGTCACTGGATCCAGATGGCTCAGGAGGAGAAAGTGAGGCTGGTGACCATGCACAGTCTTCCCTCACTCAAAACAGTCAAGTGTAACTCATGTCATCATTTATCTGATGGCATGGTCACGTCGAAAACGAAGGATGAATATAACTGTTGAGGTAACAAAGAGACCCCCGACCACTGGGATGTCTTGAATCTCAGGCATGCAGTGATGAGGTGGGAGACAGAGATGTAGCAAGCTCTATTTATTATTACTAAGTACAAGCCTTATATACTGTTCAGCCATATGTTCCATACTGGCAGCAAGCTGGTGATAACATTTACTTTTACCATTCCTCCTTAAGATACAGATACCAGTCCTCATGACTGCCTTGGAACGTCTTATCAAGTTTACTCAAGACTGAGAGACCTTGGGGCTATTGCATAGGGTTCCGGAGGGCCAAACCAACAACCTTTGCTCCGTTTGCACAATGGAGTGGGCTTATCAGGCCAATCATGTGCTCCTGAAACCGATGTGGACCTCTACGGTTCCCTACAATTCCCCCTTTCTGTTTTGATAATGTGATCTCCAAGATCATAATTGGAGAACATCCAAGGCTTCATTAAGGACATGGAAAAATAATCAAAATATGAATGGCAAAAGTAAGAGCATCAAAATAAAAACTATAGCCGCAGTTATAAGCACTCTAACAGTATCATGAAAAATACTTGGAACTGATAAATTTTTTAAAATTTCAATAATATTTTGAGCACTTTTATCTGGGGTAAGATCCAGATCAGCAGCATAATAAAGGTGTTGGGAAATATCCTACAAGGCATTGATATCCAGAATAACATTGGAATTATCGATCACTCCATTCAAATGATTACGAATCCATTCCCAATTATACTGACTCTCATTGTACAATGCGTTGGTAACACATGCATGAGAATAAGGATAATCACACATCAATCTGTCTAAATTCCAGAATATCCAATTCATCTCCAGCTGCCACAAACCGGAGTTCTTTTATCATGGTATAAAATTCCTGATCAATTTGCCTTTGTTCTTGAAATCCCATGGACACATTCCTTGCTAATCCATTCAAGAAATTTGCTTGTATAGTTTCATTTTGAGCATTAAAAACTGATGTAGCAATTGATATAGAAGAAGTAATTAATGTAATAAGTAAAGTAATACCTAAAATCCCACAACTGAAACATCTTTTTACTCTCTGAACTGATAAAGCATTAATCTGCTCCTCTATTTCATAAAATACATGATCTGCGCGAGATTGGTACCACTATTTTGTTTTTACTGGAACCAAAGCCAACCGTGGTCATGTTATAATGAATACTATACCAGAGGCTTTGTAATCTATACACTCAGAGACCCTACAACTGAAACATGCAATGTTATAAATGTCTTCATTAGCCCCTTGCAGGGTACCATTAACATTTTGTTTTACAATTGTGACGTTATCTCTTCATCCCCACATGAACATACATTGTCCTCCCAAACAAATCCTAGCTGACAAGGTTTCATTAGTAAAAGGAAGAGTATGTCTATTATTATCTGCATAAGAAAATTTAGTAGGACCACCAATAACAGAAGCAATCTTCCATGTACCAGGGATTATTCGTCTAGTATTCATGATCCACTGTGGTGATGGGAAGCCCTGGCTATAAGTCTCATTTTCTGCGGTGATGTTGTGCCAAGACTGCAAGACTGTGATAATGTCCACTTGAATAATTTTCCCTTCTGCAGTAGCCAGGCAGGGTCCTGGATAGTCAACTTCTCCCTGCTGCAGTCTGGCCCGTTTGACCCCTCATACTTCCCTCCCCAGCTAATGGGAAATGAATGTCTTGCAGAGGTGGTGGGGCTGACTCTAGTGGCCTTGGGAAGTGCAAGGTGGAGAGTAGAACCCTACATTTGAGGTTAGGTGTAGCCCCTTTTTCTGGTGGTGTATGAAGGCCCTGACACCCTGATCTTGTTAATATTCTAGCCTTTTTATTTGTCCATTTATCCTGTCAAGCCCCCAAGTGTCTAATTTAACCCAATATCCATCATAAATCTGCATTCCATAATGTATACTGTATGTTATAGGCTTCACCGTGACACAAGGAAAAACAGGGGTAAAATTTTTTCCTTTAAGACATATGGGTGCTCTATAATCAAGTCCTGTAAAATTAAATGCAACCTTTTGAATGCCAGGAAGTGGATTAGAAAATTTCTTAGGAAAGAACTTAGATAAATTTCCTTGTAATATAGGCTCCGGGATTTGTTCCAGCCACATAACTACCCATACCCATGGTGGTTTTGGTACATAGGTCCATCTTTGTACTTCAGTTTCTGAAGGTACAGGGGCCCCCTGAATGCCTCTAGCCTGTAAGGTAAGAGTAGTTAGCAAGAAGATAATCTGCTTCATTTACATTTTATGTGCCTTCTTCTTTGATCTCCTCTTTCTTGATGGCCTCCTTCTCCCTCCTTTCTGCTTTTCTGTCAATGACAATTCTTGTAGCCCTTTCAAGAATCCATTGTTCTCCATTATCTGTGGAAACAGAAAGAAACCCTGGCCCCCTGGTTATGACCATATAGGGCCCTTGCCATTTTACCTTCTTTATCTTTCCACATGACTCTATCCTGTGATAAGGAGAGATGTTTGGAAAACCTCATTTGTTTTTTAGTCATACCCCCAATCTGATATTTCATTGCAGGGGGAAACATTGGTAGAATCAAATTTTAAATAATTTATGGTATATAGTGCTGTATTTAACCTGTTCACATTACTCACATCTCCCTCTTTTTGTTTTTGCAGAAAGATTATGAGAGTATGTTTTCTCTGGAAAAGACAAACCTGGTATGCAAGTTAGGCAAAGACCAAACAGGCACAAAAGGAATATAAATAAAAGACAATTTTCCTGTCATAACAGACAAAGAAGGCCAGTCTAGGCCAAAGGCAACGATTTGAATGAATGTATTTGAATATTCCCAGATTAAGTGGGAAGATTCAGGAAGACCTGGCTACAAATTTGAGTATGAAAAGCCAGGTAAAGTGGCAAGATTACCATAGACAAGATAGCTCATAAATTATCACTCTTCACGAGCATAACTGTACTGTCTTAAACAAAAGAGATTTCAACCTTAAACCTTACAATTGAAGAGATGTACATCATTGTTTCACAGGCTAGTTTCTCCTTCTCTGATTACATTTACTCTGGAAGAAAAACTTTTTAGAAATTAAGTTGTTAATAAGTTCAAACACTAAATTTAACTTCTGCTTAGGCCAACAAATCACTACAAGTTCAGATTAAAAGAGCAAGATTTTTTCTGCTTTATAGATCATTACATATTAATTTATAAATACACTGTCTTGAAAATGAAAATTTAAAACTGTTTAAAATTTGTCCTGATGTTAACAGTCACTAAACTTTTATAAAGAAAATTAGTTGAAAATCTTTAAAATGATAATTCTCTTTTTACTTTGAAACAAAAATAAACCTTTAAAATGAAAATCCATTAAAGCTTAGTTGGTATGAAAATGTCCTTAAGTGATATGAATGCCCAAAGTATTAGAACAAACAAAATTCTTAATGATCACAGAATTCCTAGATAACACAAAATACTTTAGTCAAAAAGGTGAAATATATACTCTCACATTTATAACAGTAAGAGGCTGATTACAGAAAAACACTATTGTTTATAAAATTCTTTTAAACAATGGGGATATCTTAGGTGAGTTTACTTAGATTGGGTCACATGTTTTGTTGGTCACTCACAACTGATCATAGAAATTTGCCATATAGAAAGAGAAAGCAGGGACATGTGACATAGCAAATATGACAGAATAAAATATCTTTGACTTTGTTTGAATTCAGATAAGAGTAAAATTCTCCAATTATATAGTATCTGTTTCATAACCAGACTCAGGAATAGTCAGATGGGAAACATTCCCTTTGAATAGTTTATGGTATTTTTCTCAGATACTGATTGCAAACAACCACACCCAAATTCAAACTCAAAACAAAAATATTTATGGTCTCAAATGCCTTTTGCCTTAAACAGCAAAATTCACTAATCAGCTCAGAGCCAGATAGTCATTCCTATTTTCATGGAGTTACAGTAAGCAGGACTCATATGCATAAGGGAATGCCATTAAGATCTTTCCTTTTCAAGTTTAAAACTTGTCCAGATGTAAATATCAATTGCCAAAAATCCTTTCCATTTATTACAACTTCAGAGCAAGTCCTATTAATTGTTTATAATTTGCATAAGCCAATCAAGTTTCTTTCTCAGGGTGGATGACTGTACCTATAGGCCTTAGCAATTTTATAAAATCAAGGAGATTGGTACCATACCCATGCCTGCCAACCCCCAAGCATACAGAAGGTCTGTTCTGAATGGGTACATCTAAATAAAGTTTTCATTCAATTCCTTTCTTTCTACATATAGTAATCAATTAACAATTTTAGGTTTAGCATTAAAACAATAACTCCAAATAACTCAATCTTACAACTTTGAAAATGATAGCCAACTTGTTTTAACCAAAACTTCTTTAACAGGCAAAGGTGAAAATATCTGGTTTTCTAAATGACAATTATAAAAACCAAAACATTATAAGACAAGGTTAGCAGGACTGATAAAATTTAAAATAACATAACTGGTTTTACACAATTTTCCCAATATCTTTTAGTTTCAACAAAATTAAGATTAGAAATTGGTTTCTCTAACACTGTTTCTGGATTGCAGGGTTTAGTCAATTTTTACAATACAAGACTATAACATTTTAGAAGCATAACAGTAACACAAATAGCAAACCTTAGGTGTCATTAATTACATTTCCAAACCATCACAAATAAATATTATTAATAGAAGACTGGGCTTATTAAATGTAGGGGCTGGTTGACTTGTGACCTTATACTGCTGTGACCGAACCCCTACCCTCGGGAAGGGTAATTAAATTCCCTAGTATTCTTTAGCATTCTCTTCCCTTGATCTAATCTGGGATGATAAGAGTTACAATTCACTGTAGTCATAGCTGAATGATGAGTTGGCACTTCAGGGCAAAAAAAAAAAATCTTAATGGTTCTAACCTTTACTCAAGTATATTTTACTTCTGTGTCCACTCCTTAAGAACTTCTTTGAAAGAGAGGGCTTTTGAATCTATCAGCTAAAGTGAGGAAGACTTCTGGACAACTATCTAGTGGTGGCAATTCTACTCCATTCTACTGGAGAGTTCAAAAGCTTTATCTCTGCTGAGGTGTCTCTTTTAGATCTATGCATTTTTACAATTTGCCTTAGTGCCAAATAATATAACAAATCCTGATCTGTTTTAAACATCCAATCAGGAGTGACATGTTTCACTTAAAATATGACCAGAATAACTACTTTTTGGTTATTTCTCATTATACAAAAAACTTCTCTTTTAGGTGTGGCATGAGATAATGAAAATGCTAATCAGCCTGCCTCTGATATGAGGGAAAAAGTTTCCCTGATCTCCTCTTGTCTTTCTCTTCACTTTGACAACCTGGCCAGGGTTAGAAGGTAGAAAGACAGAGGGAGTTTTACCAACAACTATCCAACAATTTCTAAAACTTTTATGCTTTCCTTAAAACTGCACATACGTAATTCTTTATCTAAAACTGCTTTTAGTAATATAAGATTAGTTTCTTTTTTTCTCCCATACTCTTCCCTGATGCTGCATGATCAGAGAGAAGGCATGAGGGGGAAGGAAAGAGAAAACATGGGAAAGAGATTAACACATAAATGCACTCACACAGAACATAGAGACAGAATGCATACACAGATAAAAAAGAATTCAAAAACTGAGAAAAGATTGTCAGAAATACTCTGCACAAATTAGACCTATGACTTGATTTCTTTTACTTTGTTACAAACATACTTTGTGAGATTCAAATTTCCATATTAATCTCCTTCAAGAGTGATTTTATCTAAATTACCCCAATCAGTGGGGCATAGGGCTGTTTGAGAAATGCTGTCTAGAAGACACTGAATGTAAGGATTACTTGGTCCAAAATTGATTGCTCCTTGTTTTAATTCCTTTAAATATTTAGAATCCAGAGAGGTGAATTCTCTTGCAACTCCTCCTGGGTTAATGGGATCTGGGGTTTGTGTGCCTGAGGTCCAAAAGTTCATTGAAGAAAATAATTCTTTAATATTTAGAATGGAACCAATGGAAGCTAATGACTCTGACAACTCAAGAAACTATAAAACAAAACCAAACAAATAAAAAAAGAGCAGACAAAGTAAAATATCTCCTTTGAAAAAAAAAAAAAAACCTGACATTGTCAATAGATCCAGGAGAGACAATTTAAAAGTTATTTGACTACACAAAAGCCATTATAAAAAAAAAAGAGCCTAGACATCATTTTTCAAGAAATTATCAATGAAAACTGCCCTGATATTCCAGAACCAGAGAGTGAAACGGAAATTGAAAGAATCCACTGATCACCTCTTGAAAGAAATCCCAAAATATTTGGCATATTGTAGCCAAATTCCAGAGTTCCCAGGTCAAGAAGAAAATACTGCAAGCAGCCAGAAAGAAACAATTCAAGTATTGTGGAAACACAATCAGGATAACACAAGATGTAGCAGCTTCTACATTAAGGGATTGAAGGGCTTGGAATATGACATTCCAGAGGTCGAAGGAATTAGAATGAAAACCAAGAATCACCTAGCCAGCAAAACTGAGTATAATACTTCAGGGGAAACATTGGCCATTCCAATGGACTTTCAAGCATTGTTGATGAAAAGACCAGAGCTAAATAGAAAATTTGATTTTCAAACACAAGAATCATGAGAAGCATGAAAAGGTAAACAGGAAAGAGAAATCATAAGGGACTTAATAAAGTTGAACTTTCTATACAAGAGGAGTTATTATTCACAAATATCCACCATCCTTCTCTATAAGATCTTACAGACAATTTTATATCCAAAAGTGGTGTTGCCGTGTGTGACATCTCTCTCCACTTAACAAAAATATTATTATTTTATTTTTCTGGCTATGGCAACTTCTAAGGTCTTTTGTTCTTTCCACTGTCGTGATTGATCTATATAAGATGAACCTATTTGGGAAATAGTGATAGTTTGTGCTGATTTCTATTCATTCCATTTCACTCTTTTCAGCATAAGCATTTTAAAAGTCAGACTGGACTTGACTCAATTACATTCTACCTTTCCTTTCTTCCTTTCTTCCTTTCTTCCTTCCTTTCTTTCTTTCTTTCTTTCTTTCTTTCTTTCTTTCTCTTCCTTCCTTCCTTTCTTTTTCTTTCTTTTTTTTTTTTTCTAAAAGAAAAAGTAAGGGAATAAAAATGAGAAGATATGACACATATGGAGAAGATAGGACAAGACCTTGTTCCCAGCTGACATAGCCTTCCAAAACCTCTGGTTAACTCCATGACCTGATAAGTCATAAGAATATCTCTCTGCAGAGATAAAAATTAGTAAAATTAATGTTAAAGTAAGCCCTGGTTCAGTGCCTGGCACAAAGTTAGCACTTAATAAATATTTGGGAATTTGACTTATATAATGGTCTTAATGTATGACTTCATATAATGAACTTATAGCCAGGAAGACATGGGTTGAAATTCTACCTCTTATACATGCTACCTGTGTGAGCCTAGGCAATTCTCAGCCTCTCAGTACCCGAGAAAACTCTTAGACTACAAATTGAGTAGAAGGTGTGAGCATATATTGGTAGGAGTTTTCTCTTCCAAGAGGAGTCTGTACAAAATGAAAACAGAAATCCAGTCCCCATATCTTAAAAATAAAATGTTATAATTAGATTAAAAATCATCTACATAGTACAAAACTGGGGAATAAGGAGATATAAGGAAATAGCTATTCACGTAAAACAGTACTTGAGAACTGACCATGAATCAGTAGTATGATGTGAGTGACAAAGTGGTTAATATGACTTTCTGCTAATAATAGAAAAGTAGCATAAAAATGATAACCTATACAAATATAGATTATTAGGTAGAATTTATAAGGAAGCAGATTTGGATTTTATAACAGAAAATATTTCATAGCAATAGAGCTGTCTGAAAATGGAATTTGCTAACTGTATTATTAAGGAATTGCTCATCACTGAGGAAGTTCAAACAGAGATGGGATGAATAGATTGAATTATATATATTATACACACACATGTATATACACACATATATATACAAATATATAGTATGTGTGCACATAGAGATATATACAGACTTTAAAGTGTTACATACAATATACCAGCTATTATTATTTTTATTGTTATTACATAAACATTCATTAGCAACATTTAGAGGGAATTTATAGAGGGAATTTATAGATAGAATTTATATTTTGGAATAACATTAGGTGGCCTCTAGGGCACAGTTAGTAATTTTATAAATAGAAATGATTAACTAAGGACATTTTAGATAAGCTCTTTAAACATTTTAATAAAAAACACACATATATATAAAGATAAACATGCATATACACACACAAACACACATATATATAGACATGTGTATGTATCTATACACACATACACATATACATAAATACATCTTTATATGTATGATCATGAATATCTATCTATACATATAAATACACACCTTTATGTACACCTCCCCAAGGTAGGCATATATTATATATATATATATATATATGTATAGATATATGTACTGTAGGTATGAGTATATGTATATATATTCATGTGTATATGCATATATATGCATGTATGTATTTATGCATGTTAAAATTATCAGAAATAAGAAACTGATATAAAAAGTTACAAAGCATTTATGACTTAATTTGCAAAACTAGCATCTGCATATAAGCCAGATCATCTGACTCCTCAGATGTCAGATACAAGAAATAATTTACAGAGCTGATTGTGGTTATTAAGGGAAGATAAGAGAGGTATGTATACACATGCATACATGTGTATATGTATATGCATGTATACATATATATGTAGTGTATATGTGTATGCACACATACATATATGCACATATATATGTATGTATATCATTTTAAAGGGGAACTTGTGGTTTGTGGTTAGCAGCTACCCCTCCCCCCAGTCACCTCCACCCCTATCTTCCAGTTGCCTAGATTACATTACTCAGGTGTGACTAGTTCAAGAGCAAAGGAACTTATCCACTAATACAGGAAAGTGAAGTTTAACCTTCAGCCAATCCCCCTTTCTCCAGCCAGAAAGGGGGGCTTAGCCTTTAAAAAGACTCTTAAAATCCTATGAATATTTTATTCCTACAAAGATATGTCTTACTTTAAATTTTCTGCTACAAAATGATAAAGTCTTATCAATCTATTCACTAAATCTATAGGTAACCTAGACTTAAGAGTTATCTATGTTAGTTTGTCTTCGCTGTTAGGGTTAGCTTTTTCTAGAGAGCTCAATCCTATAATCAAACCAAAAACAAATCAAAGTAATCAATATTAGATGATTTCCTTCACATGGAGAGGTTTAGCGTTAAAGTCAAGTGACTCTGGATTCAGACCCTTTTTCTAAACGTACTAAAAGTGTGACACTAGGCAAGTCATATAACCTTTCAGTGTCTCAGGCAACTCTCTAGGGCTACGAATAAGAGATAGACAAGTTGTTCATCTTTATTGGTGGAAACAGTATCCTCATCAAGTTATCTTTCTACCAATGAAATTATGGGTCCATAATTTGCGCAACACATATGCATATATAGATATGTATATCCATATTGCATTCATATACATATATGTTCACTTTAATAGTGATATCTTGAAAATGTCTAATACCTCCAAATACAGTGCTAGTTTAGAGACTGAAGAACTATCAGACATAATACATTTCAACTATATCATTTTATGGAAGAAAAAACTGAAATTCAGAGGAAAAAGTACCAAGTCTCAGAAGTTTACATTCACATGTGAATATTCCTTATTTCAAAAATGCATCCAAGTTATTAAAAAGGAAAGTTAAAATGTGAAAGTATCTCAAAATATACTGGTAACATGTGGGGGAAAGAAAGTGATGGTGAGGCATGTTTTCAGGAATGTTGTGAGGGATACTGGTAAAGAAATAAGGTGTGTGTGTGTGTGTGTGTGTGTGTGTGTGTGTGTGTGTGTGCATGTGTAGGTATGTGTGCCCCCATATATCTGTATTAATTTTTATCTAAATCTATGACTTCGTAGGTATAGTGACCTCCCAGTGTGGAAGTTTTTTTTTTTTTTTTATTATCTTCCACAATCTCTCTTTTGCTACATGTCTAATGAATTGCCAAATCCTGCCTTTTCTTCTTCCACAAAATCTCTTATCTAGTTCCTTCTCTCCACTTATACAACTTCTTATACACATCTCTCTTAGATTATTGCAATGTCTTCTTCACTGTTCTCTTTGCCTCATACCACATCACATTCCTGCTCACTAACCTCTCTTCCATCTTATTATTTTGAAAGCAACCTGGTCTCAATTTCTCTTTACATGATCATTATATATTATCCCTTTCCCACGCTTGTGATTCAGACAAACTTAACATTCTCGTGTTCTCTTCCCACACTACTCCATTTCCCTTTCACTGTTCATTTCTCCTACCTGTGCAACAACCCATCTCTCCTTGCCCCCGGCGGCATGGATGGGCTGCATTACCAAATGGTAGCTGACTATTCTTCCCACAGTTCTAAGCAGAATCCTGAGGGATCAGGGTTGATTTCCAGTGCTACTGCTCATTTGTCACCACTCACTTACTCCTCACTGATTATCAAGTTGATTCCACTTTGCCAGCCACAATTAATTAGCTTTTAGTTAGGAACACCTGCTCAGGTAATATATGAAGAACAGCTGGCAGGAAATATTCCTCCTCAAAGTCTGGAACATATTCTTTCAGAAGTAAATACTGGGTCCTCAAGAAAGTGGGCTTAAGCGTAGAGAGCACATGTAGAAAAGGAGTAATTGACAGCCCCTGGTTGGATGGAATTCCTTTTCTCCCTCCCAGTAATCCTCATGAAGTTCCCCTGAGATATGTTTAACACTCTACTAGGTCATGAGTATTGGAGGCCTTTATAGGGTCTTGAAACTACTCTTGTCTATGCCCTGAAAGCAGTAGTGGTTGCGCTCCCTAAATCTATCTTTCTAAAGTTTGTCTGGTTTGACCTCTCTAGATTCTCAATTGGATTTATTGTTTGTTACTGGTCCAATCTCTCCAATACAATCAGTGAGGGTGAATGGGGAAGAGGATGGAGAATGGGGAGGTATCATTCCAAACTAGTTCATTAATTTAAACACATACATAAATATAGATTTTTTTTCAAATTTGATAATTTAACAAATGTTAGAAAATTCACCTTTTCTAATTTCTCAACTCTAAACTATCTACTGTCTTGTACTTTAATATTTAATTGCTAACTTTTATATAGCACTTACTACATGACAAGAACTATGCTTAGCACTGTATAATTATTCTCTTATTTAATCCTTACAACAGTTCTGAGAAATAGGTGCTGTTATTATTATTAATTATCCATATTTTACAGATGAGGAAACTAAGGCAGAGTTTAAGTGACTTACCCAGAATCACACAGCTAGAAAGTGCCTGAGGCTGAATTTGAACTCAGATTCTTGACTAAAGATCTGGCACTCTATCCAATGAATCGCTACAACATGCTTTATAATTTGGTGCTTTCTAAATCAATAAAGAAATCAAAGGAATTTTTAGGACTGTGCATGGCCAGCCTTTTACAGAAGCATTTCAGAGATTGTTTAGCTTCCTCAAATGAAGAGATTAAAAAAAAGAAAAATTCTTTGCCAAGCTAGATCTAAGTATATTTTAAACTATATTTCCAGAAGGATGAAATGTAATTTCCTTTGGCACCCCATTTACACTTGCTCCTGACTTCAAAAGAAGTTCTGGATATAGAAGAGATACGCCAGGGATGCAAAAAAAAAAAAAGAATCTTGCCCAGAGAGCAATAATTTGTCAGCATTTCTCACTGAGGAATAATGTACAGGCGGTGTTAGAAGAGACATGAGCATCTTTTAAGCAGAAATGATTTGTGTGTTTTCTTGAGGCAATGTCTACGTGGAGCCATGTTAACACTGACATCAATAGTTTGAAAATGACAAGGGCAGATAAATGGAGCTCAGGTGTGGCCATCGGCTAACACTTGCCTCAGTTCATGTGAAAATGTCAGACTGACCAATAAAGGACTACAAGTTGCAAAAGAACTACCATTACTCAAAAGGCAGATCATTCATCATGATCTATGGGAGCATCAGAATCATTGAAAGGACAGAATGATTGGGACAAACCACAGATGAGACTTTGCTAGCAATCTCTAGAGCAAAGGTCCGAAGAATTTCTCAATTTAATTTGATTCAACTCAATGAATAAATAGCTTCCCTATTACAACCTTTGTGCCATCTCTAGGCCTCAGTTAACTCATATGCAAAGTGGGGGAAGCACTGAATTAGATATCCTCTAATATTTATTTCAGCTCTAGATTTATGACCTTAAGGAATGATTTTATATGCTGTGCTCAAGGCATTGTTTTAGTGGGGATAAAAACATGAAATAAAGCACAGACCCTCTCAGGAAGCTTACAATCTAGTACACACACACACACACACTATACATACATATATATATATATATATATATATATATAAATATACGTACATATACATATATATGGTTCCATACACTACACACACACATACAGTGTAAGGAACCATACCACATACTGGTATATATAGATGAACAATGTACAAGTTATCTCCATTAATAAATATAAATTCCTTGGAGAAGACAATGTTTCATTTTTAATCTTTGCAACATCAGCACTAAGCACAGGGCCTGAAATGTACAAGGTGCTTAACAAATGTTTACTGATCTTACCTGAAACCTAATCATTAACCATAGATCTGTCAATACTGAGAAAGTCACTTTGCATAAGTACAGACTACAAAATGCCAGAATTATGTTTAAGTTCATTTCAGAAATTATTGGGAATTCTATCCTTATCCCAAGCCAAAATTCATTTAATGATTTCGCAAATTATAACATACAATAGTCTCAAATCTGAGTTGAGGTGTTTCTGGCAGCGTTCAATGGCATTGTGTGGTGCAACGGTATGGTCATTGCAAAGTGCACATGTGTGTTCAGAACCAAGGCTGTAGTAAAACTGCTCTATGCAATAGAAGCACGTGCTGCTAGAAACTCCTTAGATTCACTTCATGTTTGATTTTGAATTAATTTTTGGTCACTGTACATTCAGAAACCTTTTACTGTTGCCAAATTTTTGGTGACCCCTTTTAGCCATATTCACAGTGCCTACTGAAGCCATGACTATCCCAATTCTGAATCTCGAAATACCACAGATTCTCCACATGGAAGGCTGAACCAAAATATTTATTCAGACCCCAGAAAGCCAAGTCCATCATAGTAACAAAAATCAATACACGATAACAATTGAGGGAACAACACCATCTCCAAGTCTTCTCCCTGCTAGGCTTCCCACAAACCAAGTCCCTTACACAAATCACAAACAACCTTCCCTTAAACAGAATTGCCCTTCTCACACTCAAACCAGCCACAAGCTTGCTGCATACTCCCTAGCTCCGGCTGCTCTCTCACTAATTTCCTCTCAGCTCTGCTTCAGCTCTGCCTTTTCCTGTTCTACCCATTCAGCAAACTCCTCCCACAACATGCTCCATGGGACTCAGGCTTCCATGTGACCCAGACAGGTCACAGAGACCTATTAATGAATATGAAAGATCTCCCCCATTTAAATTACCATTAAACCCCCACACTTAGTTGTATGACTCCATGTGGGATCACAACCCAGTTTAAGAAGCACTAGATTGGAGCGCTAAAACTGGAGTTATTAGCTGTGTGACCCTGGGTAAATCATTTAATCCTGTTTGCCTCAGTTTTCTCAACTATAAAAATAGGAGTAATACCAGCACCTCACAAGGTTGTTGTGAGCTTCAAATTAAACAGTATTTATAAAGAGCTTAGAATAGCATCTCTCTCCATTCTTTCTCCACCCCCTATCCCTCCACTTCTCCACCTCCCATTATATTCATGCAGGAAGTTCTCCTGGTCTCCAGTATGTGTTTAGACTATGCCAGTTATCCAACTCTCCATTCACCAAGAGCAGGAGAATATCAGAGGATAGTAGAGGAGGATACTCCTCCTATATCTGGCAAATACATATTCCTCAGTTTTATGGCAAGAATTATTTTCATTGTGTAAATGGAAGAGGTCACTTTAATTTATGAATCCCTCGCTTCCCTCGTTTGGATAGTAAAAATGCTGCAATACTGATACCATCGCATCTGATTAACTCTTCTTTTTGCTAGTTCATGAGCTCTGGAAGTAAGTTTAAAAGATTTTAAGTGGTCAAGTAGGTCACTGAAGGTCACAGTTCCTCATGAATCACTTCTTATTACCATTTCATGTAGTGTGATTAAAATTTAAAGGAGCTAATGATGATAATAAATACAATAATAGACCAACATTATAGACAGTTTTGCTTCTGGACAGAATGCCCCAGTGTCCCAAAATTCATTTATGAGCTACTTCTGTATTGTGTGTCTTTTTGTGAGGGCACAGTGGGGCCAAGAAGTTCCTCAAATTTGCTTCTGATAAATTGGGTTTTGACTTCTTTCTGTAGGAAGAATCTAAATCCCTTTCAGATTTTAATAATGTTCTAAATCATATGGTTTTATATCCTGATCTGTTCAAGAGGTTTAGCTGAACCTAAAAAAAGTAAGGAGTGGAGGGGAAGAAAGAAGAAAAGAGATCACAAGAGCGTATGGAATCATCTCAGGAAGATGTCTAATTTAAATTGTATTATTATGTTTACTGAAATGTTCAGTCTAAATCTTTAGTAGGATCTCAAGGCTGCTAAAATAATGTGTTGGTGCTAGGTCTCACTCTCATCATTGGGCAATCCTTACGTTAGGTCCCTTTTAGTGCTAAAAATCTATACTTTGGGACCTGTGGTTGAAGCAGTGTTTGTGAATCAACAGTATTTATTGAGCTCTTTTTTATGTTTTTTAGCTCTTTTTTGATTGAGCTCTTTTTTAATTAACATCATAGTAAATGCGAAGGGGTAGTTGAAAATGAAATAAAAGTTGGATCTTCACCTTTAGAAACATTACAAATTAAGGGAAGAGTTGTATAAATATGTATGTCTATCTTTACAGAAAAAACAGAAGTTAGTAATTTAAGCTATCTGAAAGGAACACAAAATCCAGAATGACTTGAAGTCATGCCTCAATGATGAAAGTCAGTGGGACCTTGCACCAATGAAAAACTTTGTAAGCTATGGATCATTTCGAAATACATATAAGAATTCTTGTCTTTATTTGTCAGACATTATTGGAGGGAAGAGGCTTGCAAATAAGGTGAGTTCAAGTCCTGATGGAAAGGTTCCTGGCAAAGTTATGTTGAAACACCTGTACTTTTAATTGTTTAAAAATTAATCAATTCCATTTCCATTAAATAACAATTTTATTGTCATTATTAGTTTATTAAATATATTGCTTTATATCCACAAAAACACATTTAAAGAGTAAGACTCCAAAAAGACTGTCAGCATAAGGTTTGTTTGGTTTTTTTGTTTGTATTTTTTTATCATATCACTTAAAATAATATGAGTGGGATGGGGAGGAAGGAGTAGTGGTTAATAGTTCTTGTCCTAAAATTTTATCAGAGTGGAGCACCTCTTGTATAGAAAGTTTCCCCATTGGGGGTGGATTGATACCTTTTGGCAGTTTAAAAAAGTTATTGGGATACTAAGAGGTTAAGTAACTTGTGCAGGGTCACACAGCTGGCCTGCAACAGAAGGAGGAACTTGAATCCAAGGCTTTCTGACTCCAAGACTAGTCCCCTTTCCATTGTACCGAGAGATTTTATATGAAAACTCTGATATATTTTGATGTGAAGACTGCATAATGTTTCACTCACTGTTATAAAGGAAACCTTTTAGCTAAATAAAGCAGAATGTGTTTAACTTGTAAGATAAGAGATAGAAGACCAATCAGTAAATATTTATTAAGTCCCTAAGATCTACCAGGCATTGTGCTAAATGCTGGTGATACAAAAAAAGGCAAAAAGGTGGTCCCTGCCCTCAAGGAGT
Organism: Bettongia penicillata ogilbyi; assembly: GCA_023548195.1. NCBI lineage: Eukaryota > Metazoa > Chordata > Mammalia > Diprotodontia > Potoroidae > Bettongia > Bettongia penicillata. The sequence goes on from JAJHZJ010000352.1 coordinate 1,864,244, forward strand.
TTACCATCTAATGGGAGTGGCAACATGAAAAAAATATATATACAAAGCAACTACAGGAGGAACAGAAAATGATCACAGAGGGACATCACGAGAATTAGGAGGGAGTAGGAAAGGCTTCTTCCCATAGATGAGATCTTAGTTGGTACTTAAAGGAAAAGAAGGAGGTCAGGGCACTGGCAGAGTTGAGGAAGGAGAACATTCTATTGTCAGCATATTAGCAGACACCCTGTTTTCAAGAGCTAAGGCCCAGCAAGCAGACTACGCCCTGAATTTGGCATAACTACAGTCATTTGCACTCATGCTCTGGATGTTCTCTCCCCAAATTGCTTCTGTTCATGAAGCTCTGCTAGGAATCAAACTTGTCATGTTATTATTATCCCTCATTTTCAGGGCTACAGCTCACTGAGTAGCCAGAGGAATAAATACTGAGATCTCTCCACACTGTCTTGGGCCCTTCCTCCCCACCCTACACTCCCACCCCACAACAAGAGCAGGACTCTGGCTCATGTGTCCCTGCTTGCAAGTCATTTCCCTCACTTTGAAATTAAACTTCTATTTGATTCTGAATTGTCCTGTCTCCTGTCTCTGGTCACCTACAGGTTAAAGGACTGTTATTTTCGATTGACAGTATGCCTGGGGATCAGCTAGAGAAAATGCCTGGAGCCAGGATTTGAGGTATCTTATTCCTAGAATAACCAGAAAGCCCATGTCACTGGATCAAGAAATATATGGCAGGGAGCAAGGTAGAAGGGGTTAGGTTATGAAGGGCTTTGAATGCCAAAAAGAGCATATTTTTGTTTTTTTTCTTAGAGGCAATAGGGAGCTGCTAAAGTTTATGAAGAGAGGAAGTGACATGGTCAGGCATGTATTTTAGGGAAATCACTTTATTGACTTATTGGAGGATGAATTGGAGTGGGGAGAGGCTTGAGTAGGCACATCCACCAAGTGGCTAGCCCTGGTGTGAGGTGATGAGGGCTTGTACTAGAGGGATGGGAGTGTCACAATAGAAAAAAAGGGGGCCATAATGGAGACATGTAAAGGAGAAATCAACAGGCCTTGAAACCATATCAAATGTAGAGAAGGGAGTACTGGGGGGAGTGGAAGAGATTGTGAGGAATTCAGGATGACTCCTAGATTGTGAGTCTGATGGACTGAGAGGATGGCAGTGCCCTTGATGATAATAAGGAAAGTGTATGCATGTGGGTGTAATGGTAATTTAAATGGGAAGATCTTTCCCATTCATTAATAGGCCTATATGACCTCCTCAAGTTACATGGAAGCCTATGGTGTGAAGAGCTTGCTGAATGGGTGGAGCAGGAAGAGATGGAGCTGGAGCAGAACTGAGAGGAAGTTGGTCAGACTAGTCAGAGTTAGGAAGGATTGAGGAAGCAGGAAGCTGGGATTGGGTGTCTGTGGGAAAGCATGATAATGTGTATACACTACTTGGTTACTATGACAGATTTATTTGTTGCTGTGATGAATTTGGCTTTCTGGTGTTTGAATAAATGCTTTGGTTCTGTCTTGCATGTGGAGAGTCTGCTTTATTTTGAGATTCAGAATTGTGCTAGGATATTCATGGCCACAGTAGGTGCTGTGAATATCACATTGGCACCATAGTGGTGGGGGCAAAGGGAGTGGTGTTTGGGAGTAAAGATAACAAATTCCACTTTGTACATGTTGAAAATAAAAATCTAAATCAAAATACCTGAAGGGCACCTGGAGAGGTGAGATTGGAGGTCAGGAGAGAGGTTGGAGCAACAAGGGTAGATCTGAGAACCTTAGGATAGAGATGGTAATTAAATCCATGGGAGCTGATGAGATCACCAGGTAAGGAGCTATAGAGGAAGAAGAGGAGACGACAGAACGGAACCCAGAAGGACACCTATGATTAGAGGTGATCTGGAGAATCCAGCAAAGAAGACAGAGAAGGAGCAAGAGCTGTGGTCATTTATTTGTGGGCTATAGGTAATTTCTTCTCTATGGCTGATTAGCCTCCCTGGACCTAGTCAATTTTCTACAGAGGGACTTGAGGAAATTAAAATTGTGCCGTATCTAATAATTGATTCTACTCTGTAATTGACTCTATTTCCCATTTTGTCAAGCCCCACTTTTCAGTTAAGCTCAAACGTAATCTCTTCCAGTTTGAAGTAGCTTACAGGTGTGGTTGAAAGGTAATGACTTGAGACTGGTCTCATTTTCAGGGAGCAGTAGTAATAATAGCTAACATTTATATTGTGCCTTGAAATTTATAAAGCATTTATGTATTATGTTAATGTCGTTTCACTCACGTCTGATATTTCATTACCCCATTTGGGTTTTTTTGGGCAAAGCTACTGAAATGGCTAGTCATTTCCTTCTCATTTTACAGTTGAGGAAACTGAGGCAAACAGGGTTGAGACTTGACCAATGATTTCACACAGAAGTAAGTCTCTGAGATTGAGTTTAAGCATGGAAAGATAAATCTTCCTGACTCCAGGCCTGGCACTTTGTCCACTGTGCCACCTAGCTGCCCTTATATTATGTTATCTTATATTCTCATTTGATTCCCACAACAGCCCTGTAATGGAGACAGAGAGAGACTAAATGATTTGCTAATAACATAGATAATGAAAACTTGAGGCAATATTCAAACGTAAGTTTCACTGACTCCAAATTCAGTCCTCAATAACACTTTTCCCCACAATGCAGGAGGTTTACAGAACATGAGTTTAATTGTAAGACAGAGGTCATAAATGACCTCTGAGACAGGTGTGGCATAATCAGTTTGTAGCCTACAAATCCTGGGCTAATTTTGATATAACCCCTGGTAAGTCTTTTATAATAGTAGTAATAGAAAGCCTTCCTAGGTGGAATGGGTGGATGAGAACAATTTTTTCCAACGGTCATGAAGGCAGCTAAATCAGATGCTGTGATCATTTATAACTTTGTCAGGCTCACCCACTGCATCCCAGACCATTATCACACATCCTTCCTGTCACTGAACTTTGATGACTCTGTAACAGAGAGTGAGGTTGATGACTTTGCGAAACCCGATTTCACTTACATCCAATTCGCTCACAAGTCAAGACATCACTCATCGCATCACGATGCCCTCAATCGTCTTTGAAAATAAAAGATGAGCAATATGGTTCAAAGTGCCTTACTCATAATACCCCTGTACCGTACTCTAAGCCCATTGTACAGATGAGAAGTTTGAGGTTCAAAGAAGTTCAGTGGCTTTTCCAAGGTCACATTTCTAGGAAATGTCAGAGCTAAAAATTAATCCTAAGTTTTATAACTCCAAGTTTCACCCCAGATGAACTACACCTACTGTCTTTCATTTAAGATATGCCAAAAAACAAACAAATAACATCAGGCAGCTAGGTGGTGCATGGATAGAGCAGGAGACTTGGACTCCTTGGACAAGAATCATCGTCATGAATTCAAATCCAGCCTCTGGTACTTACTCCTTGTGTGACCCTGGGCAGGTCACTGTTCAGGTCCTCACCTGTAAAATGAGCTGGAGAAGGAAATGACAAACCACTGTAGAATCTTTACCAAGAAATTCCCAACTGGGGTCATGGAGAATTAGAAACGACTGAAAAAGTGATTGAATAATAGCAAAAAGTCAGGGAATGTATTAAATCCCCCCAAACACCAAAAAAATGTTCTTGTATAAACACACATAGGTTAATTGAGTTTTTAATTTTTCAGATGACTGTAATTGCATCATGTAGCTAGCCAAATTCCTTTCTTGCCCAATATTAAAATTATGATTTCTTCTTATATCACAAGAAAGTGAAAGCTGACTAAAACAGAATGACATGGTAATCCTTAGGAAACACTAGAAATAAACATAGGTTACAGAAAATAATGAAAGGTGAATGGGGAAATCTCTACTCTCAAATAACAGTTACCAAAATATCACCAAACATGAAGGGATAAACTAACATGATGTTCAATCAAAATTATTTTGACTTTGTAAATATGGATTTTGTTTGTTTCCCTCATATTGTATTCTCTCATCCTCTATGCTTGGATAAGCTATGTCATCTGTTTTCATTATCTTATTAGGCAATCATAACTAAGACCTGTCTTGAGTTGAGAATTTATTGTTAATGAGCTCTTAGTGTCATCTCACCTTCAGCACAAATCAGTAAGCAGAATTCAGAGAGGTTAACGAGGTTAAAAGTATTTTACAGGAGTGAGTTAGCTACATAACATGCTATAAGTTTTATCCCAATTCAATATTTGAGACAGTTTATGACCCTGCTGGTTACAGAATCAATATATAATAAGATGAAAAAATTCCCATGGGAAATATTCATTCAAATGGATATCATTTGATAATAAATTTTGAAAGTTAAAAAAGTTTATAATATTGGATACCAGATAAATCTAATTTTGCCTTTGCCTCTTTCCTTACTTTTATGCATTTTGATTAAGTTGCTTTAGGTATGTTTTTGAAATATATTTTGTGCATCTTATTTCCATATTAAATTCAAATAAGTATATGTCACTAAATATGAAAAATATTGATCTTGCATGAATATTTTCTCTTTCACCATAAAGTCATCTTGATATTTACTTTTTGTTTTCCTCTATTTAACTTGCAGTGTTTATTCAGAAATATGCTGCCATGCAAATGTGTATGTCTTACTTATTTGAAACATTATATGTTCTGTTGATTGCCTTAGAGATGATAACTGATATACTTTAAGGTTCTTGGTAATACTTTAAAAATATGAGTAAGTAACATATTTTTGAGAAAAGTATAATTATCTTTCTGATTCAGATTTAAATGGTTTAGGACTCACAGTAGGTCCAATTCAAAATAAAAACTATAACATCTCTTTTAGGTTCTGTTTTACTCTTTCCATACATCTGTATTGTATGTTCCTTAGTAGAGAATCCTCTTGGTAAGGGGAAAAGAGAAGAGTATAAAAGTTGGCTTGGAACTTGACATAAATATATATATATAGCAACTGGACCAATCACTTCCTAGCAAATAGTGGGAGAAGAAATTTGTGGACTCAAAGACCACTGCAGATGGTGAGTGCAGACATGAAATTAAAAGACATTTCCTCCTTGGAGGGAAACCCTATGGCAAATCTGGACAACACAGTAAAAAGCAGAGATATCACCTGCCAACAAAGGTTCTTATTGTCAAAGCTATGGTTTTTCCAGTAACTACGTACGGCTGTGAGAGTTGGACTATAAGGAAAGCTGACAAAAGGAAAAGGAAACAGCATAGGATGGGATAGATGGTGTCAGGGAAGCAATGAACATGAACTTGGACTTTGAGAGATAATGAAAAAGAGAAGGCCTGAGGGTGCTATGGCCCATGGGGTCATGAAGAGTCAGATATGACTGAACTAAAACAGAAGTGAATCTCCTTACATCCCCATGTATATTAGCAGTAACATAAGTCATTATTGTACGTTCTTTGTACCAATGACGTTACTGAGGTCAAATAGTGGATGATGGGAGATGTGATAAGATTGACTTGTGCATGAATTGGATTTAAGCGAGCCACAGTTGTCAGTCTCACTCTCTCTTCTAGAGTCACTAAAGTCCAGTGGCAGGACAGAAGACATGATGATTGTCACCAGCCCAGCATGTAGTGGATGACCCTGGCACCTTTGATGTCTGACCAAGCTCTAAGTTCTCCATAGCACCTGATTCTGCTGCTTTCATGGCCACTGGAACAAATTGTCTATATCCACTTATTCCATCCAGGGATGTCTTGACAAGCTTAGGGTAAACACTTCCCTAATTCACTGATAGGTTTAAGGCCTGTTGTTCACCCTCAGTCTGACTTAGCCTGCCTGCCAAGATGGTTTTACTGGGGTGTGGCTATTTTGCTTCTTGGAGCCACAAGTGAGAGTTGAGTGATAGGGGATACCAGAGGTGGACTAGCAGCTCTAAAAAGGCACCAGAGGGACTAGTTCTCCCTGAACATCCAATACACCTCAATAATTATATATAGATATACATGCATAGATATATGTGTATATATAAAATCTCCAGAGCATATAATTGGTACCATATTAATTGATATCACAATTTTTGTTGTTGTTTTTTTTTTTTTTTGGTTAAGGCAAGAGTGACAATTGAGACATGATCTTATCAGTATTCAGAAATATTAACATAAAAATTTCATCTACCAATAAAGACTGGTAGAAATTGGTTGTCAGGAAGTGGAAGCATTGGGCTCATAGAAATCCCAGTGTGGATATTCCCTCCACTGATGTACTTCAGTGATTCATTTATAATTTGAAATCTTAGAAAACTAGCTAGGATATTTAAATAAATAAAACCAATAAAAGAATATACATAGCAATTGCAGCAATGTAAGTAGAAAGAATGAAAACAACAAAATGAATATTGTATATTTATAATACTCAAGCTTAGTCCTAGAGAAGAAAAATATGTACCTTTTTTCCTCTTTGCAAAGGTTGGAGAGTGTTTATGGAGCATAAAATGTTTTAGTCATTTCTGACTCTTTATGACCAGGGTTTTCTTGGCAGAGATATTGGAGTGGTTTTCCATTTCCTTCTCCAGTTCATTTTACAGATGAGGAAACTAAGGGAAACATGGTTAAGTGACTTGCCCAGGTGAACTCAGGAACATGATTATTTCTGACTCCGCACCCTCCATTCTATCCATTGCTCCACTTAGCTGCCCTGCCTCCCAGGAGAACAATCAACAAATTGACTGCATAGCAAAGAGAGAAATTCCATGAAATTCAGTCAAGATGTAGATAGTAGTTTGCATCTGTGTTCAGAAAATATTTACCAGTGAAAAGCAGTTTTATGTAGCCCGATTAGAACTTAGGGTGCCACTTTACTAGAACACAGTAAAATTTTATTCATCACACTAATCTTGAGTAATCAGCAAAACGTTGTTATTCTCAATGCATCTAAGATAAGATTAAAGATGAGAAGGAAGTGTGCAATTAAGATTTGAGATTTTCATTCAAAATCATTGAAATGTCAAAAAAAGGTTTATGTTTAAGTAGTTAAAATCTCAGGTAACTGGAAAGCTAGATTATTATTCAGAATATTCTAGCCCCTTAGGATATTTAAAAGATTTAAATGATGATATTTAAATTTGCTTTTCTTTACATGACCAACTGAACTGAGCAATTAGTCAATGTACAAAATGACAGCAATATGAAAGAGTCACAGTACGCATAACTCTTAAGGAGTTCACAACTGAATTGGAGAATAGATGTATACAGACAATTTGATATATGGCAACATCAGATAAGTAAGTGATTTATTGAATGCATGGTATCAGGGAGATAGAAGAGTCAACAATGACTGTGAGACTGCAAGCCTGAATGATTTGGAAGGACTGATGCTCCCATTAACAAACATAGAGAGATTCTGGAAGTGTAAGTTTTAAAGGGAAAATTAAAAGTTCAGGTTTGGATATGCTGAATTTGAAGGCTTATCAGGATTATAAAGGCTGCTGAAAATATGGAACTGAATCTCTGGAAAGAGATTTGGTGATCCTTTGCATGGGAATGATACTAGAAATTATGGGATCATATGAGATCATCAAAGGAGAAAATACAGAAAGAAAAGAGAAACTTTAGGACAAGTGAGTTTAATGGAAAAAAGAAAGGTAATGATCTCCAGCAAAAGATAAAGAAAAAGTTCAATCAGATCATGAGAGTGCCAAGTCATGGAAATCAAGGGATTAGATGTCATCAAGGGATTAGAGGTCATCACGAAGATCAGGTAATTACAATTTTAAATGTTGCATAAAGGTCAAAGAAGATGAGAACAGAAGAAAAAGAAAGAGACTATATGATCGAATTACTCTCTGAAGTCACTTATGATATGGGGGAGAATGTTGAATGCTACCAGTAAGGACAAGAGCTACATCTTAAGAACTTAATGAAGGCCAAAGAAGTAAAGGTATGGAAGTAAATATATAAATATAAATATACTAATGTCCACCATCAGAGAATCCTTTCAACTTCTTGGGAGAGGCATACTTGTGGAAGGATGGAGAAAGATGTCTAAAGACTATGGATCAAAAACAGGTGGTCAAAGTGCAAGTAAATAGAATTATTAACATGCTAAGTAATCTACTCTAACGGATAGGCAACTCAAAGCGATGGGGTACAAATTTGCTTTTCATAAACTTTCAAGCCCTTTTAGCGTACAAAGCCAATTAACAATCGATATTCTATATCAACTTAGAGTACAAAAGTAAAGCTTTACATGGGACAGGGTAGAGAAAGATGGGATCAGCAAGTGGGAAAAAAGGAAAGTATTTAAAATGCAAGTAGTAGCATTTACTATCAGAATCAAAAGCATTCTTTGTTCAAGGGCAAGAGACAGGGAAGAGATCAAATATGTTTCACATTTGTGAAAAGCAGTCTTTTTAGATAAAATATCAGCATCTCTTATCCAAGTACAGAAAGTAGTTGTTATAACAGTGGATGAGGCCATCTGTTTTTCTATATCCTTGCATGGGGTGGGGTTGAGGGTGGCATTATCTAATACTATCTTACCAAGTGGGGGATTTCTGCATCGTTAGTCCCTCAAGATTTAATGAGTTTATTCTGAGTTCGGTTTTCCCCCATACCACACTTTCAGTGGTAGCAAAAATAAACAGCAACAAATAAAAACTGGAAACAAAGATGGCGCTGATGAATTGGAGAATGACTACACAATTGGTGGCACAGGAATGGAATGAAATATTGTTCTTATAATCAAAATAGAAAATATGAGAAATTTGGAGAGACAGGTAAGACTTGTGTTAAGTAATGCAGAGGGAGAAAAGTACAACAAAGAGAATATTTGACACAGTGGCTATGATATTGTGCACAATGACACTAAAAAACTGTCACATTCCAATGAATCAAAATAATTTCAATCCTAGAAAACTGATAAGGAAGCTCTTCTCAGTGGAGAAGCACAGACTATACATATAAATGTAATATGCATTTTGAAATGTGGTAGGCACGTCACTTGGTTCTGCTTAAGTGTTTTTTTTTTCCTTTATTACAAAGGAGGATTCAGATGGGTAGCAGGTTATAAGGGGAAATGAATGATATAGAAACTAAAGCTAATGATAAATCTATAAACACAAACAAGGTTAGCATTAAACCAAAAAAAGTAATGTGATGATATAAGACTCTGGGGTGATATCTTTAAGTAGTAGCAGGTAGAAGAGAATTTGCAAAGTTTCATTTTTAGGATGGTGGGGCCTGATCACATTTTTATATGAGAGGAAGAGTTTAAAGATGTATGAAATATCTAGGGGGATGACTGACAGTAAGATTGCGGGGAAAGCATTCAAGGACAGGATGCAAGTGGAGGGATGAGGTCTGCTAAAGAGAAGGTTGACTTCCTCCTTTGATATCAGGTGTAAGGAAAAGGGAAAGTAAGTAAAGTGAAAGATTATGTGAGAATTTGGAGGAGTTTGTATCAGAAGACTTCAATTTCAATGAAGGAAGGGGAGGGTTCCGTTCCTGAGACTGAAGAAGGAATAGGTGGGTGGAGAAAAGGAGAAAGATGTAGAATACTCGTTATTGAAAGATAATGGAGAGTCCATATCAGATGAATAAAACCATCACTCTGTAACTATGTAGGCCTAGTTGAGGCTCATATGAGCATAAAACATATAAAATTCAAATGAGCCTAGCTGGTTATGAGGCATTTGGGAAAGTGGCTGGTCATAGGATCAAGACTGCATAGAGGAAAAGGTAAATTCAGAACAAACTAAGTAGCCTAGAAAATGGTGGAGGACTTGAGGAGCTGAATGTCATGGCAAGGGCAAAGGATAAATATTGAATAAGTGAGAGTTGAGAAAATGAGGAAGAACAAAATCTTTGTAGAGAGGTCAAAGTTTGGAATTTTGGAGAAGTTTCAATTGATCATGAGTGTTAAGTGGCTGAAGTAGAACTGTGTGTAGAGGTCATGAGACAACAAATATTTGTGAGGAAAGCATGTTCAGAAGGGTCATCGATATATATAATGAAGTCTCTGATAGGGGAAGGAAAGGAGGAAGATCTTGAACTAGGGCAAAGTCATGAAGAAAGGTAAGAAAGGGATCGGAAACACTAACAGACGAAAACAAAGAGGATACGAGTGCAATAGCTGAATGGGGCTTTTCAAATGAGAGACTGAGTGGTGGTGGTGGTGGCAGAACATAAGGGTCTAATGGTAGTCAAGCAAGACCAATTCTACCTTCACATCCTATGAGATTTTCAGGGTAGGAAACAAGTAGGGGCAGAACAGATGAAGGAAAAAAGATACAGAATATATAGAAGGTAACCAGAGATATGGAGATTAGAGACACTTCATCTCTGTGACACTGCAAAGTTGCAAAATGACTTGTGAAAACTAAAAATGCTTACATATTTTATAGCCTATCTTAAATCTGAAGAGATATTTTTAACTGTGAATTTATTATCCAACTTCTCTGCCCCTGGTCCACCAACACATAGTTTCTTGATGATTTTCAGAACTCTGAACTCCTTTTCCTTCCTCTGCCTGCATTAAGACGAAAATCGAGAAAATGAGTAAATATTCCTTTGCCATCAGATACTACCAGATCTTTCTGTTTCTGATTTAGTAGAAAGTTCAGCTCACTGGGGCAAATCTGACTCCTTATCAACTTTTTTTTTCACCAGGGGACTCTTCTCTGACCATGCTGTCAAGCTCAGAATATAAACAGCAGGGGTCTGTGGCGGTAATACTCAACTGCATAGTCAAGAGATGAATTTAATGCTTTTTGAGTCCCAGATCACATGCTTCTTCTTCTACCCTCTTCTTCCTTTTGTGTCTCAATTCTAACAATAAGATGGGTGTTGTATTACCTTTTAGGCTTATTATATCCATTTTAAATATAGAGGTGCATGTTAAGTTCTTCCTCCTTAGAAATACCTTCCTTGGCAAATTTCATTTAATTGTGTGTACTTCTAGAGACAGCAGTTTTAGTATAATCTTATAAAATCTCTATTCAAATTTAATTTAATTAATTTAAGATTTTATTCCTCATCTTACCACAAGAAAGCATTGCTACATTTTCCATTGGAATAACTACTAATTTATTTTTCAAGAAGATGCTGGCCAAGGAATTAATTTTAATGAATTAAATGAGCTCAAAAGGCTTACTTCAATTTTTTTTTCTGCCACTGTGAAATATGAAAGAGCATTTAGTTTGAAATAATTCATTTCTTTTGGAAACCCTCCATTTGCTTCTATACCTAAATACATTTTCATTTGGATAAGTAATAGATCATAACTTTATAGTGAAGTATTTATCAGCATTAAATAACCTATTTACAACTAAAAATCTACGCTAGGAAACTGAATAAAAAAATTGAAGCACTGTCCAAGTACTTCACATATTAATTCTATATTCCAAATAATCCAGGCAACGTTATTTAGTTTCTCTCTTACCATGTATCTCAATGAGTAGCACAAGTGGATATTTCAAAAGGCTGGTGTAGGCATGTGCTAAAATAAAGTTCTATGATTTCAAAGCCTGATTAAAATCAGCAAAGATTCATTGAGTACCTTCTAGGTACAAATCACAAAGCTAAACACTGAGGGAAATACAGTGATGTCTCAATAAAATGCTATTCCAACCCTAGAAGAATTAACAATATACTAAGGGGATTAGGACATATTCATAAATAAATAAAAAATCCAAAATAGAATGTGAATTTGAATAGAACACAGATTTTAAAAATGCCAGAAAAATTAAAAGGAAAGAATAGTGATCCATTATCATTGAGAAGAGAAAAGTTTTTCTATAAGGAGTGGAATTTGAACTAGGATACGGAGGATGTGTATATAGACACCTTTGGCCAAGGTCTCCCACTGTATCCAGGGCCATCTTCAGTCACACTGATTTATGTTTCTACTGAACCTAGATGACTTCAGAGGAGAAAGTGAGGCTGGTGACTTCACACAGCTGTCCCTCACTTAAATCCAATTCACTTGCATGTCATGGCATCACCTCCCTGATATCCTCTTTGACAATAAAGGATAAATAGCAATCCCTTGTGGGGAGGGGAGAGGGGGAAGGGAGGGAAGACATTCCAGAAATTAATACCCTTCCCAGAAAAGCAAAGTTAGGCAAATGCAGAAGGAGGTATATTGGGAAAAGGGGAATAGTCTTAATTCGCACAAAGTAGAGGTCTTTTGTTTGAAGAGCAATGATGTGAGATAAAACTAAAGTGGTAAACTGGAACCAAATCTTGCAGGTTTTGTATTTCAAACTTGGGATTTGGACACTTGGGATTCCTTGAAAGTTTACAAGTCAGAGGAAATGCATATATACTTATACATTAGGGGAATTAATCAAACAGCTAAGGATATGGGATAATGATAATACAAGGATAATGATGTGGAGGTGGGATAGTCTGAAAGAGACAACATCTACTTAGGGACTATTGAAATAGTTTACCCAAGAGAAAATGAGAGTCTAACCTAGAGTGGTGGTTCCAAGGAAATGATGAATATGGGAGGTATCATGGAGATAAAGTTTATAAGACTCAGAAATCATTTCAACATAAGGGAACTGAGAAAGGAGTCAAAGGTGACATCATCCCTTTAACTTTCCAAACTAAAACCCTAAATGGATAGTTTATTCTTCTATGAATAGCTTCCTCAAGAGAGCTCCCTTTTTTATTTGAATCTTTACAATGCATAGTAAAGCACTTAGCTACTGGACTTAGCACTTAGCATAGCACTTAGCTCTCAATGGATTTTTTCTGTCTCTTTCATTCATGATTTTTTTTTTGGTTAATTATTCATGTCCAATTCCATTTTGGGGTCTTTTCAGCAAAGATACTGGAATGGTTTGTCATTTCCTTCTCTAGCTCATTTTTAACAGGTAAGGAAGCTGAGGCAAACAGTTAAATGACTTGCCCAGGGTCATGCAGATAATAACTGTCTGAGGTTGCAGTTGAACACAGGTCCTGCTGATTCCAGGGCTGGCTCTCTTTCCATTGTACTACCTAGCTTGCCCCAGATCTTCTGATCATGATTGCCAGTTCTCAAGCTTGGGTGACTGGGAGAAAGCTCTTGTAAAAGGGAAGAAGTCAAGAGGAGAATCTGATCTTGGTGGAAATTAATTTGGGAGCATTTTGAACTTGAGGCACCGGCAGGGTGTCCATATAGATCCACCCAGTAACAGTTTCAAATGAGAGCCTGGAGCTCAGGCAAGAGAGGCCATTTATATAGGAAGTCATCTATAGAGAGGTTATGGTAAAATCTTAGAAGTGGATAAAATCACATAGGGAAATTGTAGAGACTCTCGGTTAAGAAGAGAAAAAGGACTGAGACCATAAGGAAAAGGAAAAGAGGCAGAAGGAAAAATAGGAGCTAATAAAAGAAAAAGGAAAAGAAAAGACAGCCAGGAAGGAAATCAAGTAATTAATTACCATGACCCAAAAGCCAAGAAGAAAGATGGCAGGGAACAAAATTAAATGCTCCAGATATGAAAAGGACAGAATAATCATTGAGGAAAGACCACTAAATACTATAATTTGGAGGTTATCAGTAGACAGAAAATTGTTGGTATTAAGAGCATATTTGAAAGAGCAGTTTTATCAGAGTAGTGGAATATAAATCAAGATTATGAATGTTGAGAATTTGATGAAGTGGAAAGATATGAACCAATCTTTAAAAAGAAGTCTGCAAAAAGAAAGAAAGGGATGGAATGTGAGCTTGAAAAGGTAGAAAAATGTTGCAAATTGATGAAAAGAGTAAAGCTTAATATTTTGGAGAGGATAGAAAAGTCTGAACATACTTATAGATACATAAAATTGATAAAATTCTAATTGCAGCAATTGCATTGTAATTCCCAATTGTATTGTGTACATGAGAAAGATACAGACCCCAATGCAGTAATTCTATTTTCATGAGCAGATTGGCCTGTGAGGGTCACCCCTTGAAGCATGTACACATATTCTCTGCCTAGTTTCAGTGTATTTCTGGCCATGATGACTCAGGGATTGCTACTGTGTGATAATGAAGCATCTCATTTACTATGGAGAAAAAGAACTGATAATTCAGGAACTGCTGAACATATGCGAAGCATACACATAGAAGGGATAACCTGTTCCTCTGTGTGTGTGTGTGTGTGTGTGTGTGTGTGTGTGTTTGTCTTCCTTTGTTTCTGTCTCTCTCTTCTCCCTCTCTGTTCTCTTCAGTTTCTGTCTCTCCGTGTCTGTATCTGTTTCTTTGCCTTTGCCTCTTTGTTTCTTTTTTTTATCTTTCTGCCCTTGTCTCTCTGTCTCTGTTTCTCTCTTTTTCTTTCTGAATGGAGGAAGGTACCCAGTCACTGACATAGCTTTCCATCCATCATTAAAGAAACTTTGAACACATGCCTTTGCCTAGGCAGGCCAGTTTTTTCAGATATGGTCACTTTTTTTTTGTTTGTTTCCTTTCCTTATTAAACAGCCATGAAATAATTATTAGGCAGCAAGTTTTGGGAAACTCAGAGGTCTCATTAAGTTCCAACAAAAACTTCCCCTAAAATTAATGATTGGAATGAAGATTACCTCATTAATATCTTCTTCTCTGATCAATAAAATTATTTCTTTTTATTCAGTGAGATTCAACAAATTTAACATCCTATTTAAAGACACTAAAAATCGCAATCTATAATAAGGCTGCTTATGGGGAAATCACTTGTACCTCCAATCTTTTCCAAGTATAGTGGTTTAGCAATGGCTTATTTGGAGGTAAGTAGTGTTCAATAATATTTGTTTTAATGTTCTATTTAATATTGTGGATTGCCTCAAAAAAGTTTATTTTCTTTTCATCTTTTATGTTAGTTGCCTGGAAACTGTTTCCTGTTGTGCTCAAAAGGATATGACATTAGGAAAGTGTAGAAGGTGATTGGTGATTTTGCTAATGTTCGTTAAAATTCTCACAGATATTGAATTTAAGTGACCGTTTCATGCAGAGTTCTACTCTACAGTTCTACGGCACTATGCTGGGCTCTAGCTGTGGTATCAGACTCAAATAGAAATGGATCTCTGTGGACCACATATCAACTTAAAAAGGCACAAATTAACATTAGCTATATTGCATTTTAAAAACATTGTTAAACATTCCCTAATTACATTTTAATCGCTTCTCCTTGGATTTGGAAATTTTGCAGGATACTCTTCAGTCTAGGGGACAGATTCATTAGATAATACATACTCTGTTTCTTCATGGAATTTATAGATTAGTAAGGCAATCATAGGACTGAAGCTTTATATCTGGAAGAAACTTTACAGATGTGGTGGGAATACTTTATGAGGTATTAATATTGTTAGGGCCCAGCTTTATCATCTAACTTGAGGTCATGCTGAAAAAGAGATACTTCCCTGTCCCCCTCCACCCCCCACACACACTCTCCCAAGGAAGCTTGAGCACTTATTTTGGGTGTGCCTTGGTCTCAGATCCATTCAAAACATTTTCATGGGTCATCTAGTCCAGATTTCTCATTTTATAGCTGAAGAAACTGAGGCTTGGAGAAGTCAAGTAATATCAGCTACATTTTAAACCTAGGTCTTTGGCCTCTCCATCGACACTTTCAACTGAACCATAGGCCCTGATCCTTCTTGAGAATGGAATGTCAGAGATTTTTCCCTGTACAACTGAAAGAACCTGAAATAAAGGGAAGAGAGGTTTCTAGTCATTAAGGCTATGGATGATTTCAGTGCAGTGCTTTTAAGGCTTGGACTACTTCAGTTTCCTTTCTGGAGTAACACAGGCTATTTCTGTTCAGTCTTCAGTTATGCACACATTCACGGACTCTCAAGAGTTGTGGAAAGGATTTCAGAAATAATCTAGCTCAGTTTGATCTGACCCTCTCCATCTTCCTGGATAAGTAATTATCTATCTTCTGTTAGAAAAACCACTAGAGTGAGGTTTTCACCTACTACTTGTAGAGGGAGCTCATTCTATTTTTGGATTGCTCTAATTGTTAAGAAAGCTTTCCTTGTATCAAACTCATATCTGAAACATTTATAACAATAATAGCATTTATAGCTATTGCTCCTACTTCCCCACAATGGGGTCAAGAAGAAAATATGTAATTCCCTTTCCTCATAAGAAGCTGTCAAATACCAGTACAATCATACCAGTATAATCATGCCCTACTTGTAGGCTAACCTTCCCCAGTTTCTTTAGCTGATCCTAATAAGGCAGAGTCTTCAGATTCCTCACCATCCTGGTTATCAGCCTCAGAAAGTGAAATTAAAGAAATATCTATAGATTAAGAAATGGAAGAGAACTTAGAGACAATCCAATTCAACTCCTTCATTTTTCAGATAAAGAAACTGACATGTTGAGATTAAGTGACTTATCCAGGATCAAACATCTAGCAAGTAAGACTTGCTGAGAGATCCAGTGCCCTCTGCTTTGCATGTCATTGAAGGTACCTGATTAGGTCTTAGATTTGCAAAGAGAAAACAAAAACAAAACAAAGCAAACAAAAAACCCTAATTCCTTTGTGAAGCTTGCATTTTATTGGAGGGAAAAGCAAGTTCGTAAATGAACACAATAAATGATCATTTTCAGAGTTAAACAAGACTGACAGTTAGGGAATCTGGGAGTCTCCATATAGGAAGTGACACCTGAGCTGTGCCTTGAACAAGGAAAAAGATGAGGAGAAAATAAATTCATTTCCAGTACTAGGGAATACCTATGTGAATGGGCAGAAGCTGGAAGACCTGTCTCTTGAAATATTGATTTCAAGAGACAGCTAGTAGCCCACTTTAGGTGGAAGATAGAGTTCATGTAGGGAAGTAAAATGTAATAAGGGAGCGTAACTTTCAGACTGAAAAGTTTGTATTTTATCTTGGAGGCAATAGGAAGCTACGGGATATTTTTGAACAAGGGAATGACATGATTGAACTTGTACCTTTGGAAGATTATTTTGGTAGCTTTGTGGAGAATGGATTAGAGAGAGGAGAGGTTGGAAGCAGAGAGTCTTTTCTAAAATATAGTGCCCAGAATGGACTAAAATAATTGAGATGTGGTCTCAACAAACTATATAGAATGACTATTGCTTCCCTCATTTCATATATTATGTTTTGTTAATTCAGCAATGGATTATAACTGAATCTGCATTTAGATTAATTAATTTCCATTGGTTATAAAAATTAAATATTAGAATAATGAACCCTAAACTTTGAATTAAAAAAAATAAGAATTAGCAGGTTAGTTACTTTCACAAATGTTAAAATGTGCCAAAGAATTTTTAAGAACTCAGAGTTGAATAGGATAGCTGTACTGCACTAGCCATGACACCACCTCTCAATTTAATAAACAGGAGAAAACAAAATGGAACTCAAAAAATCTATAAAAGACATCAAGCCTTCAGAATTGAGAGAGCACTCTTATTGCAAAATGTTGTTAAAGTTACAAGCTCAAATTGAAGGAAAAAATGTATCTGTGCTCTCACTGCAGCCAAATCAATATTAAGAGATTTGTTCTCTGTTAGAACTTTGCTTTAGAACAGAAACAATAGAATTTCTTTGGTTTATGCTGCTGAAAGATTGACAGCTCACGTTATTTGTAAGCCAGATTTATCTTTGTGATGGTTTATCAGCTCATCAGAATACCTCAGCTAGCCTAACAATAGGCAAGACTTGTGGCAATAAGAAAACAGAATTGGAAAAAAATTATGTCTTCTAAAATCCCATAGCACTTTGGATATAGTTCTCTCCAGATATCTGTCACATATCTTTCCTTATATTATAGTTATTTATGTACTTTTCTACAATTTTGTTACAATAAGCAGAGTCTAACTGACTACTTTGCATATAAATAATGCTCAATAAACATCTGTTAAATTGAACTTTATTCCACACATTTACGTTGCTCATAGCCAATTGTTATGCAGTCAGTCAATAGTCAATAAGCAATTCTTAAGTGCTTGCTATATGCCTGACACTGTTATAATGGCATCCTCTTCCTCACCTTATCCCTGCTTCCCATTGTATGCTCAGTTACCATTTCACCACATTGGTAGGCTATGAAAGAATCTTTGAGGACAAGCTTCCAACTGTATATGACTCATCACTAAGAGTCCCATGCTTGGCTGCTGAGTTAAGAGAACTGAGAAGTTAAGAGATCTTTTAAAAGACAGGAGACAGTTTCTGGTTAATATTCTCTTGGCGGCAGGTCTCAAAGGGACAAGATGTAACTCAGTGAAGGGGGTGTGGAGGGAGGGAGGATGAGGGCCCTTTTTCTGCCCAAACTTTTATCATAGTTCCATCCACATGACAGCTGTCTTAGGGGTTCCCAACTAGACAAACCTGTCCCTGCCAGGCTCTGCCTCTTTTATGTGGCAATGGTGACATCACCACGGCAGAAGTATTATTTGACTTGTCAAGAGTAAAATCTACCAGAATACTAGTGCCTAAAAGTCAAGAAAGATCCCATCTCAAAGAAAGATCACTGGAAAGAAGACTAACGAACTTACATATCCAGAGAGTGGATCAGACACTGTTAAGATGAAATATAAAATGGGAAATTAGCATCCTTTTAAACTGTTCTATCCCTTGGGTCTTGAATATTTCTTCCCATGACAGCATACCTTTCTGTGATAAGCTCTTACTGAATTTTGTTCTTATTATTTTGTTAATGTACATTGTGATTCTTCTTTGATTAGTTTTGCTTTGTATGTGGGAATAAATGACCTGTCCCCTCCCTGATTTATAGCATGCATTGGATAATTCTTTTACTTTTAGTCCTTTGAGGATATCCAGGCATGAGTCATAAGTTCTGCTCTAATTAACATCATTCCCAAGATTCTAAGGTAGAGGGTTTTATGAGCCAATGAGTTTGTGAACCTTGTCTTCTAATAAAAAAATAGACTTTCCTAGCAATGGACCAGCCCATTACAGGACCATAAACTACATTTAGTTCTTTCTCTTTGATAATAACCTTGAAATTCATGCTGCGTCTTCTATCACATACTCTAATAGAACATTATATTTGTAATATCAAAGGACCTTAGATTTTGAAGGAAAGGCTTTGAAAGTGATCTGACCCACTAACAGTGCTTAAAGTAAGAAAATACTCTGTTCCTACTTCTAAGAAATGATCATACAGACTCTGTTTGAATACCTCAATTGCAAGAAAAGTGTTACTTCCTAAGTCAACCCTTTCTATTTAGGAAAGAGAAGTTTTCTTTATACTGAACCAAAATAGGTCTGCTGTTCACCAACTGGAACTTTCAAAGTACGAAAAAACATGCATAATGCTTCCTGTGTGAGCCACTCTTGGAAACATCTGGCTACTTAGGCATATGGTGCATCTTTCCAGTGATGTCCTAGTACTGCCATTTTACTACTTCCAAAATTTTGGTTCAAATGATTCGTGTCCATTTAATAACGTTTGGAAAACTTTTTAATTTTTTTTTTTGGTCAATAAATTGACCTTTAGTGGCAAGAAACATATAAGATCATTAAAATAACTGTGAAATCTGGAAAATTTAATTGTATAGTCTACCCATCCAGTTGCATGCTACAATCTGGATAATATGTTTATTTTGCCTAGTTTCTGCTTCTAATATGGAAGTTTAGATCGATCTCTTATTCTCTATTATGAATTTCATTGAAGAGGCTTTGTGCCTTTTTTGGGACCAATACTATTTGCAAAATATCAACCACAAATAAAATTATTTAGTCAATCTCACTATCAGTTAGGAGACCTTCTTTTTAGAGTCTGCACAGGGAATCATCCATGACCTTGGCAAAAAATTTAAGTGAGTACATATCTCCTTGTTTTAAACCTTGATTAATGATAATATGATCACTGTACCATTGTAATTACAAGACATTGTATAATTTTAATGTGTTTGTGAGAGATAACTGAACCATAGATTTAGAGCAAGAAGAGACCTTAGAGATCATCTAGTCCAACTCTCTCAAATTACAAATTAGTAAATAGAAATAGAATTAGGTCACATGATCTCCCTAAGGAAAGACATGAAATGAGTGGCAGATCCAATCCAGGCTTTGAACTCAATTCTTTGGACACCAAATCCATTATTCTTTCCATTGCACCACCACCACCGTTGCAATCCCTCTCCAAACTTTTCTGAAGATAATTTTCCAAGCTTCCTGTTCCTAGTCAAATGCTTTTATAAAATCAATGTACAATAGATAAGCAGGATCTTTTATTTTCTAAGTATCCCAATCTCTTGAAATACAGTAAAGATATCTGCTAGGGAAGACAATAGTGAAAACATGCCTTTTTCAGTTACTTGAATCATTATGAAGAGAATTTTCATGATGACTTTACAGAGATGGTAAAGAAGGAACATGCTTTGTGGATATCTTTTTCAATTTTACTTTTTTGTAAAAGCACCATTTTTTATATCTTCTGTTTCTTGGAATCTTACTTCTCTTGAGAGAGACTGAAAATTGATTCCTCAGTAACTTCAGAATTGGGTTACTTGACATAAAACATCAGATTTCATCTTCTTAAGTCCCCTTATTATTTCTCATTTATTCTGGAAAGGTAGAGTACAAATGTGGTAGTTTCACTTTCCTGCTATTGAAAATATATCACTACAGAAATTTAACAAATCTGTTTCATTTTGTATATGTTTTTGAACAACATTCACTTTCATCAAGAAATATTCCTAGAATGACCACATTTAGTTTATCCAATGCCAAGGGTGCAGGATATGTTCAGAGAGGACTAGTACCTCAGGTATGAGGGCTGCCAAGTCCTTTTCAGGGCAGCTTTCTACCTTTGATGTCCATCGGATCCACCCAACTTTTGCCTGTGGCACCCAACTCTCACTTACAGAATATACAGTGGCCACACCCCAATAAACCATTATAAACCAGGTTGAGGGTAACTGAGAAGTCTCAAACTCTTCTGTGAGTTAGGCGGCTGTCCAGTCCAAGAATGTGAAGACTTTCTTCAGTGGAATGGGCAGATGTGAACAATTTGTTCCAAAGGTCATGAAGTCATCATGACATCATCACAGGAGCTATGGAGTGCGTAGAGCTTGGCTACTCATCAAAAATGCATCACAAGCCATCACCAGTCTCCTTGACTGTTTTCCTGGGCTTCAATGATTCCAGAAGAGGGAATGAGGCTGACAACTTTGTACAATTCTGCTCACTTCAATCCAATTTAGGTATGAATCAAAGGATATTATCCACACCATTTTACCATTTTTATCCATCTCAAAGTCCTGGGATGATAGATAAGTGATGAAGCAACAGGTGGCATACACTAGTGTATGTAATAATAAACCTCCGTGCAGGTGGCACAGGCCCAGGGGCATCTTCTCACTGGACCGAAGCGGCAGTGGGAGTCAGCAGCCTTTTGTACGTCTAACTAGCCTTTGAAGCATACCCCACAGCTCGTCTCCTGATGTGAGGAAGAGGCTAGAAAAGGAACCCTAAAAACTACTTGCCACAGCAGGTAGAGTTCCCACTTTGCAGAAGAAAAAAAAAAACAATGCAAAAAAAATGTAGAAAAGCTTTTGCAAAGATGATTCCACTCACCATCAGTACATGGAATATCTGTATACTTATGGAAATACAAAATCCAGAGGAACTGAAAGACAAACATCTCTTGTGAGGGAATTCAGCAGGTTCAAATAGCAGCCCTGAAGGAAACAAGGATGGCAAACGAAGGCCAGTTTATCCAAGTGGGAGCTAAATACACATTTTTCTGTAGTGGTCTCCATGAAGGAGAGCTTCATGAAGCTGGCATAGGTATTGTAATCAAAACTAATCTAGTCAGCAAGCTCATATGTCTAGCCAAAGGGTGAATAATAGGTTCATGAAAATACAATTGCCACGTGCAGGAAAGCGCCATGCTGCCATCAGCAGTGTGCGTGCTTCTGCCATTATGGACCCTGATGAGGTCAAAGAAAAATTTTATGAAAATTTGGAGACCTTCATCATCAGTGTGCCAAAAGAGAATAAGCTTATCATTCTGGGTGACTTTAATGTAAGAGTAGGCACAAGGTACCAGACATGGCAAGGAGTCTTGGGAGAAATAGAGTCAGAAACAGCAACAACATTCACTTACTGATGAAGACTTTTGTATCTCATGATCTTCTCATCACTGACATTGTCTTCTGTTTACCTAAACACAATTGTGTCCATCCTTTATTGCCGAAGAAGACCATGGCATCAGAGAAATGATGACATGACTTGCACTTGACTTTATTTTGAGTGAGGGAGGGCTGTGCAGGTCACCAGCCTCACTTCTCCTCCAGAGCCATCTGAATTCAGAGACTTGATATTCCTCAGGATGACTGGAGATGACCCAGGATGCACTGGGAGACCTTGGACCCTTTAGGCCAAGGTCTTTTCAGGCACTCACTTAGAGTGAGGCAACCTCCTTTCGTTGAATAGGCCTGTTTAAGAAGTAGCCAGGGCATGAAGCCTTTAATGAGGTCAAGAAAAGGAAAGACATCAGGCTCGGTGGGAAACAGTAACAGTTTCCATTGATAATTGCTCTCAAGCTAGGAGGGTCCAGAGGAGACCTCAGGCAGAGCCCCAACGGAATCCCAGATTCAGAATGCAGTAGGTTTAAGGTTTTGAGAGAGGACAGGACAGGGGACAGGGAATAGGGGACAGGGGACAAGGAGAGAAGAAGAGAGAAGAGGAAAGAAGAGGAGAGGGGAGGGGAGGAGAGGAGAAAAGGAGTCAATAAAAACCAAGTCAAATGGACATCTTTTGACCATCCAAGTTTACCTTCCTAAGGTAAACTTGGGTGGTCAAAAGATGCAAAGCTGACTTGGGTTTTACTGACTCCTTTACTATTTCCTCTCCTCTCCTCACATAAACACAATAAAATTTCATGGATGCACCCTCACAGCAAACATTGGCATTTAATAACTGTGTCACTGTAAGGAGGAAGAGATGGGATGTGAAAGAGAGGAGGGTGATGCATTGTTCAAAGTGATGGAATGAACATAGACTCATCTTCTCCAAATTAACATTCCCATTTAACAAAAGCAGTTTGTCCCCAAGTCAAGACAACTACCAGAAGGCTTAATGCCTATGGATTAGAATGATTCTCCAAGTAGGAACAGTTTGTGGTTCACCTGGAGGGAAAACTGAGCCAACAGTGGAACAGAAAAGAAACGGGCAGCTTTCAGAAATGAATATTCACAAGTATCAAGATTTGTTTGACAAAAATGATGGGGAAATTCAGAAGCTGCTAAAGAAAAAACAAGAACTTCACAGGGTTTAACAGTAAAATAATTCATCTCTCTCTTAGAAGGCAGCATTTAACTCCATCAAAAGTAAAGTTCAAACGAAAGATTACAGAGATGCAAGATTCTTGGCTCAGTAAGAAGGCAGATGACATTTAATTTTTACACTGATAGTAACAATCGGAAATCCAGTAGATTTTATGATTCTCTGAAGGCTATTTATGGGGCAAAGATGTATGAGGTATCTCAACTACTCAGTACTGAAGGAGTCAGATTGATTAGTAATAAAGACATGATCCTGAAGATTTAGGTTGAACACTTCCATAATGTTCTCAACAGATCATCATCAATGAATGCCGAAGTCAATCCTTCTCTAACCAAACCTCCAATTGAAGAAAAGGTTTTGAATTCTCCCCTTGTGTGCTGATTCTATCCCAGATGAAGTTTACAAGACAAGGACTCCACTACTCATAGAAAAGTTGACTGAGATTTTCTCAGAAGAGTAGGTTATCCCCTAGGAGTTCAAGGATGCCTCCATTGTTCACCTCTATAAAAGTAAAGGAAATAGATTGTCCTGTGACAATCCCAGGGTGCTCTCTCGTGCTCTCTCTCTCTCTCTCTCTGTCTCTCTGTCTCTCTGTCTCTCTCTGTCTCTCTCTCTGTGTCTTTCACTGCCAAAAAGATTCTTGCAGAGTCCTCCTTAATCGGCTGATCCTTCACCTGGAAGATGATCATCTACATGAGAGCTAGTGTGGCCAAGGAACAGTTCATGATATTTGCCGAAATCTCCAGGGGAAATGTCAGGTGCAGAACAGAGATCTGTATATAATATTTATCAATTTGACAAAGGCATTTGATGCTATTAGTCATGAGGATTTATGGAAAATTATAGCAAAATCTGGGTGCCCAGAGAAGTTTATCAATATTGTATGTCAACTTCCTGATGGCATAATTACATGGATTCTGGATAATGAATGATTCTCTCATGCTTTCCAAGTTACCAGTCGAGTGAAGCAGGGCATATGCTGCTTCTATACTTTTAACATGATGTTATCAGATACCTTCAATGAGAAGGAAAAGGACATCAAGGTCAGCCACACTGATGGTAAACTACTTAACTTGCCAATTAACAAGCAAAGATTAAAGTGGAGAGAGATTTTGTTCACAAATGATTGCACATTCAGTACAACCTCTGAGGCTCAGATGCAATGAAGTATGGATCAATTTTCTTCTACTTTTGCTAACTGGAGTCTTATAACACAAAGAAAAAAGAGGTACTCCACCATCCATGGTGGAACCATTGGGTACAGCAAATGGAGAAATTTTGAATGGTATGGATAATTTCACTTACTTTGGCAGTGTATTTTCCCAGTGAAATGATTATCAATAACTAATTATTAATATCAGGATCCAGGGATTTCTTCTCTTTTTATTTCCTCATTCAAACCCAGACCTTGTAGGTCAGTCAGCCTGTGAAGGACAAGGCTGAGGATGAGATTTGCCCAATCCTAAGGAAACATTCTCCTCAGTTTTGGGCAGGATCCCACCCAACAGAGAGTTTATTTCTGATTAAAATGTAAAGAGATTTAAATCTAGGTAAATTCTGACTCAGAGGAGATGGATTCTTTTGTTCAGATAGCTAGAAACAGCTGAATCTCATGATCAAGTCAAGTTCTCAGTAGAAGGAGCTAAAGACTTTTGGCCCACCTGACCATGAATATGTCCACACCCTCATTGACCAATCAGGGTTGGTCTCCACCTGTTGGGGCATCCACTTTTCTGAAGATACTTAAGCATTTGTTGATATCCATGGTCTCTTTTCTACGGTCACTGAGTGAGACCACTGACAATCAATTTTTATCTACAAACTCCATCTCTTGGAATATTCATCTATGGCAACAAGATGATGAGGTTGATGAATGCATTGCCAGAGGTAGCTCAGAATTTGGGAGCCTCCCAAGGAAAGTCTGGGAGAGAGAAATATTGAACTATCTACCACACTGAAGATCTACAGAGCTCTTGTGCTGACCTCATTATGCCTGTGAAACTTGGAAGAGTATATTAGCACCGTGCCAGGAAACTGAATGGCTTCCATTTGAATTGTCTTAGGAAGATTTTGAAGATCACATGGCAAGAAAAGGTACAGAACACTGAGGTCTTTTCTTTAGCTAAACCATCAAGCACTCACATTATTCAAATGCCAAACATAGATTTGCCTCTTTTATGAAGAAGTCACACAAGGCAAGTGATCAAACAGAGATCAGAAGAACAAAGACAAGGACATTCTCTATGTCTCTGAAAAAACCGTGGAATCAATTGCATGTCCTGGGAGATATTGGCAAAGCACTACCCAGCATGACATGGCATGCTCACGTCAGAGAAGGTATCTTGACATTCAAAACCTTTCAAATTATTTCTCCAAGTCGCCTTCCCACTGTAATTTCACAATCCTATTCTTAGTGCAGCCGATATTTCACCCATATTCCTGCTCCCTCGCTTAGCCATCATTTTGCCCATTTTTCTACCTTTATGTGTGGTATTCTTCAATATCTCAAATAGATAGACTCTTGACCCCTCTTTCTTCATTTGCTCACATGCTTTTCCTCCTGAGTCCCAATTCAGGTACCATTTCCTCCACAATACCTTTCCCACCCTTTTGCCACACCTTCACTCTCTTACACCACAGTATTTGACGTTACTTACAAACATAATCATCTTCTAAATTGTACTACAGTTCTTCAAGTATACATCTCCTCCCATTACTAAAATGCATGATCCTTGAGTCAGATACCATATCTTGTTTCCTCTTTGTATTTCCTGCACCCAACCTTATGCCTTGAAGAAGCAAAATAGTAAATTCTTACTGAATTGAGTGTAATTCCAGTCACTATATGTTTTTAAGGGGTAGTGTCAATAGACACAGATTGATAAAAAGATAACATTGTCAAAAATAGCAACACATTGTTTTAGTTCTGTACTGAGTCACTTCAGTAGATTGTTGAATGATTTATCTCTAGAATGAATCCTTCACGTTAAGCTCTCATCTCTGCTTTATACACTGCAGACAATTTTCAGTGAGAATGTGGTGCGTTTTGACCATCACACACAGTAACACTATATAACACAGTTGAGATGAAGCATCACAAATTCCATTGGCAACACCAATAACACAAACTTGCTCAACTTGCTTTGAAGGTTTCGATTTTTGCTGCCCATTACCTTACACACAGGCTGTTTGCTAACAAAGTAAATTCAAATACAGAATGGAAAAAGCTGGTAAATACAGCAAAACAGATCGTATGCTGAGTTCCTGCTTGCCTGGGATATATACCATTTGCCTGTATCCAAGCTGGTTTGACTGTTATATCTCAAACATATATGTCTATGTATATATGTCTATGTATATGTCTATGTATATATGTATATATACATACATATAGATATATGTCACCAAAGTCACCAAAATTGTCCAGCTAAGTCAATGAGTTTGACCTTTTTCATTATTTACTTGTTTGTGTGTATATTTATTTTAGCCTGAGTCTCCTTATATTGCCTGAACTAGAAATGTGGAGACTGTTTATAGGTTCAATCCTCATAATACTCATCTGCTTGGAAGTTTTAACTTGTCCTACTTTTTATTTTGCAACTGGAACTGGTTCACCTCTTCTAAGGCAATCTCAGACCCCAGCTCCGCCTCTCCCCTCACCATATTGATGCTGTACTTGGTATAAATACCCAATTAGCTTTAGCTCACTTAAGTTCAACACTCCTGAATTTAAGTAATCTATTAACTAGACTCAGATTCTTCCAGTAGAAGGGATTACAGACCTGCACTTCCATCCTTGACAGGTTTGCCTTTTAAACATGTTTCAACTTTTTTCTTTTAGTCAAACTGTGTTGTAAGTATAGACAAAGACACTGTTTCATCATTAAAGAATATTATTTTCCCTTGCTACATTTCCATACACAAATAAATTGCTGCTTTCAACATGGGGTGCCTGCCATATGAAGAGACTGCGATGCTAATGCAAAAGATGAATATAGTAACAAGAAAAACATACTTGTTTGAGAGGCTTTCTGAATGTACTGAAAATAAACAAATGTTGTTTAACACAGAATATAAGCATTTACATTTTACCACTTTATTTAATATTGATTAGCTGCATAACTTCCATACAAAGTTATTGGTCAGGAATAATTGTCTAAACAAAGTGCTTTAGATATAGTTAGACTAATTGTCCAAGATGTAGAATCACCAAAAGCTGGATCCAGTTAAGGATTTTAATGAAAAAAGAGAATCACATCCAATTCATATATGATGTGAAACAAAATTATGATTTGTTTGATCACTACTAGGAACTTGACAATTATGGCAGTGCATATGTCTATGTATATATGTATATATACATACATATACTTTTATATGTGTATATGTATGTATACATACATATTATTTTTATATGTATGTATATATACCATATAAAATATAATTCTTGCCTATTATATGTATGTATAAGAATAACTACCATTCATATAAAGTTTTAAGATTTGCAAAGCACTTTGCAAATGATCTTATTTGACCTTAACAACAACCCCAAAAGTAGGTGCGATTATTGCCCCGTTTTGCGGTTGAGAAACTGAAACAATGGAGGTAACACGCAGCTAGTAAGTATCTGAGGTCACATTCAGACTCAGGTCTTCCTGATTCCAGATTCAGCACTGTAGCCACTGGGTCATCTAGATGCATGTGTGTGTGCATGCATAGAATAATAAATATATGTATTCTCAAATTTCTCTATGTTTGTACTAGTATGGGGATGATTAACTGGTACTGTCCATTCATCTGTCCTAAATATGGAGCCAATTAAGCCACATAGAGTGGGCAAAAGTTAAAAAAGACAATTTTAGTAGTCTTAATGAGTACTAATTAACTGTCAATACTGCTGATCAGAATGACTTCCCCAGGACAGATGAATCAAATATTCCCTGTGCTAGATACAGTTCAGTCATTAAAGCTGCCACTGGAAACCATTCATTTGTTTTTGTTTAACACCTCAAATCAGTTCATTGAAATCACAGCAGTTGTGTCCAGATTCATACAAAGGGAATGAATATTATGACAAATCAGACCTCTTTCTGTCATCATTTCTCTTTCTGGAGATTTTTTTTTCTCCACAAATCACAATGGGAATCTGTATGGCCCATTTAGTACATAGAACTCGCATTGGCATCCATGACTATTCTAGACAATGCCTAGGCATAGAATAAACGAAGCAGGATTTAAGGCATGATTTGAAGAAAATTATTGCCCCACTATGGTTTTCAAATAGAAAATATATTATCTAGTGAAGGGAAAATGAACCCTTTCTAAACAGCAGCTGTCTTCAGGAATACTTGGGGCAGCAGCACACTTGGGCCTTATTAACATGTTTGTCACATATTCCCCAGTACAAAAGAAATTTGATTCAGGCCTCTGTTTTCTCAGCTTTTGGTACTACTATCTATGACTAAGAAGAAAATGAATGAAAACATAGGAAAGGCAAAAGCTTTTGTCTTAACAGAATTAAAATAGTCTTCTTGTTTAAACAAAAACATATCCTCATCTAGGACTATGGTATTGAAATTTAATGTAAAAAAGGATTTAAGCATAAATGTTTCATTTGCTCCTAAATTCCACAGTCATTTTAGTTGAGAAGGAAACTAAACAAGGAAGTTCAATAGTGAAGCTTTTTAAATTGCAGTATTATCGGATATCCAGTTTATCCATTTTGTACCTAGCTCTTCAAGAAGGAATTTGAGGAAAGTTGACTATGGGATCTCAGCTTTTATGGTACTTGCCACTATGCTTTTGCCCAGTGACTTCTGCAAAGAGCCTCAGCTCTCATTCGGCATCAAGGATTGACCTCTCTTCATTAGGATCTAGAGCAGTCATTTCCTTGAATATTCTCATAACTGAAATCTGTGAGACCTGTATTACTGGGCTCTATTTCTTTTACCTACAATGAATGAACTAGAGAACATTTAAGACCATTAGTGATGAAATTCTTCTAATTCTTCTTCTAATGACTCTGAAACACATAAATCACAAACTGAATTTATATGCACAATTGGTTCATCTAGTTAAGTCATACAACTAATAAATTCAATGAGAAAAAATCTATTAAATCATTTTTTGACAGAAATTGCTAGTCATTTCTAATAGCCTTGAGAATAAAATACAAATTCTGCAGCCATCACTTAAAGTCATCCCTAAGAAGAGAGGAGGGACCGTTGTATTGAAAAGAGAGTTGGATGTGGAGTTAGAGAATCTAAGTTCAAATCCCAGCTTTGCTAATTTTACTGTGACCTTCATTAAAACATTTAACATCCGCCATCAGTAATATAAAGAGATTAAACCAGATGATGTCTATTTCAGATCTATTATTTGGCTCTACCCTGTCTTTATCGTCATATTTGCATTAGTGCTTTTCATGAACTCTCTGGATACTAGCCTTAATGAGCTGTTTTCTGTGTGTGTTTGTGTAAGTGATCCTCTCTCTAAGCCAGGGATACTCTCCTATGTCACTTCTGGTGGTGGAAATACTTTCTTGAATATGCAGGATTTTGGTATAGACTCTGTGAACTGAAAGTGAACTTTTCCTCGATAAATTTACTTACTGTAAGTAGGATAGATTTTAGCGTATATAAGGTGGATTTTTGCTATTCTTTCTCATAATTTAGTTTAATTTCCCAGGATCTGTGACTGTAACAATCTCTATTTCCAAGGCTCATGGTTGAAAACATCTTTATCATGTTTGTACAGAATTATATAATGATAAATAATGTAAACATTTGTGCTTAAATTGTGAACATCCACTGTGACTGCACAGAGAGATATAATGGCGAAAGAACGTAAATTTGTGAGGCTATTGCTGCTAACATGCCTTCTTTGTCTGTTGTCCTATAAAGCAGGTGGGCATTGGTCAGTGATGAGGGAACCCTTAGGGTTAAATGCAGAGGCTGAGATGAGTTGTGTGCCTTGATTGGCCTTCATCAAGTCTTGGGGAGAATCTGTGTTTGCTTCAACTGGTCCCCATTGAGGCTTGAGGAGATTTAGGGGAATGTACAAGCTGCGCCTATCTCAACCCCATCAAGATGTTGGGGTAGTTGCCCCCCCTTCTCACTGGCCCCTACAGGAAGGATGATTAGGGACTGCTGTAGGAGCTGGTGCTCCCATTATCAGCAACCTCCCATTGAAAAAACTAAACTAGAAAAAAAAATAAGATTATTAACCCCTATGAAACTGTTTTCCTGTCCTTCCTGTCTGACCAGATCAAGAGTGAACCTGTGCCAGCAGACCTCCTGTGTGCTGGTGTTGACCTGTTTTGTAGACATATTTTCTAGACCAGAGGTAATAATCTCAAATAGAAGAAGATCCCTGCAAGCTATCTATTGACTTAGAAAACCACAAATTTAAATTATCTTTGTTTTATTGGTTTTTTAAATTTATTTTGTTAAACATTTCCTAATTGTAAATAAGTATTCATTTTGCACTGCCATATGCCAGGCATTATGCTAAGCGCTTCTAATAAATATTTTTTTTTTATTTGATACTAACAAAAACCCTATGAGACAAGTGTTCTTATACCTACTTTACAGCTGAGGAAACCAAAGCGGACAGAGGAGAGTGATCTGCGCAGCAATCACAGATATTAAGTGTCTGAGACTAGATTTTAATTCAGGTCTTCCTGACCCCAGGCCCAGTGCTGATTTTATCTATTGCTTCACCAGCTGCTGCCAAGGAGGAAAAAGGCCTCAGTGGTTGCCCCAAATGTGAAACCCTCAATTGAGTCTGCAGACATCTGTTTCATCATTTAAATTTCTCCCCAGTGCTCAGCTAACCACTCCTACAGCTAGGACAGATGTGATCAAAGCCACAAACTCTTCCCTCCAGGAAAGCAATGATGAGCTACTGTCATAGTAATTTGAATTGGAAAATCTTTTCTACTCATTAATAAGTCCACTAAGTCCCATGGAGGCTATGGTGGGAGGAGTTTGCTGGATGGATAGAGCAGGAAGAGGCAGAGCTAGAGCAGGAGCTGAGAGGATGTTAATCTTTAGAGCAGCCAGAGCTTGGAAGAATGCAGGCTCCTCGGCAGCATGCATGATTTTGTGGTTGTTCGTGATTTTCTTTAAGAGACCCTGCTTGTGATGAGTATGATGGACCTGGTTTGTGGGAAGCCTAGCAGGGGGACGGCTTGGGGATGGTATGGTCCTCTGCATTGTTATTGTGTATAGATATTTTGGCTGCGGTGGATTTGGGTCTCAATAAATGTTCTGGTTCTGCCTTCCATGTAGAGAGTCTATGGTATTTCATGATTCTGAATTGTGCTGATATTCATGGCCACCATGGGTGCTGTGAATATTGCATTGGCGCTATAGCTACTATTTGAGTCCTCAATCAGAAACTTACACATGAGGGAAGGGGATCAGGAATCCCTGAAAATATCATGACTATTGTAATACCAAATGCGGCTCCCAAACCCCAATCATGTTCAGAATGCGCCTGCTCTGTGTTCTACAGCATCTAAGCATGAAGTTGCACCCATTTCTAAATCACTGGTCATTTTATAGCACAGGAACCATTTTAAGAACCTTCTGGATAATTCACACCTTCCTAAAACAGAATTCTCTACAATATCATTTCCCAAAAATCGATGCCTAAAATAATACTACCTACCTTCTTTTCCTAATCTGGAGCAAGATAGGAGAACCTCACATTCATCTATGTTGCTGAGACTATTCAGGCAAATAGCTATTTCAAATTTTCTACACTGATAAGGAAAGAGATGATGTCATAGTTGCTAAAAGACTGACCGTCAAGTAGGGAAGATCTGGGATTAAGTTCTATATTAGGTATGTACTAGCTGTGTGACCATGGGCAAAGCCCTAAACCTCTCAGGGCTCCCAGTGGAGTTGCTGATTTGCATTATTGAAGAGGGTTTCCACACCAGGAGTTCCTATTTTTGATAAAATCACAGATCTAGATTAAAGAAAAAAAGTCTAACCATAATCATGGCATCTGAGATGCCACAGATGTGATATGAGGCATGAGATATACCTCTGAGTTCTTATTCAATTCTCCAAATAGGATATTTTCCTGATGGATCATTCCTAGTAGCTAAGGAAAAAAAATTCTCTTGCTATTTCTTCACACATTTTGATCTAATGAAGCAAGGTATTCAGAGAGATTTCTTAATTGAGAAATAAGAAAATGGTGAGAAATCAAAACTAAGGCCTTTCAAAATTCAGAGTTATGCCAGCTACAAAGTGACTGGAGCTTGGGCCTGCTGTGTCCTCATACCCCTTTGTGAAAACAGGGGAGAAAAGAGAAATAGCAACAATAAATCTTGTTAGAATATGCTTGAGGTTCTTATCAAAACTCCTTGTAATATTTGGATTGAATCAATCACTTTGATCCCATCTCCCCTGGCAAGTGAGTGGGTAGACTCTATTTTTCATAACTTTCCCATTTCACAGCTTTGAAAGGGACCCTTGAGAGAAATTTCTGCATTTCAAGACTGTGGCACCAGAGTAGTGAAATCCATCGTTATATGTGTTTTGAAGTTTCAGCTCAGTCTTACGGTTCCATCACAGTGAAAATACTGTTAGCTAATGTTCAGGAGAAGCTGTGTATTAATATAGCCTCCGTGCTGAAACATGCCTTTCATATGTTTGACATTTTCTCCTCTTCCTTTCCTTTACGGTGCTATCAGCTTCTTGCAGAAATGTTAACTGTCAGAGGGATGTCAATGACTGAGCAGGGACTTAGGACCAAGGGATCCTGACTCCAGGCCAGTGCTATCCAATGGACATAATGCCTTTCATGTGTTCATTTCATTTTACAGTCATTTCAAAGAGCCAGAAACCTACTAAGAAATGCATTAAAAAAATCTACCTTTTTTTTCCTCTCACTTTTATGGCAAAAATGTAATAACCCAGCTACATATTTCTTGAAAATGTTCTCTATTGTTATAAAAGTAAAACTAAATAAATTTATCATGATTAATTTATTACTAGTTTTAGTTCTCAACAATCTCCTCATAAATTATTAGATAAAGCAACTGCCATTTCCCTAACGGAAATCTGTGCAACTAATGATTAAAACATCAGGAATAACTGTGCAAAATCCTTGTTTTTTTGTTTTTGAAAGTGACTGGCTCTGGATGTCATCCCAAGTATTTACACATATCTATGTTTGCCAGCATGTGACCAATACAAGGTTCATTTTATTTATGTTCAATTCTTTTATCAGCAAGAAAGAACAGGATAAAAAAACTAACCTTGGCAGTTTGTGCTGCATTGTATACCAAAGCACAGAAAACTGGATCTTAGTTTTACTCTAAAGAGAGATGCTTAGAGGGCTCATGAACGGGTTTGCAAGCTAAACTATCAGACACCACCAATAATCCTGTGCAAATTACTACTGGATAATGAAAACATGCTTATTATTATCTCATAAGGTGCACTTCAAAACTTTCAAAGAGTTTTGGACACATTAAGTCCCACAACAATCTCCTGAGAATAGGTATTATTATTGATATTTTATAGAGCAGAAAACTGAGGCTCTGAAGGATTCAGTAATTTGCCTATGGAAGAGACATTTAACTTTCTAATAGAAAATAGGAATCATAAGAGGAGAACTGTAGTATTGTGCATATAGTAGGTATTTAATAAGTGATTGTTGAATTGAATTAACTCTGTCCTGGAAAATACTAACAGTTGTTAAATTTTGCATTGCTCTAGGCAGGGACTTAATTAAAGAGTAGGTTAATTTAAAAAGAAATAGAAATTTGGATAACTACCTGGCAAATACGGTTAGCAAGACAGTCAATCCAGGTAATTATGTTAAAAAAAATCCCTTTGGAATGTGGATAATCAGTGTTGGCAGTCTCTTTGCTCCAACTGGCGGTGCTTTCCTTACCTTGGAGGTAAAGTCTCAACCTTAAGAGGTTTCTCTGTAAAAAAGGCTAAATAGAAAGCTGATGTGACTATTTGTATAAGGTAGTTAAAAATTCAAACTTGGGCCAAATTTTGCAGATTGTGAACGTGGATTACAAACATAACGTTCTAAAGTTAAATGCAACTATTTCCTCTTTTTGGTTACACAGTCGGGAGGCAAAATGGATACCACTAATTCCAGGGGCTCTACCATTCACTGACAAACCCTGGGTCATACTGACTGTAGCATCCACCGTTTAGTGACCCCCTTTGGAGTTTTCCTGGCAAACAGGGTTACATATAAGGAAACTGAGGCAAACAGGGTTAACTGACTTGACCAGAGTCACATAGCTAGTAAGTATCTGAGGTCAGATTTTAATTCATCTTCTTGACTCCAGGATTGGTGTTTTATACACTGTTGCACTTAGCTGTCCAATCCTTATGCTGCTGGAAACCAATTTATTTCCCCAGTGAAATGGAAAAGATAGAAAAATCAAGTTGGATATGGGAGGGGGAGGGGGAGAGAGGGGGGGGAGAAAGAGAAGGAGAGAGAGAGAGAGAGAGAGAGAGAGAGAGAGAGAGAGAGAGGAGAGAGAGAGAGAGAGAGAGAGAGAGAGAGAGAGAAGAGAAGAGAGAATGAGAGACAGACAGAGAGAGAGAGAGAAGAGAAAGAGAGTGAGAGACAGACAGAGAGAGAGAGAGAGAGAAGAGAAAGAGAGAGAGACAGAGAAAGAGAGACAGATAGGAGAGAAAGAGAGAGGAGAGAAAGAGAGAGAAAGAGAGGGAGAGAGAGAGACAGAGAGAGAGATAGGAGAGAGAGAGAGAGAAAGAGAGAGAGAGAGAGAGAGAGAGAGAGAGAGAGAGGAGAAAGAGGAGGAGGGGCGATTTACTATTCATTCTTTCCTTTGAGAAAAACTAGCAAATGGATTTTTAGATTTGAATTCTATGTGAGCAAATTCCATTGACCTTTGTGATTTGGGACATTTCTTTGGGGGAATTCTCCTTTTCATTATGATTCTCAGTGCATTTATTTGGACTGTATAATGTGCAAGAGGAGTAGAATGAAGAGGGTGATTAGGGAATGAAAATGCAGAGCCAAGCCAAGATTACTTGAAATCCATGGGAATTCCAGATTTAGATCAAGTCTTCAGGGCACAGAGCAATATGGAAACAAGGGCTTTATTTATATGATTCCTATGCAACTCTCGGTTATTTCTGTGAATTACAATCTCACAAAGTGCTCTTCTGTTGCCTTATATTGATTGGCATAGTGTTGACCCCTGGAACTCAAAGGCTACACTAGATAAGTTCAAACTCTGATAAGCAATATATTCGGTGGGAAGGCTTTTAAGCACAGATCTGCTACTATAGTATGCTTACCATCTGAAGAACCTCCTGGCTAAGTATGGAAAAACTCATCCTCAGTAGGTTGGCCATTAGGTGATCAAATCTGGGGTCAAGGAAAACCATGAAACAGAAAATGACCCGTGGTTCAATGTAGTATCTGCCTGCTGTTGCCCCAAGGACAACGACATGATGGAAGAACAGGGGACAAAGGCTAAAAAGAATTGTACTGTTCTTAGGATGTCTGAAAACTTTAGGTGTTAATACTTTTAATAGGTATTCTTTGTGCAAGGATCATGAGTCAATGGAGAACTGCTGCAGCTTTGGCATATCTTTTGAGTGAATCAGAAAGCATAAATAAAATAAGTAATAGCCAAATGGGAGAGTGAACCAGGGTTGACTTTTATCTTCCCAGAAGTCAGGTCTCCACACCACTTCCTGAATTCATTTCACTTTGTCCCACTCTCAGACCATCTCCACCATTCAAGAAAGTTGGACTCTCTCCTTCCAGTCCTCTTATTGGCAAGGGGGGAGGCTTTTGCCTTGTTTTCCTAAGAATTAAGGCCACCAAACCACTGCTAATTCCCATAACTTCCACTAGATCGCTCCACCCCCTTTCTAATTCTCCTTTAGGTGTTATCTCTGTTGAGGTTTGGGGTGCAGGGGACCCCACAATATCAACAAGCCAGGTCCTGCTCAAATGGATTCAACGCAAGCCTTCTTAAAGCCAAAGAAAAACAAAGCTTATTCAAGATTCACCATATTGGGTTGACTCTTAAGGAGCCTAAGTATTTGTAATGTTTGTATTAGCAAGCAGACCAGATAGAATCTCAGCTAGACAGAATCTGAACTGGTTTGAATAGGACCACCTTCATGAAGGCGAGATGGAACTTAGATACAGAAAGTTCATGAGAAAGGTCTAGAGGTGATCCTGATGAGAATGAGGTAACTAGTGATGTAATCCACAGTAGGAAACAGTGGGAGGCAATTGGGAAGTATCAAAAAATGGAGGGCTTGGGTGGGAAGCAAATAGGGCAATCAAGAGGTAACAGACTATGGAGGGCCAGGCTAGGTTAAGGGTAACAAATTTGAGTATGAAAGGCCAGGTTAAGTAGGAAGATTCAAAGGGAGTTCTAGGAAGTTCAGAGAGACTATACCCTATCATTTCCACCTATTAGAATATAGTCTTCATTGATTTTGATTATATCCCCAGCACTTAATACTATGACTGATATAATGACACAGTACTTAATAAATCTTTCTCTATCTCTTTCCCCCCCTTCCTCCTTTCCTATGTCTCTCCTTTCTCTTTCCCTTCTCCCTTCTTCCTTCTCTCTCTCTCTCTCTCTCTCTCTCTCTCTCTCTCTCTCTCTCTCTCTCTCTCTCTCTCTCTCTCTCTCTCTCTCTCTCTCACCAATTTCCCCTTTCCTCTCCTTTCTTACTTCCCTAGCTCCCTCCTTCAGGGTATTCATCCAGAAGCTTTCAGATAGCAGCAATACTGACAAGTTAACTTTCTCACTTTTTTTGAAATCTGCAAATCTCATAAACAAACCATGTATAATGTCACCCAGATCACTGTCCCTCAACACTCTGTCCTGTGCTATCTTCTCTCTATATACTATTTTCTTGGTGATCTCATCAGCTACCATAGATTCATCATGTCTATACTTATTTTCAGGTGTGTTTATCCATACCCAACCTCTCTGCTGACTTCCATTCTCATATCTCCAACCACTTACTTGTCTTCACAAACTGCATATACTAAGGGCACCTTAAGCTCAACAACCAAACTCGTTGTCTTCCTCCCTCAACCCTCTCCCCTCTTCTGAACAACACTTCTATGCCCAGGGCACTATCATCCACTTAATCACCTAGATATTATCCTCAACTCCTCACTCTCTCATCACTCATATTCAAGCTGTTGTCAAGTATTTTCTTTTATACCTTTGAAACATGTCTCTATTATTTCCCTCTCTTGCCCTTGACACTGCTATCACTCTAGCGTAAGCCCCCATCATCTCATATCCTGGTTCATCTCTCTTCCTGCCACAAGTGTCTCCTCATTCCACTCCATCCTCTACTCAGCTGTCAAACTGATTTTCCTAAAGAACAGGTGATGACCATAACACCCTGCCATTCTATAACCTACAGTTATTCTACATTACCTCCAAGATCAAATGTATATTCCTCCATTTGGCTTTAAAACCTTTCATAATCAGTCCCCTTTCTACCTTTCCAATCTTCTTATATCATACTCTGCCCACCAACCCCACATACTTTGAGATCAACAGACAGTGTCCTCCTTGCTGTTCTTTCAGCAAGGATCTCTATCTCCAGCCTCAGAACATTTTCGCTGGCTGTCCTCCATGCCCCCAGTATCCTCCCTCCTCACTTCTGTGCTGCTTTTCTTGATTCCCTTTGGGTCCCAGCTAAAATGTTTCCTTTTACAAGAAGCCTTTCTGAAATCCCTATAAAACTAATGATTTCCTTCTAAAATTATCTCTAACATCTCAAGATATCTTATTTGTATGTATTGTGTCCATATCTTGTTTGTATATAGTCCACATTAAACTGTAAGTTCATGAGACCAGGGAATTGGGTTTTGTTTTTTTTTTTTTTTGCTTTTCTTGATATCCTTAGCACTTAGCATATTCCCTAGAAATAGTAGGTGCTTAACAAGTGCTTATTCCCTTATTTAAAAACTCTGTTTTCTTAGTTCTCATGCTCCCTGATCGGAGTGTAGCTTCTGGTAATTTGGACCAACACCTGCTACTGATTTTCTCACTTGTCTTTGTTCTTTGACAGTTTCATCTGTTGGTTTTTCCCTGCAACCTTTCTGATGGCTCCTCAGTCTCTTTGCTGGATCTCATCTAACCTATCTCCTTTAATGTAGACATTTTTCTCCTCTCTCTACATTCTCTATCGATCTCATCAGGTGATCTCAATCATCATCTCTAGTCAAATGCTACCAAGTCTTTATAACCAATACTAATCTCTCATGAACTCTAGGCTTAAAATCTCAAGTGCATGCTGGATATTTCCATCTCAATATTCAATAAACTTCTGACACCCAATATGTCAATGATAGACCTCATCACTATCTTCTGCTAAATCCACCCAGCTTTTCAATTTCCCTATTTCTGCCCAAGGACACTACTGAACACAAATGTAACACATTGCAACCATTCATCCCTAATTACTATCCCTCACCTGTCGTATCAATCATTTGATCAATTAATATTTACTAACTGCCTTCTTTGTGTCTGGCACTTTACTGAACATTAGGGATACAAAAAGAGGCAAAAGACAGTTCCTAACCGCAAGGAGTTTACAATCATTTGGGAGAGACATCATGTAAACAAATATATACAAAGGAATCTGAATACTGGATAAATATGAAATAATTAAAAGAGGGAAAGCACTGGAATTAAGACAGATTAGGGAAGGTTTCCTGTAGGAGATGGGAATTTGTTTTTACAGGATTTACAGGAAGCCTTGGGAGATCAGTTGGAGAAGAGAAGGGAGAGTATTACAGGCATGGGAGATGTTAGGAGAAAATGTCAGAGCTGAGAGAGGGAGTTTCTTGTTTGTGGAAGAGCTAAAAGGCCAGTGTCACTGCACAGAAGAGTAGATGCTGGGGAATAGGGAATAAGAAGTAGTGAATGCATTGCTGGTGAACCTATATATAAATGACTGAATTATTATACTTATATTGGAATAAATATGTCCTTTTCCTTGGACCTACAATGAATACTGCTATCTTCAAGACAAATACCAATTACCAAAAAGATTTCAAGCCAAGTTGTTACACTTAAAAACATGAATGATAATTTAGCTAATTATTTTGCTTTCTCTGATTTTAAAATAAAGGAAACACTATGGCTAATTATTCTCATAAGGTCAGTTTGTTGGGGCTGAATATGCTTATATAGTCTGGATACATTTGTATAAAGGGCCCACTCAATTCTCTGCTCATGTAGAAGGTGGCAAGGCAGGATAATTGAGAAAAGCTGATGGATTGAATAGCTGCAGAAGATGTAGTATGCTTCTCCTGTCTAACCCTTTATTTTTATTCACTAAAGGTGGGAAGAGGAAAAGGATTCTTCTATTTAGGGAGCTTAGACTCTTCATTCTCACACTTTTCAGATCTCACACTTCAAGTCTTCCACTATAGATCCCTGTGGAAAAACTGCTTGAGGCTTATGGTGCATGTCTGTGTCCTGAAATTGTGGAGTAAAAAAAATCATCCAATATACAATGTAACTCAGATATGAGACAGGTAACTTATTCCTACACTCATGAGAGTACAATAACAAAAGAAATTAAACAGCATTCAATAACTTATGAATATTACAATAATCTGCTGGGAGGCCAATATGTAAACTAATTCAGAGTATAAGGCAATGCAGACTACTAACTGGGTATTTTAACATTTAGCTTCCACTTAGCATTATTTCTAAATTCTGCTGGTAACAAGGCCAGTCTTGGGCCAGACCTCATGCTCCATAGGATTCCTTTCCATGAACATGGTCTTCTTAAGTTGTTCTTGATTATTTTATTTCTTTATAATCGAGGGAGGGATCTATGAGGGTGGGGTCAGTGGGAGAGTACTACTGGAAAGTAAAGGTGGTATAAAGTAATAATAGCTAACATTTATTTGGCTTTTGGAGGTTTGCAAAGTGCTTTATATGTATTATCTCACTTGATTCCCACAACAACCCTCTGAGGGTAGTTGCTTTTAGTGTTCCTATTTTACAGAAAAGGAAAATGAAGATGAGAGACAGTTAAGTAACTTGTCCAGGGTCACACAACAAATAAATTTCTGAAGCAGGATTCAAATTCATATCTTCTTGACTTGAGTCCAGTCTTCTATCCCCGATACCATCTAGTTATAAATCATACACTGATACCACTAGGTAGCTATAGCAGGAAACACCCTGGCACATACAGGAGAAACTGCTGCCGAGGTTCTTAGATCTGCTTTTTCTAAAAGGAAAGCAACTTTCAAGGGGTCACCCTTGAAATCCAATCACTTTAATCCAATACATATACCAACAGAGAAAATACAAGCAGAACCAAGACGCAAGGCTTCCAGCTGTCTGACCATAGGCAATACATACGTCATTGTGTGCATGTGTAAGTCCTTCGTTGCCAAAGAAGACCATGCCATCAGAGAAATGATGACATGACTTGCACTTGACTTTGTTTTGAGTGAGGGAGCTGTGCAGGTCATCAGTCTCACTCCTCCTTCAGAGTCACCTGAATCCAGATGATAGTCATCAGGTTGAGTAGAGATGACCCAGGATGAGGAAATTGGGGTTAAGTGACCTGCCCAAGGTCACACAGCTAGTGAGTGTCAAGTGTCTGAGGTGACATTTGAACTCAGGTCCTTCTGACTCTTGCACTGGTGCTCTATCCACTATACCACCTAGCTGCTCCATATGCATCATTTCCAGAGTGAGAAGCACCCATATCTTACTTTTCAAAGCTGGGGAGTGTCTTAAAACAGCTGCTCAGTCTCATCTAATACAGGAAATTTCTTCCAAAAACTAAGCCCCAAAGCAAACCTCAGCTCAGAATATACATACATACATACATACATATATATATATGTGTATATATATATATACACATACACACACTCTTTTCAGAGCTGGAAGGCACCACCCCTCATTGACTCAGTTCCTCACCAGCAATCAGAAAAAGGTGTGGGCCCCCATATAAAACAAGCCTCCCCAATCAAGCCTCCCTCAGTAGTCCTACTTGAGGCCTGTCAATGAGTGGGGAAGATTTTTTTTAACTCCCATTACCATAGCATGACAGATAGTATTAGGTCTGGAGTTGGGAAGACCTGAGTTCTGATACTTGCTAGCTGTGTAATTTGGGGTAAGTCATTTAACCTTAGTTTCCTCATCTATAAAATGGGGATAATAATAGCATTTACCTTGCAGGGTTGTTGTGAACATCAAACGAGGTAATTTTCATAAAGTGCTTAGCATAGAGCCTGGAAGATATTAAGTGATATATATATATATATATATATATATATATATATATATATATATATAAGCTATTATTATATACACCAATATATTTGTAAGATGACTTCTTATAGATGCAAAAAAGAAAATAAAAGTAGAAACAAAGATAATACCTACTGATTGGGGCATTAACAATTTATTAGTAAACAAATCATTGTTGATTTTAATGGACTATTACTGTACTGTTAAGAAATTAATATAATTAATACAGAGAACTATGGGGAGAGAAGAAATGTCTTACAAAGTGAAGTAAACAAAACCAGGGGGAAAAGGTACACACAAGTAACAGTAAAAATGTAAGTGAGAGAGAAAACAAAAACCAAGAAAATGTTTAAAATTGAATACCATAAAAATTCAATGACCAAGCTTGACCCATAGAAAGGATATGAGAATACACATCCTTCACTTATTT
This sequence comes from Bettongia penicillata ogilbyi, assembly GCA_023548195.1. Taxonomy (NCBI): domain Eukaryota; kingdom Metazoa; phylum Chordata; class Mammalia; order Diprotodontia; family Potoroidae; genus Bettongia; species Bettongia penicillata. Next base: position 1,906,181 of record JAJHZJ010000352.1, read on the forward strand.
CCAGAACTGGTAGTGGGGGGGAAAGGGGGAAGCGGGGAACGTGACAGGGTAAGGGGTAGTTATGAGTGTGGAAAACAGAATTTAATGTTAGCCTTTCCTGGTGTCTTGGTTAGTTTTGGTGAATTTTCTTTCCCCCTCTTTGTTGTTCTTTGCTATAAGACCTGGTGCTTTGGGAAGGAGAGGTGAGAGAGATATATTGGAAAATATAAAAAGGAAAGATCTCAATAAAAATTTTAAAGTAACTTTGTTACAAGAGTCCACTCAACACATTCTAGGACAAAAACACAGGAAAGGATTGTTGCTGAAAGGACTTGAAGGAGCTTTTCTTGCTTCATTCAATGAGATTTATGGCCAATTTAGTTTAAAAACTCAATGTTACTCTTCTCCTTAATGTAGGAATGAAGATATAGCAGTCCAGCTCTTTCCTCAGAATTCATTCATACTCAAAGACAAGTATTTGATACATACAAGATATGCTCCTCAGGACACAATTCAGTACAATTTTTTCTATTCCCAGTTTTTCCTCCATACCTTTCTCTAATTCTTTTGTTTGCAGATGAGAAAGAAAAAAATGAAAGAAAAAAGGAAAGTGCTTCTGTCATTTACTTCTAACTTTCTGAGCAAGCAATAGAAATGCATTTATTTAATGCACCTAAAAACATGTCTTGCATCAATTAACGAGGTAAACAGCACTTTAGTATGATCTCCAGTCTTCACACTGTCATTCCTGGAGCCATTCTCCAAAGGGAAACTGATGTACAAGACAGCTGAATATTTATATGATTTAATTTCTGCCTTCTCTGGTCAATAATGCTCCATTTAAGCCAGGAGCCCAGGGATATGATGTGTGTACAAACTGACCTGCTGCAGGAATTTGACTTCACTATCTCTCCACAACTACAAGTGGAAGATTTTGTGGGGTCAGAAACAAATGGAAAGATGCTGATGCATTTTATTTTTCTAAAGGCAATGCTAGAAAACTGAATTTGTTTTCAGTGTAATTCTGCCTTTGTATCTCTCCCATCAAGGCAGCTTGGTGAATGCTGCACCTAGAGACAAAAAAGACCTGAGTTCAAATGCTACCTCAGGCAATATACTAGTTTTATAATCAAGTCACTTAATCTTTGTCTCTGTCAATTTCTTCAACTGTAAAATAAGAATAACAGTATCTGCTTTCCAAGATTTTGCACATCACTATATTCCAAATCAAAACTTACCTAAATATAAGGGTTATGCCAGACACTGTCAGAAAAGAATGAGGAATGCCTTTCAGCCCTTCCTATGCTTAGCAGGAATATTGCCTGTGAAAAAGGTCTTTCTCAAGCTGGATGCTCCTGATCACTCAATTTTGTGACTTCAGTAACCTTTAGCTGCATTTGTGGGAAAAAACCAACCTTCTCTGTTAATAAAGTGAAACTTGGTCTGTTACTTGTTGATATCTCTGGCCCCCTGCAGGACACTGTGCTTCAGCGCAGCCTTAGAGAGCTTTTTCTATCCCTTTATTTTTCATTCATCTCATTTTAGAATGTGAGCATCCTGTTGACCCAAAACCACATCAATATCACTGGATTAAAACAAACAGAGCTTTCATATTGGTGTCATTGTTTTCCTGCACAGTCATATGAGCGACGATGGCATTTTAAGCTCGTTCTTATAAATGAGATGAAAGATGATATTCAACCACTCAAAATACTGAAAATGGCATCTGTGGCATGTTGAACAAAAGTCACACATATATCTATATATTATATTATGTGTATATGTATATATATATACATATATATATATCACAGTTATACACATCACTCCATACATATACTTGTGTAATAAAAGTTGGTTTGTTAAAGATTTTACCAGGATTCCACATGTTAGCAAAACCAGAGGTATAGTACCAGATAGGTATGTAAGGGGAATCTAGGTGGCATATTGGCTATTGTAGAAGATTTTAAGACTCAAGAAGACAAGAATTTGAATCCTAGCTATATTTCTACTAATTGTATAGCTTAAATTTCTCTTAGCCTCAGTTTTCTCATCATAAAATGGGTATAAATAATAGCATTTATCTCACTGTATCCTTGTAAGGATCAAATGATAACTTATACAAAACGATTAAAGATCTATATAACTGCTGGCTAGCTAATAAAAGTAGTAGCACCATTCTAACCATCTCCTATGTAGGACCTTTCCTGATCTCAGCAACTAGTGCCTCTCCCCAGCAATTACCTTGTATTTCTGTTGTGTGTGTGTGTATATATGTATATATATGTATACATGTATGTATATGTCCTTGTATACATAGTCTATATACTATATCTATATACTATATCTATATCTATCTATCTATATATGTGCAACCCCAACACTGTTCTTTGTCTTCATCATGGCCTTCAATCTCTTCAGCCCTTAATTCTTCCCTCAGCCCTCATTCCTCCACTTGTTATACTGTCCTCTCTTTCCTATCATGGCACCTTAGTGAATTATTTCAGCTCTACATTGCCCTCTTCTCTTGAATCCTCTCCCCTTATCTAATCACCATTCTTGCCCTGCCAAGGCTCAGCTTTGTATTGCCAAAACTATCCACTGTTTTTGCTTCTGTTCACATTCTGCAGAATGAGTCTGTAAAAATTCATGAAACCGTGCTATTTCCATTACAAATTTATGTTACATATTCTCAACCATGCTTTGATTGACTAAGCAATCTTCTTGCACCTCTCTAATCAATTCACTGTCCCATTCACCATTCTAGCTTTTCCAAAACTTTTCATTTCTTCTCAAAACTCTCAGAACCTCTTCCTATCCCCCTACTCCCCTAGACCTCTCACCTAAGCTTTCACTGAACAAACTGAGGTTCTTTCCCCTCTTCATCTCACATCACTCAGATGTCTTATGCACCTATCTCCTTCTTCCCCCATCTCTTACATAAAGTGTCATTCTACTTGCCAAGATAAATGCATAAACATGAACAAATTATTTGGGGAAAAAAATATTTTACCTATGGAAACATTCTCCCATTCAGAGCATTTAATTAAGCAGAGCCCTTTAATCCATAAGGTTTTTTGTTTTTGTTTTGTTTTGTTTTTGCAGAAGTTTGACACTACCACTAGTTAGAACAAGAATTCAATTTTAAATGATAGGGATCTGTAACTCAACAGGCATCATTGGTTGATTTTCAAACACTTCTAGTTCTGAAACCATTTTTAGTTGTAAAACTCATCACTTGAAGGAAAACCTTTGAAATAATAACCTTTGGCAGTAAAGTCTCTGAGAGAATTTTAAAAGACTACTGTTAGTGATACCTGATGACATTGGGTCTATGAAAAATAACTTGAATTTTCAGATTGATTTTATTCTGAATTGAACAGTATTGCCAATGTATTAGTGAGAGAGAAGGAAATCCTTTATTCCTGATGAACATGACACTTGAGAACAATGTTTGATGTGCTATCATCTTCCCCCATTAGGCTAAGGGATGTTTGAAAGCAGTGACTATTTTTGTTTGTCGTTTTTCTTTTCTTTGTATCTGTACTGGTAATTTAAATGGAAGATCTTTTCTATTCATTAATAGGCTCATGTGATCTCCCTGGGTCACAGGGAAGCCTGAGTCACATGGTTATTGTGGTGGGAGGATTTTGCTGAATAAGTTGAACAGGAAGAGGCGGAACTAGAGAAGAGCTGAGAGGAAGTTAGTGATAGAGCAGTCAGAGCTTGGAAGGATGCAGGCTGCTGGCTAGTGTGAGTTTTGTTTAAGGGAGCTGGTTTGTGGGAAGCCTAGCAGGGGAAGGCTTGGGGATGGTGTTCTTCTCTACATGGTTATTGTGTATAGATTTTTGTTACTATGACGGATTTGGCTTTCTGGTGTCTGAATAAATGTTTTGGTTCTGTCTTCCATATGGAAGGTCTGCGATATTTTGTCATTCAGAATTGCCCCACAATATTCATGGACACTGTAGGCATTGTGAATATCTCATTGGTTCTATAGTATCCTAAGTGCTAAGTACAGTGCCTGACAGATAGTAGGTCTTAATAATACTTGCGGACCTAATAACTTATAAACAGCATCATGATAAATCATTTTCTTTTTTCCTTATATATACTAAGGGAAGCTGTTTTATTTTTTATCACACTTTCACTCAAAATATTTTAAATTCAACATGTTTTGTTTACACCTGCCTTTGTAATTTTACTATAAGATTACTTTTTAAAAACTGTAACATAAATTGCTCCAGATGAACCACAGGAAGTAAACTCAAATTAAAAGTGCTATTACTTCTTGGTTTGTTCTGCATTTGTGATTTGGCAAGGAAACTATGAAAATAGTTATTTCATTAGCAGCATCTTGGCTATTAATACTTTTGTTTTCTTGTTTCTTATAATTTTTTTTTGTAATGGCATTTGGAACAACAATGTTTTTGTTAAACAAAATAAAACAAAAGCCTAATATAAATAGACACTATTTATTTTACACACATTCTGTTGAGACAGACCAAAAATCAATTAATTATATGTCAAGTGTATTCAAATATTGATTCTGGAAGCCAACTTTCACATGATCAATTTTAAGTAATTTTTGATTGCTCACTCCATTATGTATCGTGTATTATGTGTGGCATATATAAATAGAAAAGTTAACTTCTCTTTGTTTATTTTTCTCCCTGTGTGTATTCGTTCACCACCACATTTTTTTTTTTCCCTTCACATCATGTCTTGGACTTTTTGATAAGAAATCTAGGGTTCTACCGAATGCCATTTGAGGAAGACTGAACCAATATGTTCCCAATGGTACTCGACAGATGTGTACTTTTCCTCAAAAAGACATTCATCTAATGGAGTGTTTATCTAATTAGAGGTACAGAGAGGCATAATATACTTTGAAGGAGGTGGGTTACAATCAGAACACAAGTTTGAGATAGCTGTTATGTAAGATTAGGTATCACTTCTAGCAAGATCCAATATTAAGGTGATGGTAATGACAATTAACATTTATATAGTGATAAAATTTGCAAAGTTTATTATATTCCTTATTTTCTTTGAGCCTCAGTCTTTCAAGAATGAAAAGAAGCATGAAAAATTAAACAGTAGAGAGAAGTTATAAGGGAATTACTAAAGTTGAACTGTTTACACTTCTACATGGAAAGACAATATTTGTAACTCTTGAAACTTTTCAGTATCTGGGTAGCTGGTGGGATTACACACACATGTACACACACACACACATACACACACACACACGTGGACGCACGCACAGAGACAGAACACAGAGTGAATTGAATAGGATGGGATCATATCTTAAAAAAAATGAAGTTAAGCAGTGAGAGAAATGTATTGGGAGGAGAGAGGGAGAAATGGAATGGGGCAAATTATCTCTCATAGAAGAGGCAGGAAGGAGACTTTTTTAGTGGAGGGAAAAGGAAGGGAGCTGAGAGAAAACAAGAAGTTTACTCCCATCACAGTCGACTAAAGGAAGGAATAAAATGCACACTCATTTTGATATGAAAACCTATCTTACAATACAGGAAAGTGGGGGAGAAGGGGATAAGCAGGGTGGGGGGGGATGATGGAAAGGAGGGCAGTGAGAGGAGGGAGCAATTTGAAATCTACATTCCTGGGGAGGGACAGGATCAAAAGACAGAATAGAAACAATGGGGGGCAGGATAGGATGGAGGGAAATACAGTTAGTCTTACATAACATGACTATTATCGAAGTCATTTGCAAAACTACACAGATACGGCCCATACTGAATTTCCTGCCTTCCCAAAGGGAATGGGTGGGGAGGGAGGGATAGGGAGAAGTTGGAACTCAAAGCTTTAGGAACAACTGTCAAGTATTGCTCTTGTTACTAGGAATAATTCAGGTAATGGGGAATAGAAAGTCATCTGGCCCTACAGGACAAAAGAGAAGATGGGGACAAGGGAAGGGAGGGAGAAGAGAAGAGAAGGCAGATTGGTGATAGGGGAAATTAGAATGCTTGGTGTATTGGGGTAGGGGTAGGGGACAAATGGGGAAAAATTTGGAACCCAAAATTTTGGGAAAATGAATGTAAAAAGTTAAATAAATAAATGTAACTAAATAAAAAAAAATGCTGGACTTTACACTAACAGTATTTATGCAGTATTTTTAAGAGTTTTTGAAATGATTCTTAAGAGCTACAACTATTTCTTGTTTCCTTTGTGTAATATCTATTCTTAAAAAGAAGTAAAATAAAATGAGAGAGAGAAAGAGAGAGAGAGAGAGAGAGAGAGAGAGAGAGAGAGAGGGAGAAGAAGAGAGAGAATCTAGCCCACATTGGGCAGACCATTAACTAAATAAAGAGAAACCAGTTTAATCCAGCCCTGTCTGTTCTAGGTCAGATGTACTAATTCAGACAAGTTTTTAATAGAAGTATTTAAATGTGACAAAATAAAATTATAATCAGAATTATAGTGTGTCCCAAGAATTTTGCAAACACTGTAGGTAACTAAGGTATGGGCCAAAATTTTACAAATTTAATATAGTATACTTTAAAATATAAATCTAATGTCTCTATGTTGTTTAATAGATAAATGTCCCTCCTCATATTCCTAACATCCCTATTATTATACTCCACCCTCACTGGATTAGAAAGGATCCAAGGATCCACTCACATTAGCCAGTTGAGTCCAGGAACCAATCTTTCTTGTGATTACATTTTTACACGTTGGTGGACTTGAATGCTCCAAATGGAAGTCACTTTCAAATTCTATAAATTTCACTGTATGTATATACACATACATGGTCTTATATCCCCAATATGAATAACCACTAGAATCCATTCTATTTATTTTTGTGGTTAATTCATTGGAATGGTAAAATACTCATTAATACTCATTACAGATTTGGAATTTGGTGACCACTTTCTCCACATGAATTAGTCTTTTCATTAGTTTTTTTTAATTAAACATGAAACATTCATGTTTTAAAACAACGACAACCACAATGACAGCAAAACAAACCCTTAAAAGCTTTACACATAATTCATGCCATTTTACTTGTGTGAGCAGGTATGGTAGAAGATACATACATATATATATATATATATATATATATATATATATATATATATATATATATATATATATCTTTGATTGGCTTTTTAGAAATATTAGTAATTATGTTCTACTTCTTTCAGAACTTTTCAATTTTACCAGTAATTATGAGTTAGACAAATCCAAAAGATTCCTACTAGCACTAAAAGGGAAGGAATTAGTAACTTTTCCTCATTTGTTTTCTATGTTTTAATGTTACCCATGGTAGAAATGTTGGATTTGTATTAATCCACAAAGATATTGAATAATATTGGAGATATAGTTGAGATAGAAGAAAAGCATTTTCTTTTCTAAAGTAATTTTTGTACCATACCAACATTCTGTTTTTGTGAATAACTTCAGTCTGTCCTGTAAGATGTTTTGGAAAGTGTGAAGGGGCCAAAGAAAAGGCCAGCTTTAGTTATAAGGATAATCAGAGAGAGGGATTTCTCAGTTGAATGAATTTCACAAGCAATTAATAAGCCTGATGTTACTTCCAACCTTTCCCCCCCTTCTAACTTATTTATACAAGAACTGCCAATAAGTGGCAAAACCAATTGATGTGATTCTTGCCTTCTTCTGCCCTCCTATTAAACCACAGGACATTAAGAAGCAAAGAAAAGGTCAAATGGGGGTCTTCTGCAATGGAAGGGAGGAGAAGAAAAGGACTTGAGTAATAAGGAAACTACATATTAGTCCCTTAAATAGTTGAAAGAAAACTAGACCGTATTCAGGAAGTTTGACTTGTTTTAAATTCCCTGCCATGTAACGGAGAAAGTAAAAAATGTATCTTTAGACGTTAAAACTACTAATCAATTTGGTGAAAACCATCAAACTGGGTAATACGAATAACTGATATTCATGGGTCATTTTAAAGTTTTTGGAGTGCTTTAGAAAAGATAGAATTTCATTTGAATCTCAGAAAAACCCTGTGAGATAGGCAATGTAGATATTTTTATACCCACTTTAAAGATGAAGAAATAGAGGAATATCAAGTGACTTATCCATCATCAAACAATTATGAAATGTCAGAAATAGAATTGAATTCATACCTTCTTTACTCAAGGTTCAGGTCTCCATCCTCAATTTATGCTATTGGTATTGCATCAATGAACAATATAGTGTGACAGTGGAAAAAGAACTGACCTTGGTATCTAAGAAAAACTGGATTCAGGGTCTTGTCTCCGAAACGTACCAGTTGTGTGACTCTGGGTAAGTATTGAACCTGCCAGTGCTCTGGACAAGTCTCTAATATTCTGAGTTGCAGAGAAGGTGCTATTACCTGTATCAGTGAGGTCACAGATCTAGCCTCTTGCCCTAAAGGAAAAATGAAACAAACAAAAAATCCAGTCCAGTAGTTTTAATTCATTTTTCTATTTCTTAATTGCTTATATTGTGGAAGTATAGCCTGCAACTGACTAAATATAATAGTTTAATTCAAACTCAAAGCTATAGCTTTAGAAATATTGGAAATATGCCCTGGATATATTTCTGGAAATATCAGAGATATATCCTGGAGATGTAAATAGATAGATAGATAGACCGATGGATGGATGGACAGATAGACAGATAGATATGTGTATTTATCAATCTCTATATTTATCTATCTATCATCTATTAATCTTCAATTCATTGCCTTAGACATGGTGGGTACTCAATAAATATGTGTTGAGCTGGTTTTTAATGGTAACTATGTAGTGGTTAGTGTTGATAGCTACTATCCTGATAATATTTTTAAAAAATGGGTCAGAAGCTTAGAAGTTTGTATCTATTCTGTTGGACAGAAATATGACAAACTTTCTTCTCTATGATTCTCAGGGACTAATTCACTCTCAAAGATTTTAGAATTTTCCCTTTGAAAATGAACCCTGAGTGCAAACTCCATGATGAAATCTTACCACTTCTTGAGCTTAGTACATTTTAGTGAGCCCTGGTCATATGATCTTGGTATATATTCAGAAGCTGATAAAAATACTTGGACACTGTAGGTAACTGACATTTATTCTTAGCAGAGAAGCTATAAGCACATAAACAGATATAAAAACTATAAGGCAGAGATTAGCAAAAACATCTCCCAAATATCTTTGAGACTGTTACCCTAAGCAACAAAGTTTCCCAAGGTTTAAATTCAGTCTGGACCCAAGAATTATAGTCAATAGATGGCTTAGGTTTGCTTATTTTACCTCTGTTGCCCCTGTTTAAGAAGGTAAAGTAATGCCCACTCAGCGGTTGGCTCAACAGATGAAAAGGCAGATTATCTGAAGGAAATTTCAACAGGAGACTCAGATTGAGGACTCAGAATCTGTTGGATTTAGGAGACAAAAATTTTTTTTCTGAGTCCTGTCTCAGGAAATGCCTTCTGAAGAGAGGTGAGTGGACTCACCAGTAATTCCTGATAAGGAATAATTGTAGGTTGTTTGTACATAGTTGGTTGCATGTTGTCTCCCCCATTAGACTGTGACCTCCTAGAGAGCAGGGACTACTTTCTGCCTTTCTGTGTATCCCTAGCATTTAGCATATAGTGCATGGCTTATATTAGGACCTGAATGAATATGAATGGAGCAACTATACCACTGTCCTTGTTTCCCTCTCTGAACTTGAATTTGGAAATTTCCCTAACAGCTGTGTCTCCTTACTTCCTGTATGCAAGCCCTAGCCATTGTGAAACAGGGTGGAAGACAGCCAGCCTGAGAGGGCTGCAATAATATGGCTTTGGGTTCAGAGAATCTAGCATAAAATTAGGAAATTACCATAAACAACAGAAATTGGGATCAGAAGGAGGTTCCTTGTAGGAAACAAAACAAAATAGGGGAAAAAAATAAAAGAAAAAAATAAAGTAAAATTCTGGGAAATCTATAGGATTATATAAAATCTATATGTTTTCATTAAGTAGCTTTGTAAGAAAAAATAGAAACACATACACACTAACTCTACCCCTGATGACCTCTACATTTAATCACCAGGTAGTTTCCCTAATCAGAATCCTGACTCTTCAGTAGAATGGACCAGAAGCTGTGAAAGCTGATGGTCAGACAGACAGGAAGGGGAACCCCAAGTGAGAAGGGCTTTAAGTACACATTTATAGAAACTTACCCTGGGACATCAGTGTCATTAATTTAAACCACAAAGACATCACTTAAAGTAAAATGATGTTATAAGGGAAGCTAGAACCCCATGAGAAGCTTATATAGGGAATCATTTCTATTAAGGTGAAGGAGAGTTTGAGGTGCTTAGGTGGAATGGTTAAAATATAATAATAAACATTTTTAAAGAGCCTATTATGCCAGGTATTATGCTAAGTGTGAGGAAAACAAAAAAAGAGAGAGAGAGAGAGAGAGACAAAAGAGTCCCTTAACTGAAGTAGTTAACAATCTAGGAGGGGAGACAACTTGCGAACGAATATACAGAAAATTAACTGCAGGAATGCACTAGAATTAAGAAGGATTGGGGAAGGCTTTCTGTAGCAGGTAGGATTTTATTGGAGACTTAAAGGAAGCCAGGGAGGTGAGGAGTTAAAGTGAAAGAGGGATGGCCTTCCAGGCATGGGGAAAATCCAGAGGAAGTGTCCTGAGTCTGGAGATGGAGCATATTAGGGGAGGAACAACAAGTAGGACAGTATGGTTGCCTCAGAATATGGGGATGGGGGATTATGTAAGGTGTCAAAAGACTGGGAAGGTAAGGATGGAGGGGAGGAAGGTTATAGGGGATAACTAAAGGAGAGTGAGGAGCAGAATGATGACAGAAATGCTGGATAGCCAGTTATAGCCAAGGACTTCTAGGTGTAGGTGGGAGTGCGCATATGTGGAGTAGGATGGAATAGGGAGGGTGGTCCCATGCATGAAGAAGAGGAAGAAAATTAGGGGAGGACCATGCAGCAGAAATCATTGGGGTGGCGATCAGGTAAATACTGGAGAAGGGAGAACAAATCACAGAATTAATTTCAGTTTCCTTTTACAGACTGAGCAATCAAGGTCTAGAACCATTAGGGGATGTGCTTTAGGTCAATCATACAGGTAGCAAGTGGCAAAGCTGTCGTGAACCTGGGTCATTTTATACTAAATCTATTCCACTATTCTGGGCTGTCTCTAGGGAAGGAGTCTAGAACGATAGTGATATGATAATACTAGAACATGGTAAGATAACTGGGGCCATTCTAGTCAAGAAGTATGGGAAATGAGAGAGAGAAAAAACTGGGAATTGAGGAGCAGTGGGGAAGGGAGCTTGGTTCATCCTCACTCACTGGAGATACTATAAATTCTGTTGTAATGCAATGTTGGGAATGTGAATGGTTATTAACAACATTATTGCTAAATGCCAGGTCAGGCATTTAGCAATGTCAGGGAGACTGAAATAGGCCTTTGTCTTAATGGAACACTTCTGAATACATTATCCCATTATCATTAACTAAATCCCTTCTCACCAATAAAACTGAAACACTAGCTCATAAATACATTTATGCCACATGAGTCTGGCTGGTCATTGTGACTAGGCAACTATTTACTTATTATGTGAGGGGGCAGAGGGAAAGGATGAAGGAAGTTAGGAAGAAAGGAAGGAAAAAAGGAGAGAAGTTGTAAGAAAGGAAAGGATGAAGGAAAGAAGGAAGGAAAGGAGGGAGGGAAAGAGGAGAAAGGAGGGAGGGAAAGAGAAGAAAGAAGTTAGGGAAAGAATAATGAAGTTAGGGAGGGAGGGAAGTCAGAAAATGGAAAGGAAGATGGATGGAAGGAAGGAAGGAAGGAAGGAAGGAAGGAAGGAAGGAAGGAAGGAAGGAAGGAAGGAAGGAAAAAAAGGAGGAAGGAAGAATGGAAGGAAGGAAGGAAAAAAAGGAGGAAGGAAGAATGGAAGGAAGGAAGGAAGGAAGGAAGGAAGGAAGGAAGGAAGGAAGGAAGGAAGGAAGGGAGGGAGGGAGGGAGGGAGGGAGGGCTGCTGGTTTTAATGCCTGAACATTTTCCACCAACAAAATAATTCTGGTGAAATACATTAGAACCCATCAGTCACTTTATTTGTCCTATCTCCCTGTTCTCCAGGTGGACCTAATTTTGTTGAACAAGCTCAAGATGGAATGCAAATATTTCTTAAATGCATATTCAAACACTGCAGTCCCAGGTTAGTGGCTGCAGCGCTTGCTCTTGCATTACAGTGTGGCCTCTGTAGGTGCCTTTGTATCAGAAGCTGCTTTTCCCAGGGGCTGACGATAATGAAGAAGTCAATGACCTGTACATTACAGCAAAAATGTTCAAGCTGGTCTTGTAGATGAATGCTTTTGATTACGGTCTACAATAGGTAGGTTTCAATTTCTATATAAACAAAGAGCTGAGATTTTTGGAAAGGCTCAATATCAGCAAAAAAAATAAATGTTAATGTGAAGAAAAGAGACTTGTTATTTTACCCCAAACTTTAACAAATACAGGCAGGTCTGGACTCATCTTCTGCCTGGTATCTCAGACAGCACAGACAAGAAAACAGGGAAACAAGGAGCCAGGATGGTGAAATTGAGTACTCGTCTAGGTATTTCCTTTTATGCTAATGGATCTTATTAATTAGACACTTACAGGACAATCAATGGCCACAATGGGAGGCTTGGAGACTAAAGAAGGCCAAACCAAATTTCTCCACCTCCTTTGTGCATTCATTATTTTCCCCATTTTCCACATTAGACCATCGTGATTGATCACCTCTACCTTTTGTAGTAGATGAGCCCATTGCCATCTGACTGCTGAGATCTGAGGAGCCATAACTCATCAGCAGGTGAGTGGAATTTTTCTGGTTGCTCTGAAAGATTCATAAAAAACAGCGTCAGCTGCACTAACTGTCAAAAGAGAACTGGGAGAAGAGGTTCGTGCCTTGAACTTTCAGAGGCAAAAATCAAGCAAGTGACACCTCATCATAACAGCAGACTGCGCTCCTTATTAGATTGTTGGTTAAAGCCCAGGCAGGTCTATCTTCACTTATTCCTTGGGTGGATGGAGAGGAGGGTAACAGTGCCATCTTAAACTAGGTGTTTCCTGCTGAACTTTGTGCGGAAAATAATCAAAAATGTATTGTCAAAGGAAAACAAACTGACACATCCAAAACAAGTACATATCAGGACTTCATCATGCCTTCAACAATTCTTTTCATTTTTCTCTGTATATTGTAGCATTTTTATTGTTGATAAAGATAATGATGAAAATTTTAATTTAAAAATAACAACATTCAGTAGCAACAACCAGGAGTGTTGGTTCCTTTTTAGCCCTCCTTTGTGGTATCCACAAAGGACAGCAAAAAGGAGGTCCTTTGCCTTTGAAAAATTATTTTAGATTTCTTTATGTGGGAGGTTTATTTTTGGTGAGTTGTTTTCATCCTTTGTTAAGAATAGTCTTCTTTCCTAGAAGTTATGTTTTGTTTTGGAGGCAATTGTGGTTAAGAGACTTGCTAAGGATTACAAAGCTAGTGTCTGAGGTCAAATTTGAACTCAGGTCCTCCTGACTCCAGGGCTGAAAAGTTAATAACTTTTATTCTTCAACTTTAGATTTCTTCAAGGATCAGCTTAGATGCCACCTCCTACAAGAAACTGTTCATGATCCTTTTTTTTTATAAATGTTCCCTCCACCCTAGAATTTTCTTATAATTTCCATAACATTGAATTCCTCCGCTCCCCCCCACACCAGGCCAGGGATAGTCCTTCATTTTTGTCTGTATATCCCCAGAGCCAGACTGAACTGAAAACAGTGCATCACAATTTAATTTGGGGGATTGAGAGAAGGATCGAAGGTGGACAACACTGTATGACAGTTATGATAATTTATATTTCTGTATCACTTAACAGCACTCCTCACCCATGCCCAAACATGAAGGAAGTAGGGTCATTACTGTGGTCTGTCCTTAGTTTTCAAAGTGAACCATGAAATCAGGAAGGGGATGCCAGGACTTGCAAGTGAATTGGATTTAAGTGAGGGCTATGCAAAGTAATTAGTAAATTCATTCAAAAAGAGGCAGACAGAGACAAAAAGATATTAAACGTCCAGGTTCACACAACTAGTAAGTGCTGGAAGTTGGAGGCTGGGGTTCAAACTTCGCCTTCTCCCCACGTAAAGTTGACCTAAATAGGTTGAGTTTGCCTTCTGCACTTGAGTTAAGAAACTTCTTCCTGCCTTTCAGTTCAGCCTCCACTGACTTCTTTTTCCCTCTTCCCTTCTTCTACTCTGACATCCTGCCGAGGCCTGCCAGACCTCCTTTCCAATTCAACGTATCACTTTTTGTGTATCCTTTCCTTAGGGCCCAGATCTCTGCTAACCAGGAGCAATTTGTCTTAATATATTCATGGGGTCATATTGTACTCATGTGTTTTTCTTTTGAGATAAAATTTGCATTTTGGCAATACTTATCTCTTTTAACAAATTCCTTTCCTTAAAGCAACCTTTTGAAACAAGTAGTTAAGTGATATTTTTCCCATTTAACGACTAAGGAAACAAGGGCGTGGGTCAGAATTGACTTTCTGATCTAGATGTCTTTCCACGTCATTCTTTAATGGTAACACTTTTAATCTCCAGAATACAGAAGGTTTTTGGTTTTTCTTCAACTTTGTTTGTTTTGGGAAGAGGGTGAGAGAGAGCAAGAAGGTATTTTGTACCAGGTTCATCTTTTGGCAATCTTCCCATTGCTCAGATTCTGGAATAAACTAGGAGTGAAGGAGGAAAAACCAGTCCTAGATCATAGGAACACTGAGGTGGATGTCCCCTTGAGCAGGAGGGGCAGTGGAAGCCAAGTTGAAAAATTTTTGTTCTAAGTGTTAGGAACCATAAGCAACCTGCAAAGAGAATAATGCTGCAAAGGGGAAGTAAGTTCTTTAGTTTTCAACAACCAACTCCAAAACCTGAAATAGTTTTAGAAATAAATTTATCAGGCCGAGAAGAGACAGTCAGAAAGGAGGTGTGGCTCCCTTTCCCTAGACTCTGGGAGGTTTACATTATATAGGATGCAGAGAAGGACACTCACATATGAACCACAAGCACACACATAAGCAATTTTGCTGAGAGGGCAACTTGGAAGCAATGTATTTTGAGATAGAGATTAACAAATATTCAATAAAAATTCAATAAAAGTTGGAAGATGCCAAAACACAAGTTTGTGTGGACCCAAAACGAGACTTGGGTAAGTTGACCCCCATCAATGTTTTGGATGGATCCGGGACTTGAAATCCAAAATTTCATGTAGCGCTCTCTGGCATTCCTGGAGAGTTACTGAAGTCACAGGGATGTTCTGGGTTCAAACAATCTCTAGTCACATAAAGTTAGATTAAAGCGGTATACTAATAAACAAGCTTTATAAACAATATGATATCTTCCATAGTCCCAGTAAAACAGACTTAAGCTAAATACAGAGATTGTGCCTGCCTATCCTAGAGCAGCCAGATAAAAGACTCTCACTGACCATGCTATGACTAGAAATCCTTTCCACTTGATAACCAGCATCACAGAATACAGAAGCTGCATCAGCAACCGTCTAGCCCAATTTAAACCAAAAGTATCCCACTCTTTCATATCAGAATAGTGATCGACCACTCTCTGCTTGGAGACCTTTAAGGAGGGGGAACCCAGCATCTTTCAAGGTAACCCAGTCTACTTTTGGCCAGCTGTAATTGGTAGGAAGTTTTTGTTTCTTTCTCCTGACATCAAACCCAATTTGCTTATGGTTCTGCCCTCTTGAGCATTAAGCAAACCTCTTCCCTCTACCACGCAGAGCCCTTCAACACTGGAAGAACCTTTGTCTTCAGTGATTCTTCTCTTCTCCAGATTAAATGTGCCTCATTGTTTTAACCAGGTAGATTGACATTCCAATATATTTGAACTCCTCACATTAGAGAGTTCATGTAAAGATGTCCTCATCAGTAGCTAGAGAGTTGGACAGGGTCAGGAATGCTTAAGCTCAAACATGGTCTCAATCCTTACTGACTTTGTCACCCTGGGCAAATCACTTAACTCGTTTGCCATCATCATCATCATTGGAAAGGGGAAAACAAATGTAAGGAAAAAAATCTACTCTCCTATGCTTTGACATAGTCATTCTGAGTAGCAGTACTGTATCGAGGTAGAGGCTGCGGCACTGCTCAATGATCTCTTGGGAAGGAAGATGTTGACCCCTACTCCTGTATAACCTGGAGGAGAGAACTAGATCCACTGCAAATTTCCACATTCAATTTAGGGATATTACAGGATAATTAAGCCTGTCCTCATTTCATGGCCTATTCTACATATTACACTCCTACCTTGGAAAGTAAATCAGTGTTGACAAACTAGTGAATTCAGGAAAGGGCAACAGCAAATGATTGAACAGCAGGAGCAATTGACTTATGGGGAAAGATGTACTGCTCTCTCATGTAAGCTTTAAGTCTAGAAATGGAAATTTAACGGAAGACAGACAAAACCAGAAAGATCATCTTGGGCTAAAATCCATAAATACTTAAGTCTATGTTGTGTTGGCTACCAGTTAAAAAAATAGACAAGAGGAAAACAGATTTTTAAAATAATAACACTGTTCATTCCTTTATGGTTAAAAAACTCCTATGAGCCAATACCACTCTAAAAGCACTGTAGGAAGGCAAAAAAAAAAAGTCAAAACATTAGTACTGCGCCATGGTGGCTGCTGACACACATAGCAGGCCCATTTAGCACAAAGATATTGGCAAGTATGCTAGCACAAGCACTAAAATTAGGCAGATGCTCTCAAAGTTTCCCAATCTCCAGTGGCTTCCCTTATGGACTATAGTATGTCTGAAGCATTGTACATATTATTACAGAACTCTAGCTACTTCTGGTTGAAAACCCATCTCATTACCCACCTGCTGTTCTCCCCCTGCACTTAACCTGTTAATCAAAGCCACCACCTGGTACATATAGTTTGTATACTATGAATAGTAATTGTGTATGTAGTCTTCATGGTTTATCTTGCTCCTTCAAAATACTTTGAGTCACTATTTGTGGCCTATACAACCTAATTCAAAGATCAAAAGGTTTCCAGATAAAATATCCCCTTTACAGACATATGTAAACACAAAAGATCTACCCTAGAAAGGGAGGAAAAGAACAGGCACCTACTATGTTCTGAGCACTTTACAAATATCTTCTCATTTTATCCTCACAACATTCCTATGGGGCAGTTAATATTACTATCCCTTTTTACATCTGAGTGAATTGGGGGCAAACAGAAATTAAAGGACTTGCCCAGAGTCTCACAGCACACATCCAAGACTGGATTTGGATTTATCTCTCTGATTTTGGGCCTAGTGCTCTGTCTACTTTGCCACCTCACTGGCATATGGAGGCTCTGTAGAGGTTTTCCATCATCATTATTTATTTTCTGATGCAATAACTAATTATAGTATCCATTCAGTTTATAAAAAAAATATTAAGTTCAAGACTCTGGGATTGCAAAAATAAAAATAAAACACTATCTTGCTGCTGCTAAGCAGCCTACCTCTCATACTACCAGCAAATGAACATCAAAGCAAAATCTGAGGGAGGCATGAAGGTGGTGCCTTTGTTGTTGAGAATCAGTTAAGGTATCAATAGTAGCTCCCCTTCCAGTGATGCCCCAGTCATCAGGCCCACTGCCATTCACCCACTTGGCTTCAACCCAGGACCAGAGCCTCAGTTATGTCCTCTCTCCCCTGATACCCACCCCTACTCTCATTCATAGAGAAAAATATCCAAATGACATCCTTGCTTAGATGGGGCCTTCAGAGTAGCTCTTTTTGCTTATAACAGAAGGATGTGGCATCTATTGTCCTATAGCTAGTAAACTTACATCTTCTCAGAATCTCCATGGAGAGTTAATTGGCCTTGATTAAAACTTGTATTCTTTGCGGTAGCATCGCCCCATTCATCCCCTTCCACCTCAGTCCCGCTCCTTCTGACTGCCTATCCTTGTTCTTCCTTGCCCTTTTAGTATGTCCTGTGTAAAACTGCCCTCCTGTTAAGAAAACACCTTAATATTGAGAATTCTTTCTCTAACGCATCTGTCTTCTTGCACTCAAGGAAAATTATCATTCTAATATATCCCTGGCTGCCGTCTCTATTTCTGGATTTACCTTTTCTATCTTTCTTTTCCCCTTACCCAACAAAAGGAGCCAGGCATTCCTTGTCACTTTGGAGTTTTCCTGCTGTTGTCTTCATCTAGCATCCTTGTCCTTTGACATTTGGTTCACTCAGATATACCTTTATATTTAGATACTGATATCCATTATTTGTTGATCCCTCAGTCATCTTTCTACTTTCTCAAGGTCAACACTTGTTCCCGTATAGTCTTCTTCTCTGTCTCCCATCAATACCTTGTAGCGCCAATGTGATTTTCAGAGCGCCCATGGGGGCCATGAATATCCCGGTGCAATTATATATCACAAAATACAACAGACTTTCCACACAGAAGACAGAATCAAAACATTTATTCAGATACCAGAAAGGCAAATCCATCTAGCCAAATCTATACAGAATAACAATGCAGAGAAGAACACCATCCCCAAGCCTTCCCCCTGCAAAGGCTTCCCACAAAGCAGGTCCCTTAAACAAATCACAAGCAGGCTTCCCTTCAACAAAATTCCCTTCTCACATTCGCAGCCAGCTGTGCGCTTCCTGCATCCTTTCTAGCTCTGACTGCTCTCTGACTAACTTCCTCTAAGCTCTGCTCAAGCTCTGCCTCTTCCTATTTTACCCTTTAGTGAGCTCCTCCCACCACAGGTTCCATGTAACTCAGGCTCCCATGTGACCCAGGGAGATCACATGGGCCTACTAATGAATGAGAAAGATCTTCCCATTTTAAATGACTATTACACACCTTTACTTCCATTTACATTAACTTCCTCCAGACCCAAAACCTGAATCTTTTATCTGTCTCAGAGTTGGGGTTTAGGCTCTGCCCACCCAGGGACAGCAAAAACTGTTGCGTTTTCATGAGGTATTGTGGTGGAACCGTCTCAAAGAATTCAGTCAAACCACCTCTACTCCAAGTATAGGCATTTATTGAGATTGATGCCTCTCATGAAGTGGGCTAACTTGCAAGAGGAACCAGCAACTTCAGAGAAAGCAAGATGGATTTTTCTAGGGCAAAGATGCAATTACATAACAGAAATTGTAAATACGAAAAAGACAGGAGGAGTTTGTTAAGGGATTAAGCAATACGGAGGGACCTTACATACAATGGAACTGTGTATGTGATTACCCCCAATGCATACAGAAAAACTCATTTGGGGGGGTATGTATGTATGATAGTGATATTATAATAATCCTCCATATGTCATAACTTCACTCTAGGTCAGGTTTTTACTACTATGACATAGGTGCCTACTGAGGGAAAGTCCCTTCTATTGTTTCAGGCGCACATCCTGCTTTCTGATTGGCTGACTACTGTAGTCTGGAGACTGGATGGATGCGGTTGTGGTTCAGTGCATTGACACACCTGCTGCTTCTGTGGGAAATACAAGGAATGGGTCTGAGAGCAGTGGCTAGCTAGAGGTATTGGCTAGGGTCCAGTCACATGGACATGCCTCCTATTTCTATGAGAAATATGAGTCCATGGACACACCTGTTGTTCTAGTGAGCAGTGAGGCAAATATGAGAAATCAGGATATTGGGGGGAGGGAGAGTGAGTTACTAGATAGTGGGGTTTATAAGGAAGTTAGATTATTGGGGCTGGGGGCAGCATTATCAGGTTTCCATCATCAGACACACAGGTGCACCTTCTCCATGATCCTGACTGCTAAAATCCCTCTCTTTAGTTACAACCTCCTATCCTCCCACCTATCCTAAGACTTTTCTGGATCTTCAAAGTGACCTTCATTCACTCTGTCTCCCAGTATTGCACTAATTTCATTTTTCTTCATTCAAAATCTCAACCCAACAGTTAAGAAGCTCAGTTTCATGCTCTCTTGTACTTGTAATTTCCTTTTTTTTAATTGTTTATCTTTTTCCATATCCCAACCCAAGATTGCCCTATTCATCAATCTTTTATATTTCTTACTATTATGTTGTTAAACACTGCTCAAAGAAATTACACAAACATGTAGACTAAGCTTACTACAAATATATGGTGTTTTTTTTTAATTTTAAGTGATAATCTTAAGTGGACCTTCCATACTACCAGGCAGCCCATTTATTTCTCTCTTAATGATAAATTACACTCCTGAAGCTACTGTTCTAAACCTCACTTTTTCTTGTGGAATAAACTTTATTATGTTGTTCCAAAAACCTATTAATTATTACATCATTTTAACCTAGCCTCATATAGGTTAAAACTGTCTAAGCCAAAGCTTCCCATATATCATACTGACCTCAGGAACCCTCCAGGAATATTGGAGATTGCTTTAAGGAATATATGAACCCTTCCAAGTCTTGTTATGGGTCCACCTAGATCTTAGGTCCATCCAAAATACGATGTTTTTGACTCAGCCCAATAGCATGTGTTTTGGCTTCATGCATGTTTTATTGAATGTTTGCACTTACATGCTGATGTACATCTAAGCAAAGTGCCTACTGCTGCCATCTATGTATTTTTGCCCTCATTTGAACTCCATGCAATATGAAACTTGTCAGAGATTCAGGGAAGCCACACCTTTTTCTGGCTTTTCCCTCTGCCAAACCAAATTAATACAATTCTTTCTATAAACCTCTCTAGGTTTTAAGGTTTGTTCTCAAACAACACTCTCTCATATAACATATTTAACCCTGACCTCACTCTTCTCAACAAAGTCTCTTGCATCGTGTTTTAATAATAAAAAGTGGATACTCAGAATGAGCGGCCTCTTTTCCCTATATCGTAATTATAAATCTTAAATCCCATAAAATCTACCCATCCCACTCCCATTTTCCTTTTTTTTATTATCAGAGGAAAATGTTTATCCTCGTGTCCTATATTCTAACTCCTTCTGTCTCTTCCTGGAGCTTGTCCTTTATTTTTCAATCTTTGTTTATCCATTAGCCCTTTTCCAAAAGACTAAAAACATACCCAGTTCTCTCCCGTCTGGCAAAACTGCCCAACTTACATTCAGCAATGAAATACTGTCTCCCTCCACCTCTCAGAATCCCTAACTCAAATGCCACCCCCTTCAGGAGGCCTCCTCAATAATGCCCTCCCCATTACCCTCCAGAATTATTACAGCTCTGATCATTGTTTATTTATTTATCCATGTTATGTGTTGTCTTCCAGTGCATACACACAGAGTAGAACGTAAGCCTCTTTAAAAAATGGGATTATTTTAATTTTATTCCTTCTATAAAGAATAGTGCAAAGTCTTGCCCATAGTAGGGTAAGTAATAAATCTGTTGAACTGAATTTGTCTTTATCTTACTGCAAGAAAAGAAAGAAGTTTAAATTATAAGAAAGAGTCTCAATCATGTAATAAATATGTGGATAGTCTAGTACTTTCCTAAGTACTGTCTAGAATTCAAAAGAAGCATAAAAATGCAAGAAGAAATGCACTGAATATCAAATGGATTCCTAAAGAACTTAAAGAATGCCCCTTTCCAATCATTTATAAAAATAACATTTTTCAACACATTAGAAGATTTAAGGATTCATAAAATATTAGCTTGAGGTTTGGACTGTATTTGAGAGGTCATCTAACCCAATTCTCATTTTACTAAGATTAAAGTGAAGCCCAAAGCATTTATGTGACTTGTATGAAGTCAGAGTTGGCGCAAACAAGGTCTAGGGATAGACTCATGGCTTCTATTTTCATTTTCAGATCATTTTCCCTGAGCTACATTACATCACTAGAATGGCCCATTGGACTCCACTGGAGTCAGGTACCACATCTAAGGGTAAGTATGACACTTCCATTTCAATTTTTGCGTTTATTACAATTTCTAATGGGAAGGCAAATGAATTCCATAACTTTTATGATACTTTCTCATCCTGTGTGCCTATGTCTCATGTTTCAGTAGGTGTAGTGGCAAAGATGGTTATAATGGTTAGTGGATTTTTAAATCTGAAGTTCCTATTGGTAAAAAAAATATATGATAGTTCAGATGAAAAAGCTGAACACAGCAAATAAAAGTCCTGAAAAAAATGGCCTTTAATAACAAAAATTCTCAACCTCAATGATTTTTTGATGTGATGTTTACCAAAGCTATTATAATTTTTTTTTATCTAAATCTATTTGGGGAGAAAAACTCAACTAATTGCCCAAATCAACCCCTGCAAGAAGCTTGAAGATACTGAAACTTGTGGATATTATATAATTTCATGAAATCAGTCAATGAGGCTATAAATATATTGCTTCGATAAGAATACACATTTCTTATGGCTAGTCTTTTTTCTTTTGACCTAGGTGCTTGCTTTACACTGTATAATTTTCTTAAACAAAGCAGACAAAGTTTTATCGTGAATGACATTTTAAAGTGAACAAGGTACTTGGCAATATAACGAAGGGGAAGGAGACAACATGACCCAGAAGGACTGTTCCATTTTTTATTTCTCTGATAACTCCCTGAGCAGATCCATGAATTCCCTGAAGCTAGACAGGGTCAGGATAAACTATTAGCCTTTTTCTCAACCTTTGTAAAGAAATATGAACTAGCAGCTATTTCATGAAGTTGACAAACCTAGAAGGTAATCAGGGTGAATTACCAAGAGTCACAGAAATTGGGAATCTACTTCTGTCACTTTTGGTGTCCTGTGTGACTTTTGATAAATCAACAGATATTTGTGTGTGCGTAGGAAGCTAATATTTTGTTATCTCTGTTTAATGAATTAATTTTGGAGATTCCTGAACTCCGCTGCATCTCTCACAGCTTACAATGTGAAGTGTAATGTGCATTTATATTTCGTTCATATTTGGGGGTTATTTGAGCAGAGGCTCTGTCTTCATTGGAAAACCCCTAAAGCAGAAGGACCATATTTGTTTTCCTTACTGCAAAGAGCAATGCAGGGACAGATCCAAGAGAAAACGTAAAAATTACCTTAGTGTTTGTTTTGTATACCACAGACATTTGTGAAAACATACTCTTTGGCCGTAAAATTCTTGTAACAAAGAAAAATAGCTAGGCAAAACCCACCAACACAGCCAATGTATCTGATTGATTCTGCAACATTTTGCACCTGTATTCTCCCACATTTCTAACAAAAGTGGTAAAATATGTTTCATAATCTGTCTGCTGGAACCAAGACTAGTCCCTGCATCTAATCTAAATTCAGCTGCCTTTTATTAGACATTGGAATATATTAAATAGACAGATGGTCTTAGAACCTCAAAATCCCAGGATCAAATGTCACTTCTGATACTTACGGCTCTGTGACCCCAGACAAGTGACCTAATATCTCAATACTCAATGCAGCTATTGAAGGCTGTATGTTGCTGAAGAGATATTGACCTGCATTAACAGAGGGTTGTCTCATTGAGAGTTCCCTATATAAGTGAAATGACAGATTCAATCCCTCTCCTTATTTAATTATTGTAGACACCAGGTATATTGTTCTCCTGTTTGGTTTTAGGATCATATCATATGTTTCTCTGAAGTTTTTATATTCATAATTTTGTATTATTCAATAATGTTGAATTATATTTATATAAAACAGTTTTGTTCAGCTATTATCCAATATATAGATACTTCCAGATCTTTACTACCACAAAAGTGAGAATATGAACATTTTTGTATATATAGGATACCTCGTTCTATCTTTGATCTTCTTAAACTATATTCACAATAATGAAATCACTGGGTCAAAAGATATCAATTTTATAAAAGCCTTTACTAAGTGTTTATTACTTACCAATCATTGTGTAAGGGGCTGGAGATATCAAGACCATAAAATGAAAAAAAAAAAAGAAAACAATCTCTACTTTGAAGGCCATAAAGTATTTACAATTTTTATATTGTAAATAGAGAAATTTGTAAATAGAAAAATTTGCAAATTTCTACATTTGTGGAAAGCATGCTATTTTCTCTGGGTATGTGTGTGTGTATATATATATATTATATATATACACACATACAGAATGAATAAAAAATAAATACAAGATAGACAAGATAGGAACTAGGATTTGGGAAGGCTCAGGAAAGGCTTCATGAAGAAGATGGTCCCTGATTTTACCTTCTAAGGAAGTGAGGGAATCTTTGAGAAGATGTGCAAAATGCCCATTACAGAGAGAGATGATAGCTAGTACAAAAGCCCAGAAATAGAACATGGAAAGATATGTGTGAGGGAAAAGTGAAACTTGACTGGACCATAAGAGTGTGAGAATGGGAGTAATAAAAACTAAAACTGGAAAGGTGGGTTTGGACCAGGTTACACAGGGCTTTTGAAAGCCAGAAAGAGAAGTGTATATTTTATCAGAGAGGCCACTGGAGCTCAATCTATGCCTAAGGAAAATCATTTCTACGGTTAAATGGAAGATAGGTATATCTGAGATATTTGAGGCAAAGTTACCAATGAGGAGGCCACTGCAATAATCGGGGTATGAAGTGACATGGGGTCTGAACTAAGGTGATGCCTTTGTAAATAAAGAGAAGGTGTCAGAAGGAAGAGATAATGTCGAGGTTAAATCAACAAGATTTAGTCACTAATTGCATATTAGCAATTATATGGGGTGAGGGAGATTCAGGACTCAGGAATAACTGAAGTTATGGACCTGGGAGATCTGGAAGAATGTTGGTGACTTTACCTAAGATAGGCAGTTTTGGAGAGGGGTAGCTTTTGTCAAGAAAGAAAATGTTCGGTTGAATTGGTGATGTCTACAGGATAATCAGCTTGATTGGACCAATCAGTAATTAGTGTTGAGAGACTGAATCTTGTGCAAATAAATAGATTTACGAGTTAGAAGCATAGAGATAATAATTGAACCTGTGTGAGCTGATGAAGTCGTCAAGAGGATATGTGTTTATTTAAAGAACAAATAGGGCCTAAGACAGAGTTTTGGGGATAGGCACAGTTAGGAAATACAATATGACTGATGATTCAGCAAAGGAATCTCTGGAAGGTGATCATACAGACAAGAGGAAAACCAAAATCATGTCATGAAAATGAAAAGAGAAGAATGAGTCTCCAGAAATAGAGCATGGCACATAGAATGCAGGAGCTCAGCTCCTGAGAAGTTGACATCAGATTGAGCCAAACCAAAGAAAGACAAAGAAGCAACAGATTAAGGAATTCATACCAGACTATTACTCCAAGCAGCGTCCAGCAAGGAGGAGGTGAAGGACACCCGCAATCCTTGGCCAGCATCTACCTGATTTATGGGGTCACAGACAAAGAAGGCATTTTGCCAACAGTTAAGCTCACAAGTTAGCTTTAGCAATATTGTCTTTCTGCGCAAGTGAAGGTAAATATCAATTATGTCACTCCCATATCGCATGGTGTAGCCTCAGTAGGACTGTCTGTCACTTTGATTCTAAGTACCATCTTGGGTCTTTGAGATTATTGTGGGAGTTATTATCTAACACATGGAGACTAGACATTATCATGATTATGGATCCTGGGAAATTGATCCTGAGAAACTAAGTTTTAAAAGGGTATAACAAAATCTATCTCCTCTCCTCCAGGATCCTGGCCTTTATAATCTAAACAGGTAATGCTTTTTGGGGTCCTCGAGCCTGGAAACTGGAACATTGCATCCACGAACCACAACAACAGCATAAGCTACAACAACAAACTACTAAAGCAGCCACAAAGCCTAAAAAATTAAGAGGATAGTTCTCTACCCCCAGAAAGTGTTGGCCCCTCCATTCAGCAACAGGGTCCCCATGAAGGGAAGTGATTTGACAAGGTTCCTGGTGCAACTCTTTAAGGGCCATAGAAACTGTTTTTTGCATTAGGGCTATAAGCACAACATTTATATGTAACATAACACACACTCCTCCATGAGATGCAGTGAGAAGGTCCAAGGTCATTTGATTTTGCAATACCCCAGTACAATTCTCCTTATTAAGTAATGAGAGGGCCCTATTGGTAGAATTCAAAGCTTCAGCACTGTGTACCTCTACAGCAGTAAGCTCATGTTGAGTCACAATAGAGGCAGCTTAGAAGAAGGTCAATGGATGGTATCACCATGAAATACATGGAGCACAATGTCTGTGTATGTACATGTCACAATTATTGAGTGTATTTGGCAATGTTTTCAAAAATATGGCCTGGCAAATAAGGCTTTCCCCAAGTGCAACAACCAGTCCAATTAAATGGAAGATATAACTAACTATATTGACCATAAATCCATAAATTTCCCCAAGGAAATATTTAGGTACCAATTTTAATAAGTAGGTTTTGGTACCATGCATTTTTGGATTAGTTGTATTTAGAGTACTTTTATGATATGACATAGGGGAATAGGTACCCATGCCATCACTGTAGTAGCTGACATGTCAGTACATTCTATACATAGTTGAGCGGGGAACATCAGCTGTACCATAGCAGCAGTGGTCCATCCCAGCCGATCCCATACAGAATAACCAATGAGAGGGTGAGTTTTGCTAGCCTGCTCCCTGGTAATGGGTTTTAAGTACCAGGCTGTTACAGCTTTCCACCCCACTGGTCAGTTCAAGTAGAGTTTGAAGGATGTATGGCAAGTCAGATGCCAGTGGGTATTTTGGTGTAGATCCCACAAGTGGATTTATTGGCCACCCCAGCCAGTGCATGGGCCCAGTTCACAAAGAAGTTGAGTTATGTGTACCTTAAGGATGATAAGACAAATGGCACAAAGTTGCTAACAAAGATAAATACTGACCAACAGGAACTATACATGCAAGTGATTTATTTTTTGATAACATCACATCCAGAATAGGGCTCTGGCCTTGTTTGGTATGCCAGATTTTTATCCCTTTCCCGATGGGAGTGACTACAGGAGGAGTATGATATACTCACAGAGTCAAGGCAAGTGTCCCCTGCAAAATAGCTTTTCCCTCTTCTTTACAGGAATAGGCCACCACCAGGGTCAGCTGCCACCCAGCCATCACAGAGGGTACACAAAGAGGTCCTGCTTGTCATCCTGCTCCCCAAGGTTTCAACAGAGCTAGCCAATGAGAGTAAGCCTGCTTGAAAGTCCATGGCTATGTCCAGACCTTTGTTTCTCCTGGATTCAATGGCATAGGTACTAGCAAAAGAATATTATTTTGTTGTCCCAAATCAGGCTATAACAACCTGTCTTTAGTCTGTACCTGTAGCTGTTTTGGAGAAGCACCATATGGTAAAAGAATATCTAGTGAGGCTGCCTATCCTCTCCAAGGCTTTTAATTAATGGCTGGAATTACAGTCCAGAAATGAGAGGCCCATCCCTTCATGGTCCTTTGTGCAGCTTAAATGATTCGCTTCAGCAGCCCATTGCATTGTTCTATGATGCCAGCCCCTTGTGGGTTATATGCTGCATGGAAGTGCCAGTCTATGCACTGAATCTTTACCCAGGACTATATAGTATGACCCCAAAAGTAAATGCCTTGGTCACTTTCCATCACTTTGGGGTGCCCATATGCAGCTGACAATTGTACAAGTCCCTTCTTTGCAAGAGCTTTGTCTGCATGTCGGGTGGGAAATCCTATCAACAGTCCAGTATATGTGTTAACATATATCAAAACATACCTATGCTCCTGTGAAAGTGAGAGTGGCCCAACCTAGTCAGTTTGCCTTTCCAAGTATATTCCTCCCACTCCTTTACTCCTTTACATCACTTATAACTGTAGTCTCCTTGGCCTCTCTGCTTAGGTTAAATCCAGGACCTAGCACTGAGGAGTTACAGAAAGATTGGTACTTGGAAAGTTGGTACAAACTTTAATCTTTAAGGCTTTAACCTTTTTGTGGCACAAAGAAAAGCAAAAATAAAACCAATAAACTCACACATACACGTTGCAAAGGGAGAAAATGATATGTTATATGGCACCACAGACAGAGATTTGATCTTGCCGAGTATGGCTATTATAATTATACCTCAGTTTCTTCGTTGTTGTATCCATTTACATTGGTACAATCTCTGGGTATATCTGTCTGTCTGCCTATCTACAATCTGTATGGATGCATACACAAAAATATGTGCCCTGGAAGGGGAAGGGAATGAGCATTTTATGGAGCATTTACCACGTGCAAGTTACTGTGCTAAGCCCTTAAAAAAATACTTCCTCATTTGATCCTCATAGCAACCTTATTAGACAGGTGCTGTTGTTATCACCATTTTACAATTAAGGAAACTGAGACAAACAGAAATTTAAGATGCTAACTCGCTGAAATTCATGCAGCTAATAAACATCTGAGGCCAGATTTGAACCCTTGTCTTCCTGACTCATACATACAAATATGTGTTTCTGTGTGTGCCTGTATGTGTGTGTTTATGGGTATGCTTTCTTCATTCTATACCAGTCTGGTTCCTATATCTTCTGTACTTTTCTGAATTATTCAGATGGTTTCTTATAACAATTTTCCATTTCATTTTGTCCCACAACTGATTTAGCAATTCTCCAAATAATGGGTATCTATTTTGTTTCCAGCTGTTTGCTACTACAAAAAGTGCTGCTATGAATATTTTTGACATATGTGGGACTGTTCTGGTTTTTTGTTCTCTGTGGGATATATACCTAAAGATGGGCTCTCTGACTCAAAGGTCATTGTATCTATATGTTTTAAATGTGTATCTTGTACAGAGTGAATTGAGTTTTATTTCCTTATCCATCTCTCCACTTTTTTTTTAATTTTACAGAAATTGTTAATCCACAGACCGTTAGGATTATGACTAACATTGCTTTTTACTGTTAATTTCTTTTCCCTATTCTAAATTTTCAGTTCTCTGAAGTTTGGTTTGCTTTCACTAATATGATACTGGTTTTCTCCCATAAACTCTGTCCTCTCCAAAGGATTTGTCTCCCCCTCTAACAAATCTAGATAGTAGTAGAATTACAGATTTTCCCTTCACTACTGTATCCCTTCTCATTTTAAAGTTAGTCTGGTAAGGAACGACATTTTCAGAAATTCAGTGGGTTATCAAATGCTGGGTTATAAAGTCTATGTGTTGGGTGGGAGTGGGAGGCAGGGGAGCTGAAAGGATGTAGGAGCATTTTGTATCCAGAGTCAGGAGGACTCATTCTGTTTCTAGTCCTTTTTCTACCTAAGTGTTTATATAAATGCCAGAGCATCTTCTAAATGTACCTATGCCTACCTATTGCCCAAAATGTGTCTTCCCATTTCCCAATGATTTGGCAAAGTCTACCCAATGAGTGAGATATAATCCTGGCAAACATGTCTCATGCTCAGAAGTCTTTCTTCTGAAAGATCAAATAGCCACTACTACCACTACCACCACTACTACTACCACCACTACTACTACTACCACCACCACCACTGCTACTACCACTACCACTACAACTACTGCTACTACTACTACTACTACTACTACTACTCAACATTTATATAGTGCCTACTACATGCCATGCCATGCGTTGTGGAAAGCGCTTTACAAATATCTCATCTGATCCTCACAAAAACTTTGTGAGATAGATTTTTATTATCATATCCATTTCACAGATAAAGAAACTGAGGCAAACATCAGTTAAATGACTTTTCCTGGGTCATACAGCTAATAAATATCTTTCACTGAAGTTGAACTCGTGTTCCTGACTCCAGGCTCAGCATTCTATCTATTGTGCCACCTAGCTGCCCTACACAGTTGGAGCTTAATAAATACTTAACCTTTCTTCCTTCCTGAAGTGTCCAAGCACTCTGAAGTCACCTTGTTGTAATAGCCTTTATTCAACTGTTTTTCCTCTGGGGGAAAAAAACAGATGCCTTTCAAAACATTTCCTCTTCACAATCAGGACCCAATTTTTCCTTCTGGGATCTCACGCCTCCTCTTCCCCGTTCTTAATCTCTCAAAATGCACAAGGCAAAGTAAGAAATAGGAATTATCAGATCCATGTCTCCTTTCCAATTTTAGACTAGAAACAACGCTTCTGAGGTTTCCATTGGTCCTCTCTATCTGTCCTTATCTTGAAGGGCTTTTTTTTGTGTTCTCTCTTACACCTTCTACAATGTTCAGTGGCTAATGAAGGAATGAAGGGATTTTGCCTCAGAAAATTTAATTCCTCATTCCCTTCTCCTGTTTATTTTATTTTTTTATCCCCTTAGAGATCTTTGGCTGTTAGATTACTGTGCTCATAAATGTTCTCTATTTATTCTACTGATGACCCTCAGTTAATGTTAACCAAGGCCATGTTTATGTTTTTTTTTCTTTTCATTACAACAAAGATAGTCATTGATTTCATAGGTTTTTATTTTTTTAAATGGAAATGATTTCTCTTTCTTATATTTTCTTTATTTTATAATTTTATGTGTATAATTCTTTACTCATGAATGGTTGCTTTTGAAGACTGGACTTAAATTCATTTTCTTTTGTTGGAAGTCAGTCTCTTATGGTGATCTTGAAGCCAGTGTTTTCTTAGGTGCAAAATAATCTCCTTTGCTTTTTGTAATATGTTATGATAATTTCTTTGATTTCTCAAAACCAAATAATCTTGAGATATTGCTTCTGATTTTTATTTGGTATGTGAAGGAATTTTTTTTTTTAATTCTTGAAATGTATATTGTTTTATATTGAAACTGGAACGTTTGATCATGATATTTCTTGATAAATTAAAGACATCCCCCCTTTGTCAGTGTCCTATGAAATGCATTGAAATTTGTCCTTTGCTTGTAATAACTCTAGGCAATTTTGATGCATGATTTCTGGAAATATGGTAAGGTAGACTTCTATTGCTTTTTATGTTATACTTACCCTGTGGAAAGTTTTCTTATTTTTATTCATGTTAACACTTTTATTAAAATTATTGGTGAGTTTCTGTTTTGTTTTCTGTTACAAAAGGAAAGTTGAGCTTAAAGTCAAGCTCTTAACTGTAATTTTTGTTAAAGTCCCTTAAAAATTACTCTTCGTGATATTGGATGTTTGTGTGGTATAAATTGAAACCATTAGCCACATAGTTCAGGCAAAAGCTATCTGATGTTAAAAAGAAAAAAAGAGATTTGGATTGGAAAAGAAAAAAAAGGCATCATCTAAAATGTTCCGATTCACCAGACAGGTATACAACCATCCATTCCCCAATTTCTTCTTAAGAAAAGGTTCCCTTTGATGGAAATCCTATGGCCCAGCAACAACTGGGTAGTTTCAAATGCAGAGATAGATCTTGTATTTACTTGGGGACTGCATTTATTCCCAAACTGTCTATGATAAAATTATATGCTTCCCAAGTGATAGAAACAAATATTTAACAAGTTCATGTGTTCACTTCTTAATTGGTTTTGAAAAAAAAAACTTAAACCCTTCATCATGCTGTATATAATTTAGGCATTTTCAGCTATGGAAATGGTTATAAGCTGATGAATGGAGAACAAGAAGGGTGAGAGAATTAAAATAGGCAAGGAGGAAAGAAAATTATCACTTTGCAGACAATATCATGGTGTACTTAGACAATTCTGGAGAATCAACTAAAAACTAGTTGAAATAATTAACAACTTCAGCAAAATTGCAGGATATAAAAGAAAACCATGTAAATCACCTGTGTCAGAAAAATAAATTCTATTTAAAATAATTGCTTTGTTTTTGCTCATTCATTTCCATAACATCCAACTCTTCATGACACCATTTTGGGGTTTTCTTGGCAAAGATACTGGAGTGGTTTGCAATTTCCTTCTCCAGATCATTTTACAGATGAGGAAACTGAAGCAAACATGCTTAAGGGACTTGCCCAGTTTCACGCAGCTAATAAATGTCTGAGGCCAGATTTGAACCCAGGAAGATAACTCTTCCTGATTCTAAGTTCTAGCCACTGTATCACCTTAACTGCCCCAAAATAACTGCAGATGGTATAAAATTCTTAGGGGTTTGCCTATCTAGACAAACTCAGGAAAACACTTCTTTACAACTGCTTTTACAAAACACTTTACACACAAATGAAGTCAGATCTAAACAAATGAAAAAATATTAATCAGCTGACAGGTAGGTCAAGCCAATGTATTAAAAATAACAATTCTACTTAAATTAATTTTATTCAGTGACATACCAATCAAGTTACCAAAATTATTTTATAAAGCTAGAAAAAAATCACAAAATTCACTTAGAACAAAAGGTCAAGAATATTAAGGGAATCTGAAAAAATAATGCAAAGAAAGGTATCCTAGCAGTACTAGATCTCAAACTGTATTACATTACAAAGCAGCAATCATCAAAACAATGTCATACTGGCTAAGAAAAATAATGTTGGATCAGTGGAATAGATTAGTTACAGTATATACAGTATAATATACAGTATTAGTTACAGTATTCATTACAATATATTATATACAGTATATACAGCAGTGAATAACCAGAGTGATTTGATAAGCCAAAATATCCAAGCATTTCAGGTAAGAACTCACTATTTGACAAAAATTGGTGTGAAAACTGGAAAACTGGAAACTAGGTGCGGACCAACATCTCACGTCATATGCTGAGATAAGATCAAAATGAGTAGACATTAGACATAATGCTTTAGACATAAAGAGTGCTATTATAAGAAAATGAGGAGCATGAAATATTTTGCTTATCTGATGTATGGATAAGGGAGACTATAACCAAATGGAGATAGAGAGCAATAGGCAATAAAATGTATACTTTTGATTACATTAAATTAAAAAGAGTTTGCACAAACAAAAGCAATGCAGCCAAGATTAAAAGGAAAATGAAAAACTAGGAAAAACATTTCCAGTAAGTTTCTCTGATAAGTTTCTAAATGTATATAGACAACTGAATCAAATTTATAAAAAATATGTTTTTCACCATTTGATAAATGATCAAAGGATATGAACAAGCAGTTTTCAGAAGAAAAAAAACGAAGCTATCTCTAATTATATGAAAAATGATCTAAATTACTACCAAATTGAGAAATGCAAATTATATCATACTAGCTAATATGACAGAAAATAAAAATAATAAATGTGAAAAAATTGGGACACTAATGTGCTTGTCACAAAATGCGGCAAGTCCTTAAAGAGACGGAAGTACCAGATCATCTTACTTGTCTCATGAGGAAACTGAATGTCTGTCAAAAAGCAAAAGTCAGAACAGAACATGAAACAATCGATTGTTTTAAGATTGGGAAAGGAGTACAAGAAGGTTATATATTGTCACCTTAGTTATTTATCTTGAATGCAAAGTCCATTATTCGAAATGCCAGGATGGACAAACTAGTATGCAAAAATAAGGTTGCCAGTAGAAATATTAATAACCTTAGATACCACCCTGAGGATAGAAAGTAAGGAATAATTAAGAAGTCTCTTGTTGAAGGTGAAAGAGGATAATGTAAAAGCTGGTTTGAAACTTAACATTTAAATAAATAAATAAATGAAATCCTGAACCTAAGTCATGGCAATTGGTCCCATTTGCTTCCTGACAAATAGAGGGAGAAAGAAAGGAAGCAGTGTCGGATTTTATATTCTTGGGCTCAAAGATCACTGCAGATGATGACTAGAGTCATAAAATTAAAAGACACTTGCTTCTTGGAAGGAAAGTTATAGCAAATCAGGACAGTGTACTTGCTATAAAGCAGAGATATCATTTTGCCAACAAAGATTCCTATAGTCAAAGATATGTTTTTTTTTTCCAGCAGTAATGTATTGCTGTGAGAGTTGGACTATAAAAAGTTGAACACATAGAAGTGACACTTTTGAGAGTCCTTTGATCAGAAAGGAGATCAAATGAGTCAATAGCACAAGAAATGAATTCAGGATACTCACTGGAAGGGCAAATCCTGACACTGAAGTTTAAATGTTTTGGCCACATAATGAGAAGACAAGACTCATGGGAAAAGACTCTGATGTTGGGAAAGATTGAAGGCAAAAAGAGAAGGGGATAGCAGAAGAAGAGATGGAAAGATGGTGTCATGGAAGCAAAGAACATAATTTTTGACAGATTTTGGGAAATGGTGAAGGACAGAATGTCTACTGTGCGATGATCCATGGGGTCACAAAAATTTCGACGTCACTGAACAAGAACAAAAATTCACTGTTTTTTAAGTTGTGATATATGATATTTCAGGATTCATTTATTTATATCTTATGGAATCTAACCCCAAACTTAGAATATTCAGAGGATAAATATTAATAATCACTTGGTAAAATTGGAAAGTCCAAATTAAGCATTTAACCATTATTACCTCAGATGTATCTCTATTTTTTTTTAACTGTTAAGAGATTTGAGGTGAGGTATAATGCAGGCATTCAGGAACAGAAAGGAATGTAAAGGATGGTAGTGGATGTTCTATGATAGGTTATATGTGCCCATACGGGTCTGTCTATGACTCATAGGGAGGCAAGAATAGATATTTCCAGCATCTTCTTCTCCCACCTTTCTCCAAGGTACACAAGGTTTGATTCCTGCCAGGACAGAAAACAGGAGGTTGAAGCCAAAGATACTCTGTTCTCCTCAGCTGGAGTGATAAAAGGTTAGAATAATATGTATCTGCTCCTTTAAATATTTTATGAGAAAAATATATTTTAGATTCAAACTGTACTCCTGATCATTATTCTTTAATGGTACCATATTTTACATATATATATATATGTGTGTGTGTGTACATGTATGTGTATATACACATATACACACTTATATGTGTTTAATGCACACATCACATACACATATATGCATATGTAGTATATATGTATACACATACATACACACATAAATATATTTGTATCTGTATGTGTGTACGGATAACTTGACGACCCACCAAATGTCAGTTCTACAATATACACAAATAGCAAATAAACTCTTCTCCAATTTGATAGCAAAACAAAAATCAGAGGAAGAATATCTAGGAGAATATATACCATATATACACAAGACAATACACTAAGTGAATGAGTTCAGCTCAAAAAAGAGAGAAGGAAATGTCCCAGAAGGAAGTATAGCAAGCTAGGGATGAGGATGTGATAGGCACTGACAGCACCCCTATATGTAGGCTTCTTTGCAGAGTTTTTCTCCCTACAGAGACCTGAAGAAAGTTGAAAAAGTGTGCCTTTTCTCTCAGCGCTAGAAGCTGCGTGTACCTCGATGTCTCTTTTCTCCAATTCTCACAGACAACTCCCCTCATGCAAGAGAGTCTCATACAGTTGCCCTTTGACTAATATTAACACTAATAATAGCTAAGATTTATATAAGACTTTCAGTTTTAAAAGTACTTTATATTTACTATCTCTGGTTTATTAATTAGAAAAATTAGCATTATTTACCTTGAATTTGCTTGGAATATTCCTTTTGAAGAGCCTTTTCTGTTCTCTTTCCTCCTCATAACAGCTTTGAAATGCAACAGCAGAATAACTGATATTTTCATTTAACAGGTGAGAACACTGGCCATTGTAATTATTTTTGCCCCCAAACGCTCCCCTATTCCTTACAAATTTCTCTACTACTGTCAAGGACCCACCACCAACCTTCCGGTCATTCAAATTTGAAACTTGGTCATCACTGTCAACTCCACTTTCTTTCACTCCCCACATCTGTTAAAGGGCCTCTCAATTACGCCTTCAAAGTATTTTTCCTGTACACCTAATTCTCTCTTCTGACACTCCTACCGCCCTGGTGCAGGCCCTCAACTCCTTGACCCTGCCCTATTTCAACAACCTATTGGTTGGTTTCCACGACACAAGTGTCTCCCCACTCCAATTCATCCTCCAGTCAGCTACTAAAGTGGTCTTCCCAAAGCATAGACAACTCTGATCACTTCAACCTCTCTACATAATCAACTCCACTATCTCCCTACAACCTCTTGCACACCTACCTTCCCAGTCTTCTTGTGCCTTATCTATCTCTCCTACCCCCCCCCAGTCTTCAATCCGGTAACATGGACCTCTATGCTCTTCCTCCCAGGACATAGTCCATCTCCAGATTACTGCATTTTCACTGGCTTTCCCCATGCCTCCTTGTTTTTTGCCTCCCAGTTTTCCTAGGTTCCTTTAAATCCCATTGTAAAAGTAATTCTTTAAGAATCTTTTCCCAATCTTTCTAATTTCCAGCACCTTCCTTCTGTTGATTATTTCTAATTTAAGCTGTATATAACTTCTTTGTACATAATTGTTACCATAGTTGTTGGCATGGTGCTTCCCCACTGTGAGCCCTTTGATGGTAGAGACTGTTTCAGTGGGTTTGTTTTATTTTCCCTAAAGTCCTTTGTGTTCCTAGCACTTACTGTAGGCACTTAACAAATTTTTACTGACCAACTGATTGCCATCCCACAAACTCACCAATGAAATATTTTCCCTATTAGTTCAAATCAGTTTAATTACAAATCAAGATGCAATGATTTTTTAAAAATTGATATGGCTAGGAAGTACTTTTCATTTTCACAATATGTACATATGCATATCAATACATGTATACAGAAATAGGTGCATGTATAAATACATACTATAGCAAGTGTATACATACATGTATGTATATCTCAGGTTAATATAGGTCCTTTCCTAGCTAACGTCTGGTTGAAATATATACTTTGTATTTTAGTGGGTTCCATATTATTGACTGAAGCTGTGTTAGGCACCTTCTTTGAATCACATAAGGATTTTCTGCCTCAGGATTAAACTATTGATTTTTTTCTCTATTGATACTCTTTCTGATGCTGCACTGTGCTGTGTGTGTGTATACACAAGCTATATATGCATACATAATATATGTGTGGATATGTATATATATGCGTATATGCATATGCACATACATGTATATATGTATTGTGTGTGTATGTATATGTGTATTCTGGCTTTGTTAATATGTCATTTCTATTAGCTAAGTTTT
Organism: Bettongia penicillata ogilbyi; assembly: GCA_023548195.1. NCBI lineage: Eukaryota > Metazoa > Chordata > Mammalia > Diprotodontia > Potoroidae > Bettongia > Bettongia penicillata. The sequence continues at coordinate 1,942,980 of JAJHZJ010000352.1, forward strand.
AATTACCAATTCATTCCACATAAGGTACATAGCACCACGAGTGGAGATATTTTTATTGGAGGTTGCACTTTTCTATATGAGAATGAAAAATAGTATGTCTCCAGTTTATAAGTATGGTACATAGGTCTCCATAACATGAAGGACCATTCAAATGAAAAGGAGAATGCAAATTAAAGTGCTTCTCATTTAAAATATTTGCTGGTGTATCCTGGGGTATAAAAACTCCAGGGAAATTTGGGAAAAAATAAAATAAAATATTTGCTGGCAAAAAGTGTCAGTGGGTTTTGCTAGATATCTTAAACATAACCTTCAGAGTAAAAAGAGTTTCATTTTTATTATCCAGTCATGAAGAAATTCTCATGTGCTGATAACACTTGACAATAAGCCCCAGGTTATACTTAGAGGCCCGCAACACGTGTATTTGTATAACTCCTTTTGTCAGATCGGAAAGTCCATTAATACCCAAGAAGGACTCAGCTATCAGGTCACTTCTTTTGTGTCAGGAAGAATATTTCCCACAGGACAACTAGGTTAGTCCACATAAACAGGCTCTTTTTAATCAAAGGTTTGGGTCCCTTTTAAGGTGCTAATTGTCCCTTAGAAGAGATCTCAGCCTCTACCTTGGCCTCCTCTCCGTTGTTCTGTGATTCCAGAATGCCAAATAAACTAATCCTATTTCTTCAAAAGATGAGATATAAGAGACTTGTTCTTCTCATGTGTGTATGTGTGTGTGTGTGTTGGGGTGTGTGTGCATGTGCGTGCATGCACATGTTTTAAATGTGGAAGTACAATGTGTGGTTTCTGATAGAAGAAGAGATCCCAAGCTTATCCCTAGAATTTTGGAAAAAAATTGGGTTGAATTCTCATATCAATAGGTTGGTCCTCACAGTAAGCATAAATATCTAACTTTGTAAAAGTAAATATTAATTCCTTATATATTGTGGTTTGCATCAAGGTGTGTGTGTGTGTGTGTGTGTGTGTGTGTTTGTGTGTGTGTGTGTGTGTGTACGTTCTTCCCTCTTCTTGTACTAATTTGTTATCTTTTCAATATCAGACAAAGTTCTCCAAATTTTAATTCTTCATCTGTAAACTGAATCCGGGATAAATTAAATGATCTCCAAGGCCTGTTTCAACTCTAAATTTCATAAGCTGATGATTTATATACATATCATTTTATTATGTGAACAAAATATGTTAATTTTTTGTATTAATGGTTAACAAACAAAAATAATCTTGTTATCAAGGAGCTCGCAGGGGGTAAACAGTAGGCCAACAACTATGGGAATAACTACAAAAGAGTTATATACAGGTTAAATTGGAAATGATCAACAGAAGGAAGGTACTAGAATAAGAAACTAACAGAAATGTTGTTTAGAGAAATAACACATGGAAAATCAAAAGTCATAAAACTCTCTGCCTACATATTAAAATAATCACAGAGTGAATTAGATCTTTATAGATAATATGTATTTTTGAATGCTTTCTTTTCCTCAATAGGTAAGTCCGTTGTATTTTATTTTTGAAGCATATAGATGGATGATTCCCTCAACTGTCTACTTGAGTTTTCAGTGTAGACTTCATGAAACAGTAGATATAACATTGGCTTGTTGGAAAGACCAGAGTTCCAATCCTGCTTCAAAAAGTTAATTGCTATCTACCCCTGCACAAGTCATTTAAAACTTTCTATGTCTCAGTTTCGTCACAGGTAAAATGAAGGGATTGACCTCAAAGTTCTCTAGGTTCCCTTCTGGTTCTAAATCTAAGATTTGCTTTTTAGTGTCTTATTAGACAAACCATTTTTAATGAATTACCAATCCTTTCCCTCAAGTAAACAGCTTCTATTCTCACTCTCTCCTTGCATAATTGAATGGTTTGTCTGTCTGACAATAGTTATTTTGAAGTAATATAAACTCAGCGTTCTAGGCAATTGCACATTTATCTAACTGAATGAAGGCAGTCTTATCAGCAGTTGTAACACATGGGTGATGAATATCCTCCAGAGAACAGTATGATGAACAATGATGGTAGAATTAATTATTTAAAAAAGTTTGGATCTATTTGAGCAAATTGTTAGTATGACACATACATACATACATACATACACATGTGTGTGTTTATGTCTTGGGGCAAGGGGAGTTTTGGGACTCCAGCCTCCAATAGGTTCACTATCTGGTCAGATAGGAAGAACAGGAAGGCAGTTTCAGAGGGCTTAATAATCTTACTTCTAGTATAGTCTAGTCTTCTCAAGAGGGAGTTGTTGATACCGGGAGCACCAGCTCCTGCAGTATTCCCTAATCCCGCTTCTTTCAGGGGGTGGTGAGAAGGGGGAATATCTACCCCTATGTCTCAATGGGGTCAGTTGAGACAGGCACAGCTCCTGCACTCCCCTAAACCCTCTTAAGCCTTAATGGTGACCAGTTGAGGCAGGTACATTCCTCTATGCATAGCCCAAGTCCCAAATGGGTTCCCCTGTGGATTCCTTGTGGTTTCCCCCATGGATTCCTTGTAGTTTCCCCACTCACTGACCAGTGCCCACTTCCTTTAGAGGGCGAAAGACAAAGAAAACGTTTTGCCAACGTTAGCCTCACAGGTTAACTTTAGCAATATTGTCATTCTGTGCAAACTGTGTATTACTTATGCCACCCTTATATCTCACTGAGCAGTCTCAAGTAGCACTGTCTATCACTATGATCCTAGGAATTACTATCCAGAATCCTTGGGGCTATTCTGGGAGTTATTATTTAACACATGGAAACTAGACGTTGCCATGGTCATAGATCCTGAGCAACAACTTTGAAAAGGATAACAAAATCCACATTACTTGCATACACATACACACATATGTGTATGTGTATATATATATATATATATATATATTTATATATAGTTTTATATATGCATATATATATATATATAATTATAGTTATGTAGTTATAACCCAAGTTAACCTTTCCATACAATAAAGATAAAACCATTCTGAGTACTCTTCGGTTAGAAAACTATGACTTTTGGGCATTTTTTCCCAAGAACATTAAGACCATATTCTGAAGTGCACAAATCCGATAAGACTTCTTGAGCTTAATTATGTGTGAACTGATCTCAGAAGAGGACATGAATCTTGGTGACATAGTTGAAAGTAAAAAGAGAAGTAAACAAATGCTCAATTCAGCAGGAAGTCAATAGTCCTTAAAAGAAATTTGAATGGAACTTTTAAAACACACAGTCATCTAAATAGCTATGTGTGCTGCCTATTCAACATCTTCATAGAAAATCAAAGCACAATTTCCTTTTTTACAAAAATAAAACACAATCTTAAATCAGATGGATCTTGTCCCATTTGAACCTTAAGTGATTACAACAGTTGAAATCCGCTTCTTCTTTTAATAACATGTCCTTCCAAATAAGTTCGGATGGGTTGGAATGCTAGTTTTTGTACCAATGCAGCCTCAAACTCATCCCAGTCTAAATTTAATAGGTAATCTGCCCCACTCATCCTCTTCCCACCAAAAAGTCCAAAGTTATACTAAGCAAAACAAACAGCGAATGCAGCTGAGATGATTTAACAGCTGTCTGCTGCGAGGAGGGAAGGCAGGCAGCTCCCCAATTCCCTTGACATCCATATGAGGCAGTTGCTGTGGCGGAGGCCGCTTCTGTCTTTGCTGAGGTTAACAGCAATCATAGAACATTTTTTGGTTCGTTTACTCAGACTGTCGATTAACACAGAATTCGATGCCAGACCAGCATTACAATCAACACGGCTGGCAATCAGACACGAGCATTCTCAATGATGTGCTTCTGGTAAAGGCTGTCTCGAAATTCCTTCTGGAGTACTGCATACATTACTTCACTTGGTTTAGTTAGAAAACCTAAACTTTTTTGACATATGGGCCTCACAGTGGTTACTGATTGAGGCTCTGAGACACAGCTGTGACAGCAATGATATTCTCTGTTGCTACTGCCAACACACTGTGTTCCTCAGACTCCTTACTTTCTATGTGAACATATTTTGGAACTATTCTAATATCTTTCATAGGTAAGGCTTTTATACACACACACACATATACATACATACAAGTAAGTATACATATGTGTAAACACATATGTGTGTGCATATATATGTATATACCTCTGTGTCTGCATGGATGCATGTATACACACATACATATATATTTTGAAGTGGTTCCCAAGGTATTACTGACATTTTCTCAATGACCCTGACAAGTAGACATTGCCAATCCAATTATCCCTGTTTTATAGATAAGGAAACAAAATCTGTGTCATGATTTGCCCAAAGACACACAAGTAAAATGATAGTATATGTTAGTATTCTGAAGCAATTTTCTCAAACTATAATTTTCGCAGCAAAAGTTATTTTGCATTTGGAAGGGTTTCCTTATCAGATATCCCTATACTAAGGAAATCCCAGTTCCCGTCTAAGTACACATGCACATTAATACAGAGAGGGGGAAGAGTGGAAACGAGAGAGAAAGAAAGACAGAGAAAGAAGACACAAAAAGAGACAGACAGACACAGAGAGGAAACAAAGAGACAAAAAAAGGTCACATTTATAAAGAGCCTTTGTTTGAAAAGCATTTTATATAAATTATCTTATTTGATATTCATAACAACCATGTGAGTAAACATCATTATTATCACTGCCAAAGGAGGAAACTGAGTCTGAGAAAATTTATGGAACTTACCAGGTTTGTACATAATAAATAAACGTCTAAGTCAACATTTGAACCCAGATCTTTGTCTCCAAATCCAGTGCTAAATGGTGAAACCAGGATAACGACTAGGATCTTTGACTCTTGGACAACTGTTTCCTTCATTCCTGTGTACTATTTAGAACATTACTCTTTCCACCATCTAAACAAGGTATTCCCTTTAAACCGTGTTAGCCAGGCGAAGGAAGATAGAGACAGATGTTTGTCTATTCTTTGTCCTGAGGACTATTTGTGAATACTTTCACTTCAGGGACCACTGCTGCCCCCAAAACTTACATTGGCTGCTTGTCTTCTCTAGATCCTATTTTGGCAGTTTCCACTGGGTTATACAAATCATCTTGCAGTTTAACTCCAATCCTTTCCTTTGGTCCTTTCCAACAACAAAAAAGATAATCTTTCCCTTTGTCAAATTTAATAAAAGAGTTTCCTAAACTTCCTGATAACTGAACTTGTGATTTTGTTTCCAGAACCTGTCTCTATAACTAATCAACTCTAGAGACCTTTCTCCTTCTCAGAACTTTTCTCCAAGCAAAGTGTTGCCACCATCTTACTGTGTCAGCAAACCCCCCATAATTATTAATCACTCGGGTCTCCTTGCTGGTTTGATGTTTCCCTAGAGGTTTCTTCCTCCACTGGCATTTTCTTCTACAAGGTAAAGCTTTTTTCGTAGAGACTCTTCTGCCATAAACAAGGTAGTGTGGGATTAGAAAGTGACTTACCGATTAAAAATTATCCTTAGATCAGAGATTGAAAAGCTGGTCATATAGAACATACACTGAATTTATAGATGAATAACATAGATTTTTATTCTTTAGTGAAAATAAATTTGAATAATCCCTCTCAACATTGCCTTCCCCTCACTCAGCAAACCCCATCACAGCAATGTAAGAAATTTGACTTTTAACTTCTTAAATCTTTGCCACAGCAGCATTACTTTCTGTTCAAAAGGAAAATAGTTTCCATAATATATTATTAATAGAAACTTTAAAAAATTTGTGATACCTGAATATAACCCTTCATATGATCAAGTTTAAAGTATCATCTGGTGATCCTAAGGAAAGCCTAGTGAGTTAGCATATCCATCACTACATATATAGCTCTAGGTGGGCTGGCGGCAGTCAGGCGGCAGTCTGCCTGCTTCTAGACAGGCTTAGATACCAAAGGCCTAGAAAGGAAACTGATTTCACAGACACAGTTCATACGGCTGCATACTATCAACCATAACAAATTCATCTTTTGAACACTGGTGGGAGAAGAACCTGAGGTTTCTAGGATTGAATTTGTACTGTGGATTTATAAAAGTTAAAGAAATTTTGCATCAATTTCTTACAAAAGTTTTGTTCTCTTCTTTTAGTCTTCCAATACCAGAAAGTTGATACAATGCAGTGGATAGGGACCTTGCCTATGAGTGGAAATTGAGGTGACATTTCTGATAAATACTAGTGATGTGACCTTGGGTAAGTGACTTAAGATATTGGCACCTTTCAGTTGACCCTAATCTTAATAAGGCATAAGCAAATGTTAGATATGGAAGGTCAGAGGAAATTTATTAATTAGCAGTTTCCTACAGCAATAATATCACAGATCTAGCTCTGTCACCAACTTCCAAATCAATAATAGTAATGATGGTAAGAATAATCTGAGTTGGAAAAAACATGTTTTCAAAAGGCTTTAAAATACTTCAGTGTAATATAGAAGTAAAATAATGAGATTGATTTTTAGTATGACTTGTGGACTCAATCTCGGTATTTTATAATTACATTCTGCCTGGCTAACTCTATTTTGAATTTATATATTGGAAATTCTATTTAATTGCTGTGATGCAAAGTAGTAAATATATGAAAAATAGCTTTTTCAGATAATATTGTAGTTAATATAAATGACTGATGCTAAATACTGTGTCCTAAATTATTTATGTTTAAAGGCAACAGTAACCAGACCAGGAGGTAGGAAGAAATAGAAAAAGAATTGCAGAAGAGCAAGACGACGAAGATATAAAAGTAGAATTTACATTAATGAGCAAGTAGCATCAGAAAGCTGTCAGAAGAGTCAGGGCAGATCAAGAACTAGCATAATACAAATTCAAAAAAGGAATGAGACCTTATGGAAGAATAGTATTTGTTCAGTAGCTGAGGACAGGTTGGTGGCAAGGCTAGGTTGGGTCATGGCATTCCTATGTATCATTGCTTTTAAGGCAAGGAAGGGACAAAAATAGTGATGAGATTAGTATTTAAGTCTGGCAATTGTTCAGAATATAAGGTCACGTCATTTATTTCCTCACTGATCTTTTTAACTTACTCTAGAAGAATTTCTGTTTTCCCCTAGAAATATTATGGAACCTATATATTATATCAGTATTTTTAAATCATAAACATATATCTGATTGGTAAAATTCAGCTTACTAATTTGAAAAACTTGTAAAGATATGTATTAATTTAGTTAATTCAAAACTCCAAAAAATACTGAAGATGTCATTGAACAGTAAAAGCCAAAGGTAACGTTCTGTTCTGTCTGAGATATGGCTTTTGTTTAAAGCAAAAAGAACATCTGCACTTGGAATAACTCCTGCTTTGGGTATCACCAACTGGGAGAATAAAAATTTATATTATAAGTACTGTACTTAAATATTCCACCATCTGGAAAAATTCCAGCTCAATAAAAATGCGATTACTTTATTTAGTCATGGAACCACTTAGAGGATTCATCTACAGCTATGCTCAAACACACACATACATATGTATGTGCACATGTGCACAATAAGGTAGAGAATTAAAACAATGTTCTGATAATTCAAGCCAAAACAATTGCCTCAATTGTATGGCAGTTAAGCTAAAATATTATTCTGGTTCTAATTATCCAAATAATTGTCCCAACTCTCATATTTTGCATATTATGTATATATCCACCACTATCCATATATGTGTATATATATATATATATATATATATATATATATATATATATATATGTAGAGAGAGACATAGTCAAATGAAAGACATAACATGAGAACTTATACAGTATAATAGTTATATGGCAAGTGTGAGAAAAAAAACTTTCACATTTATACTAGGGTTCAGATTGCAAAGGAGTATGAACCTCTTAACAAGTTGGTAGGGATGCCATTATGTCTCTGGGCTTTGAAGCTATCTATTCTGTGCCACTGTATTTGAGAAGGTGACAGGGAATGAGTGGGTACATAGTATAGGACAATGGGTAAATGAAAGACATTTGATGTCCCAATAACCAGAGCTGTCCAAAAATGTAATGAAGTGTCTTTGAAGGTAAGCAGGTGACCACTTGTCAGCTTTGTCAACAAGGGTGCTCTTGTTTCAGGTCAGGGTTGTACTGGATGGCTTCCAAGACCACATGACTTGCTGCCATGTTCCTAACTGCTCTGTCCCTTTTCTCTCCTGTCCTCAATCCCTGTATCATGTAGCTGCCAAACTGATGTTTCTGAAGCATAGTTCAGACTATGTCACTCCCGTTTTAGTGGAGTTTTAATGAATCCTTCTAGCCACTAGAATAAAATGAAAACCTCTCTGCTCTCCATTTCAAGCCCATCACAATCTAGCTTTAACATACTTTGCTCTCAATCTTGACCATTACCACCCTTACTTAATACTCACTACATTTTAGCCAAATAGATTCACTTGCTATTGTAAGTAGGTGGCACAGTGACTGTAATTTGAGGTCTAAAGTAAGGAAGACTCATCTTCTTGAGTTCAAATCCAGCCTCAGACACTTACTAGCTCTGTGATCCTGGCCACTTAACCTTGCTTGCCTCAGTTTCCTCATCTGCAAAATGAGCTGGAGAAGGAAATGGCAAACCACCCCAGTATCTTTGTCAAGAAAACCCTAAATGGGGTTGCAAAGGGTTAGGCATGACTGAAAAATGATTAAACAGCATTCCTTATATGTAGCAATGTGTTTCCTATCTCCATGCCTTTGCACAAGTTGCCACCAATATCTGAAATGTTCTTCCTCCTCTACTCAGACACTTGAATTCAAAATTTCTTTCAAGGTTCAGTTTAAGTGCTACTTCTTACTTCAGGCCTATCCTAAACCTCAGGTTGCTCAGACTCACCTCCTCAGACATGTCTTTTTACTTGCTTTAAAGATGCTTTGTATTTACTTATGTCTTAGAATTTTGTACTTCCTTATATCTTAGAGACAGGTGGTGGCACACTGGATAAAGTGTTGGGCCTAGCATCTGAAAAAACTGAGTTCAAACTCACCCTCAGGCACTATCTAGCTGTGTGACCCTGTGCAAGTCACTTAATCTGTTTCCCTCAGTTTCCTCAACTGTAAAATGGGGATAATAATAGTGCCTATCTCCCAGGGTTGTTGGAAGGCTCAAATAATTGAGATAATAATTGTAAAGTGGTTATCCCAGGGCCTGGAACATAGTAGTGCTATATAAATATGAGCTGTTATTATTATCATATGCTTGTTGAATTTTTGACTTAAACCAAGCTAAAAACTAAGCTTAAAAGAGGGCAAATGACTTGCCCAATGTCACCAAATCAGTAAATGACAGTAATACTGTACTTTGACTCAGATCTTCCCACTCCCAAGGCAGCGTTCTTCACCTCCCACTACATTTCATGGCTTCACACGTTATTAAAATAGTATTTTTTCATACTAATAGTCAGGAAAAAAGCAAGAAACCAAAGCAGTCTCCTTTATCTAGATGTGAACTAGGAAAGGCAGTAGAAGAGTGCCACCACAGGGCAGACAGAAGGAGCTCCAGTGAATGTGGAAGTCATGCACTCCACAGCAGGAGGCAGCGCCTGCTTGCCAGCATGAACAGGCTTTGGGAAGCTGGAGACCAGTGTGATCTCCAACATTGTAATGGAATCTGGCAGGGTCAGAGCAGGGGACAGACCCCATTCCCGATTAAGAATAATGCCAGGAGGGGAAGACAGAGAGAGGTAAAGGCCAAAATCCAAAGTAGACCATCACCAGGTGACGGAAACAGAGCTAATGATTAGGACAGATGGTAAGGCATGTTATACAGAGAAGAAGAATAATTCAAATTTCGTCTATCTTCAGAACATCCATGACCTTATCTCTAGTTCTTTCCATCATTACCTTTCAGTTGGTGGTTGTTTGAATCAAAGAATATGTGTGCAAAATCCTTTGTAAACTTTGAAGGACCATACAAATATGAGTTATTATCAGTAAGCCCTCTTGATCTATTATTCTTTCCCACTGGTTATAGAAAGGCAAAAAGTAGTGTAAGAAGGAAATGCTGCTTGTTATCAAGGATAGATTTATAATGGAGGTAATAGTCAAAATAAAACATCTTTCTCTTTTCTTCATTTTTAAAGTCAAAATCTTACCCTAGAGTTTCATTGCGTACTCTGTAAGTTGTGAGTCCAGAGATTTTTTTTTTTCTTAACGTAAAACAAACAAATAAGCAAAATAGCTCATTTATTTGGGCAGATTTTTCCAAATACTTATAGCACCAGTCCTAAACTTAAACGTCTATGTAGACAAAATGAAAGTAATCTTCATAAATACTAATGTTATTTGTTACCACTCAATATCATATTAATTTCAGTCTGTTGTTATAGCTGGAATTGAATGGTTCAGAAAGATTTACTTTTTGTTGTTATGGTATGTGGATTTAGCACTAAAATCTTCCTCAAACAACTCATCACTGTGTGGGGGTGACCCTGAATTCCTAAAGACCATGTCTGCAGAACATAATCTCTGCACTTTCTGATAACCTATAGAAACTTAGAGTTCATTCTGAAAAATGAACTAATCCCCCTAAATTGAGAGGCTCATCACCAGACTGTCCATTCTTTTCTAACAAGAGCAACTGATAGTGCGTTGAGGGTCGGTGATGTAAATGAATGAAAGGAGCATCCACACTGATGGAAAGGTTAATGATAGAAAGATTTGAGTGAGTTTAATATTGTCTGCATTTGTCCCTAGGCTAAGATAAATGTGTAGGATCATAAATCTAGAGGTGAGCACTTCCTCAGAAACCTTTTAATTCAACGTCTTCATTTCAGAGGAGAGGAAACTGAGGTAGAATGCCTTTCCCAAAACACTGTCCTGTGATTTCAAAAACAACTTTCTCCTCAATCATTAAATAAATAAATAAAGCATTTACTAAGTATTAACTATGAACAAAACGCTATCTTAAGTTATGTTTATATAAATAGAAATACAAATAGAAAAGTAAGACAGTCTGCTCTCAAGGTGCTTATACTCTAATGGGAGAGGCAACATATATGGCAGGGTTTAGCGTATTCTTTCTTTTCCATCATCATATAAATTTTAAAGATGGTATAAAGCCTCAATCCTTAACTATCTCCATTTTATTATGTGTTCTTTATCTAGTGTGGTGCATGATCAGGAGTGTGTGTGTATGTGTGCATGTGCATGCGTGTGTGTGTGTGTGTGTGTGAAATATGGAGAAGACCAAGGTATCTGAGTCATTTTAATCATCCCTTAAGAAAAAAAATGGTATGCAGAAGAAATTATGAAATCATTCAACTACCCATATAAAACTTAAACATAAAACTTAGGATAAGATGTATTTCATGTAACTAAAGATTTTGGAATTGCTGCCCTGAAGAACAAATTTCCCAATATTTTCCATTGACCTCAGACCTCCCAGAAAAGAGAGATTTAATAACTTTAGTATTACTTTCTATACAACTTGCATAAAAGTCTTATTTTGTTCAGTGACTGATCATTTTCAAGGTTAGGTTATTATATTATCATACAACTAATGTGAATGAAGGTTATAAAAATCACACGGTGTCTTCATTACTGAAATTCTTTAATTTACCAAATATTTCTTCTAATATCTTCAATCCTTACTCAAATGTTCTGCATATTACTTTTACCCAAGTATCAGAAGAGATAGAAGAGACATAGAAAATGCCTACTTCAATGCCATCAAAGGCATTTTTAAGAAGTGGAGGAAATTGAAGACAAACAGATGAATTCACTTGCCTCCAATCACAGAAGTAGTGGATAGATCTAGGTATCAAATCCAACTCTAAATTCCCTGTCTTCCTTCCCCTGCCCCATCCCTGAAATGACTAGATCTCTTTAAGCAATAAATATATACAGTACTTTTTCACCTTGGGAAAAACACTGAACTTGGATCATGATTCCAGTTTCAGTTTTACCACTTACCAGAAGAATACTTTTGGGTACAGAATATCATCTCTCTGAGTCAAATTTTCATCAACATTTGTAAAATGAGTAGGTTCAATTCAATTCAGCAAACGTTTAATAACGGGTTGCCTTTGCGCATTTCAGTTTAAAATGATAACATGAAACGTCTCAGAAAGCCCATGTAAACTCTGTCAAGTATCTTGGAAAGGATCCCAGAAGACTAATGATAAAAAAAATTAAAAAATAGAAGCAATCACCTTCATCCTAGCTCTGATCTGAAACAAAAAACTATGAGAAGCAGTGGAAGGCTGTCACCAAAGGGAAGTCAGAAGGAGCTCAGGTAAACATGGGAGTCACATATTCCTCAGAGAACTAGTATACCCAGTAGAAGATAGTGCTACCATGCCAGCATGAAGAAGCTTTGAGGGGAAGCTGGAGACCAACATGATCTCCAACATCCTAATGGAGTCTGGCAGGGTCAGACCAGGGAACAGAACCTATTCCCAATCGAGAATCATGCCAGGAGAAGAAGATGGGTAAAGGCCAGAATCCAGAGTAGATCATCACCAGGTGACTGAGACAGAAGCCAGTCATTAGGACAGATGGTAAGGCACTGTATTATACAAATGACCCCATTCAGATCATTAGTGCCAATGACACATAGCATACAGAGGAGAAAGAGACAAATGAGGTCTAGTAAAACCATTGGAGAGTGCCAGAGGACAGGCTCAAGCGCAATATCTCAATCTGAGGCTGCAAATATGAACAAAGGGGAGAAAACAATAAACAAAATGAAATATATGTGTATGCATGCTTGTATATGTATGTATATATATATATGCATATACACATGCACATGTGCATGTTTATATATACATACACGTGTGCATGTGTGTTGAGAGAACTTCCAGAAATAAGCCAAGAAGAAACTTATAGGTAGTGTCTTGGGTGGGATGGGGTAAGGGGAGAAGAGGAAGGATAGGGGAATGTCTTGTTTGTAAAATCTATATGAAGAAATAAGACAAAAGATAAAAAAATGAAATTAGAAATGAAATGTGAATTTGAGAGGGAAAAAATGAAAGAAAACTAATAGCTCAAAATGGAAGACAGAAAATTATACCCAAGTGGACTCTGAAAAAACAATTGGAGTAAATAGAACTCAGTGACTCCATTGAAACGACAAGAAATAATAGGGCAAAGCCAATGTACTCATATGAACAGATAGAACTAGTACACTTATCTTCTATTTATCTCACATCCTGATGAGAGAAGATAGGACCTAAAAAGAGGCTCAAAAGTTGGGGTGGGGTGGTGGGGTATTGAGGGGAGGTTGATGAAGCAGAGATGAAAGTATTCAGCTCAGTGGAATGGTGGAGAAAGTTCAAAAAGTCAGGAGTGCAGCCCAGAGACAACTGAAAACATGGTCAACTTGGCCACCCTCGTTAAAATGGAGATGGGAGGAGCCAGCCAATGAAGGAAAGAGATGCAGTGGAGGAAGGCACTTCTCATGTGCAAAGTCCAAGGGTGCAGTGAGTGTCCAAGGTGCAGAAATGTCTGTGGTATGGTAGGGAAGGTTCAGACTAAGAAGTAAAGCCTGGAAAGAAATGAATATAGCCAAACAGAAAACCTGAACACAGTATTTTGATAAATAACAAAAGAAAATTGTCCACAACTATTGAAACTAGAAAATAATAATAATTACTGACATTGATATTGTACTTATGTGCCATACTCTTGACAGTTATTATTTCACTTGATCTTAACAACCGTGGGAGGCAGGTCCTTTTATTATCCCCATTTTACAGATGAGGAAACTAAGGCATAGAGTGGTTAAATGACTTTTCTACAGTCACACATCAGTGACTGAAGTCACATTTGAATTCAAGTCTTTGTGTTTTCAGGACCTGTGGTTTATCCATTGTTCCACCTAGATGCCCATGAAAAAGAACCCCAGGAGAGAGGTGAAATATATCTGACTCAGGCTACAGGGGCCCGAGTAGTTACTATTACACAAATATATGTGAACAAGAGCCATTTCCCAAGAGAAAAATATCCAAAAGCATATGAACTGATAATTCTTAGAACAAATACAAGCTATCAAAATCATATCAATCAATCAACCATTCTTTTTCAAGTGAAAGCATGTTCCAAATCACTGATAGAAAAACAAAATTAAAATACCTCTGAAGATCCACTTCATACTCATCATATTGTCAAAGAAGATAAGAAAAGAAAGTGATAATTGCTAGAGGGGATGTAGGAGGAAAGCATAATAATGTATTTGTAAGCATACAGAACAAGGACATCAAAGAAAGAGGTAAAGAGCTCAAAAGTTCAAAATATATTTATAGCAATACATTTTTTCTGCATGAAAACTAGAAACAAGATAAATATCCATTAACTGGGAGCTAGTTTAACAAATTATGGTATATGGATATAAAGATGAGAAGAATGAATTCAGAGAAATCTGGAAAGTATTTTATGAAATGATGTTTAGTGAACCAGGAGAACAATTTATTCAATTATTATATTATAAAGGAAAAATAAACTACTCTAAAATACTTAAGAACTGTGATTAATACCATGGCCAATCACACCTTCAAACTAATGATGGTAAATCATACTTCTTGCCTCTTTGGGAAAGAAATAACAGATTAGAGGTGCAGAATGAGACAGAAAATCTCAGACACTTCCAATGTCAGCATTTGTTTTGCATGATAACAGTTACTTGTTACAGTAGAAGACTTGTTGGGAGGGAAGAGAGAAGAAATTTAAGAGTGGCAGTAATACCCAATAAGGAAGAGCCACACAAAAGGTGAATCATTACCGGATAGCAGTGAATTATTAAAAAAAAAATAGTAGAGTAGAAGGATATTTAGAAGGGTACACATAAAGCAGAGTTGGAGCTACTAATGTTACTTTCAAAATTATAAAAAAATTAAAGCCACTAGTACATAATCAATATTCATCACTTTTTATGCATTTTTCTATTCTTCTTTGCATATGGAAATGCTTATGTTTTTTTTTTATGTTTGTCAAGTTCATATCTTTTAAAGGGGCTCTCATACATAGAGGTAGCATTAAAATTTACTTTTGAAGGAAGTTCGAGATTTGGAAAGGCAGAAGTGATGAGAATATGGAGAAGACATAGAGAAAAGAAATGGAATACTCTATAAGTAGAACAGAAAATAGGATAGTTTGGCTGGAATAAAGCGCGCACTTAGGAGAGTAATGTATAATAAACCTAGAAGTATGGGATGGAGTTGACTATGTAAGACTTTAAATGTCAGGGAATTTGTATTTTATCTTAGAGGCAATAGAGAGCTAGTCCAGCTTACTCAACAGGGAGGTGACAAACATGAAGAAAACATTACCATATGCACAGAAAAAGATTGCATATGAAATTCTGAGTCCCTACTATATGCTAATCAAGTGTTTTAAAAAAGGAATAAGACCCAAAAAATTTATTTAGAGCTGTACTTGAGGAATTTCACTTGGAAAGCTCTGTGGAGATATGTATATATAGTAAATAGATTCACTTACTATAAGCTCAGATATACAGCATTAACCCCCAAATGTCACTCCATGAAAGCAATTACCAGTAATAAAAATATGTAATTTAATTTCTACGCTATCCATGGAAAAGTTTTCTAAAATCTGTTAGATGTTGTCTCATCGCTTTTAACCCCATCATCCAGATGATTATCTGAACTTTACACTTTCTGCTGCTTATATTAGAAACAACTATGGAAAAACAGCATAGGAAAACACTTTAAATAGCAATGAGGCATATACTGATTTTTATACAATCTCTTTTCTAAAAATTCTTACATATAAACTCTTTGTACCTCAGCATCTTCATGTGTAAAATGAAACAGATGAACTAATAATAAATATAATAAAACTTCAAAATTCTTTTGTATGTAGCCACCCTTTGAAGGCGAAGCCAAGAACAAATAACTTGTTCAGGGATACAAAACTAGTAAGAATTGGAGTCGATGCTTAAATTCATGTTTTCTGACTTCAAGACCATAAACTTTTCTCAATAGTTCCCTTCCAGTTCTAAATTCTATGACTTGGTCATGAGTCCAGAAGCTGAATTGTTTGTTTCTTTTTATTATTTTATTTTTGAGTAAAGGTTCAATCAAAAGAGCTTTGTCTTAATTTAATATCCCGCTAAAGTTTTGAAGAAGTTATGAAGGAAGCACAAATGTAATGTAATTTAAGATCTAACTCATTTTTATTCTACCTTCATATTGAACTAGTTCATGGCCTTTGACCATTATTATTTCATTTGTTTGCTTCATAGCCTACAGGGATACAAGATGCTTAACTATTCCATATCTCTAATGTCTCTGCCTAGTCAGTAGGCATAGATATTTTGACCTTTTTGTAAATATGACATCTTAGAAATGGTCTTTTCAGTCAGCACATTTAATTTCTTTTTGCTCTTGCCCTTGACTTCTTCTTTTGTATGTGCAAAATTCTTGTTGCCTTTAGTGTACATACATATTCAAGGGAGATAGCAAGTTAGTCACTGTTGTGCATCATTAAAAAAAAAATCAATTTCCATGAGAAATTTTAATGTGACAGAGTAGATAGTGAAAATGGTTGGTATTATTAGTGTTTCATCTTTTGACATTTTGAAACAAAGGTCACAAGTAAAATGAGTTTTAGAATCTCAGTTTTCTCCTCATTAAAAATAAAATCTCAGAAATCTAGAAGTTTCTTTTCAAGAAAAAGCTAGTAGTATCTTAATGTAGTCAAACTGAAAGACTTAGGGGAGAATTATACTCTTAGTCATTCTGAATAGAATAAGAGCCCAGCAATGCAAATTAAAACAACTCTGAGGTGCTACCCCATATCTATCATATTTGCTAATATGACAGAAAAGGAAAATGACAAATGTAGGAAGGAATGCGGGAAAATTGAGGCACTATACGCTGTTGGTGGTATTGAGAGAATTTTGGAATTGTGCCCAAAGGGCTATAAAACCATGAGATTTGGTTTGATTCAACAATACCACTATTATATCAGTATCCCAAAAGAGATAAAAAACAAGAGGAAAAAGACGTATATGTCCAAAAATATTTATAACAGCTCTTTTCTGGAGGCAAAGAATTGGAAAATAAGAGGATGTCCATCAAATGGGGAATAGCTAAAGAAGATATAGTATATGACCGTGATGGAATACTATTGCATTATATGAAATAATAAGCAGGATGCTTTCATAAAGCCTGCAAAAACTTACATGAACTGATGCAAAATGAAATAAGCAGAACCAGGAGAATATTTTACCTAGGAACAGCAATATTGTACAATGATCAGCTGGGAACATCTTAGCTAAGCTCAGCGATATAAGGATCCAAGACAATTTTGAAGGACTTATGATGAAAAAGTGCTATCTCCAGAGAAAGAAATGATGGAGTCTGAATAAATATTAAAACATACTTTTTAACTTTCTTTTTTCTTTATCTGTGCTTTCATAACATAACTCATATAGAATTATGAGTTCTGTTTATCTGCTATTTTGAGAGACAAGGAGATGCTGTGTTCAAATGTTCTCATTTAACTAGATTGTATTTGGGAAATTTTGCAATGTTTTAAAAAATCCAAAAGTGTTCCCTAGAAACAGAATACTGATCTGCTGTATGTCTATGAATCGTAGAGAACTCTAGGCACTGAAAAATGAAAACTGTGGTAGATTCAAAAATTATTTGAGCAATGTGCATGTTTTTCCTTCTTTGCTGAAGATCATGCCATCAGAGAAATAATGACATGACTTATACTTAACTTTGTTTTGAGTGAAGGAGGGCTGTGCAGGTCACCAGACTCACTTCTCCTCCAGAGTCCTCTGAATTCAGTGACCAGACATTTATCAGAATGACTGGAGATGACCCAGGATGAAGTAATTGGGGTTAAGTGACTTGCCTAAGGTCACACAGCTAGTGAGTGTCAAGTGTCTGAGGTGAGATCCGAACTCAGGTCCTCCTGACTCCTGCACTGGTGTTCTATCCACTGCACCACCTAGCTACCCCGTTATTGGAGCAGTATGGTGAATCTAATTAGACATCAGATTGTTAAAAATGCACAACAAACAAAATACAGCCCAGGAAATAAATGATGGTAAAAGCAGTCAAAATAATAATGTATTGAAAGTGAGGATTACCTGATAATCAGCTCTAGGGCTTAAGCACTAAACAAGAAATTCTGTTCTATCCCTCCATGGGGGATATATGAGATTGCATCAAGAATTCCACAGGATCAGAAGGCATTGATGTCTTGGCGTCTGTACTATTTCATGGAGGACTCATACCAGTGAAGCTGGATTCACTCAAGTATTTAAGAATTTGTCTTAATGTTGTAACAGATAATATCCATATAAATTCCCTCCCCTTTCCTCCTGTAAGTGAATGAAAGGGCAATGACTCATAAGTAGAAAAAAACTTTTTTTAACAGAAAACTACCTCCCATACCTAAAGAGCAAAAAAAGTGTGGATACAGATGCAACCAGTGAGCAGAGAGGAGGCACATGTCAAAGTGAAGCAAGGTTGTCTGAGGGGACATAACAAAGTGATTGAAGTCTTTATGTATGAAGGCAGAATTTGATGTGGAAAGGAAGATTGGGATGTATGGAAAAGAGGGAAAAGTGACAGAAGGTCAGGCAAATAACTGTCACTGGGAGCTGGCTTAGCTCCTTTTTAGATGGAGGGAGAAAACCTCAAAAAATTTCTGAATGATAGGTATGGAGGGAGCGTCTAGAAGCTGGGGTGAGAAACAAGGGTATAATAATTATTTCTGTTTCTGATCCTGGTTCAGTGTAAGCAGACAGGCAGACAGCCATCTATCATTTATTAATTACCTACCATGTCAGGGGGGCACCTAAGTGGCACAGAGAAAAGAGTGCTGGGGCCAAAGTCAAGAAGACTCATATTCCTGGGTTCAAATCTGGCCTCAGACGCTTACTAGATCTGTGACCTTAGGCAAGTCATTAAACCCTATTTGCCTCAGTTCCTCATGTGTAAAATGAGTTGGAAAAGAAAATGTCAAACCAATCCAATATTTTTGCCAAGAAAGCCCCAAATGTGGAAATGAAAAGTCTGACATGACTAAAAACAATTGAACAGTAGCAACAACGTTAGGCACTTTACTAAAGCTGCCAGAGTGGGGAATTAGAAAAGGGATGAAACATAGTACTGGAGAGTATGGTCAGAGAGGCAGTGTGTGTGTGTGTGTGTGTGTGTGTGTGTGTGTGTGTGTGTGTGTGTGTGTGTGTGTGTGTGTGTTTCAGGAGGAGTAATGTGGAAGAGAGATTTCTCTGTCTTTTTTCCTATAACTAGTGTGAGATGATAGAAAGTTTCTTATGGCAGAATGGACATTCAGAGAGAAAGGAGGGACAGAAAACAACCAAGTCTGGAGATACAGGACTGAAGGAGATGGGAATGAAGGACTGGGTTCATAGCAAGCCAAGGGAATTTTCTCTGGCGTAGCCTGTGATTTTAAAACATAAGGAGGAAGAGAAGAAAAATTTGTTTGATAACATAAACCAGTGGATTTTTGACCTTTCTTATTCTCACCTCCACAATGAATTTGTCCCAAGCGCCAAACAGATCAACAGTATATGATCCCTGTTCCTAAGTATGGCTGGGGAGATGACAAGCATTTCAAATGAGTTAATAAGGCCAGTTATTACAGAGGGAATCAAGGGATCACAGATGTAAACTCAAAGGGACCTCAGAAGCCACTGAGTCCAATCTTCACATCCATTTTGCACATGAAGAGAGATTTAATGACATAAATGTCTGGGGCAGGATTTGAATTCAGATCTTCCTAACTTCAAGCCCAGTATTCCATCAAAGAATCAGAGACATATCTGAGTGACTAGGAAATTTTGAGTCTGAGTGATCTGAAGAATGCTGATTACACTGATAGAAAACAGTTATAAGAACATGACTCATTCAAACCCTTCATCAGCTGGTTTCATTTTCATCTAGCATTACCTAGATATTCCTCTGACTCAAAGTTCTGCACTTAATTTTGATAATCAAATCAGCTATTGTCATTTTGATGTCTTTACTTCTCTGGGGAGATACATGTGAAATAGTTACTTTTCTTCCATTCATAGTCTATAGTCACACATTCTTGGAAAGAATTCGAAATAAAGGTTGCTCTTAATTGGGTTTGAGTGTGAAAGTAATTTTACTTAAAGCCATTTAGTCATTTTCTTTCAAATGAATTATTTTTTCCTCTAGTTTTTGCAGATTTTAGGATGGGAGGTTTTTTTGATAAACTTTATTTTTTATTCAGAAATGTATGACGATGGTAGAGACAAGATGGTGGAGTACAGGTCAGGACACGGTTGAACTCTCCCAGTATTTCCCTCCAAAAATCTGAAATAACACCTTAAATCAAGTTTTGGGGCAGTGCAGCAACATTTTTCCAGTCTAAGACAAATTAGGAAGTTTGTAGGGAAGGTCTGTAACACTGGGGTAATAATCCAAGGGGCTATTAAACTATGCATACCCTTTGATAGAGCAATCCCACTACTAGATCTGTATCCCAAAGTGATGGGAAAAGGACCTATGTGAACTAAAATATTTATAGGAGATCTGTTAATAGTGGAAAAGAATAAGAAATTAAGAGATGCTTACCAATTAGGGAATGGCTAAACAAGTAGCATATGATTGCAATTGTGTATTATTATAATATAAGAAATGAAGAGGGGGATGATTTCTGAAAAAAACAGAACATGGCAAGATCTACATAAACTGATGCAAAGTGAAGTGAGAAGAACTGGGAGATCATTGTATGCAGTAATAACATGTTATTATATGTATATATATACATATAATAACATAATAGCACAGTTATAGTGATGGTCAACCGTGAAAGACTTGGCAACTCTGATCAGTACCATGACCCAAGACAATTCCAAAGGACTCATGATGAAAAAATGCTGTTCACCTCAAGAGAGAGAATTGATGAAGTAAGAGTGCAAATTGAAGTATAATTTTCTTGCTTTCTCTATTGATTTTTGCTTTGTGTGATATGTAATATATGAAATATATTTACTAATATGGAAATATGTTTTGCATGATTTCATATGTATAATTGATATCACATTGTTTGCTTCCTTAGTGGTTGGAGGAGGAGTGTGAGAGAGGAAGAGAATTTGGAACTTAAAATTGAAAGAAGAAAAGAATATTAAAATGTTTTAATAAAAACTTATGCAGCAATAATGCCACAGCAAGTTGTAAGTTGGTTGGAAATTGCAGAAGTACCATCCGAATCACAGAGAATCAGGTCCTCCCAAGAGAAAAGTATGCACACTTGTACATTTCTGTTGAACATGAACCTCTCAGGTTGACTACCGCTTTAAGGAGCAGGTTTACAATTTCTAATCCTATGCAAATTTCTTTTCATTTTAGAGCCAATGATACTCTACAGCTTTGCTACTGCCCACATTGGTCATATTTGCTAGTGCCTAATGTTTTGTGCGTTGCTCATAGGCAGCTTCACTCCATTACTCTTAATGGAACTAATTCTGTCTTGTCTGCATTAGTAAACAAGTATATCTTAAATAAAAAGACTTTTCTTCTAATTCTATCCCAATAGTGGATGAGATGCACGCAGTAGAAGTTGCATATATACTACAGGAGGAGCTTGGTGATAATTTTTAAGCTAGGTATGCTATACAGAGGGATGAGCTGGGTGGAGTAGAGGATGGAGTATAGGACCTGGAGTCAGGAACACTCATCTCCCTGAGTTCAAATCTGCTCTTAGACACTCACTGTGTGACCCTGGGCAAGCCAGCTAATCT
This sequence comes from Bettongia penicillata ogilbyi, assembly GCA_023548195.1. Taxonomy (NCBI): domain Eukaryota; kingdom Metazoa; phylum Chordata; class Mammalia; order Diprotodontia; family Potoroidae; genus Bettongia; species Bettongia penicillata. Next base: position 1,964,670 of record JAJHZJ010000352.1, read on the forward strand.
TGTTTGCCTCAGATTTCTCATTTGTAAAACCAGCTGGAGAAGGAAATGGCAAACTATTCCTGTATATTTGCCAAGAAAACCCCAAACGGGGTCATAGAGAGTCAGACGCAACTGAAAACCAGTAAATAACAACACGCTATGTAGAATGAATGTTACAGAGACTAGAAAAAATCTATACATACATACATATATGTGCCTTTATGTATAGATATTTCACCAGATTTTTAGCCAGCTGCATCTTCAAGTCTATTGGAGAGTCAGTATTTTTAGGATTTTATGTCATTAGCCTTAGCATGCCTGAAAAGGTGTATATATAACTAAAGAATCATGTTCCTAATCCCAATATAAATTATGGGAGAATTCTTGGTATAGTAACAACATACCACTCTATTAAAAATTAAGCTACTTAGCACAAACTCCAGGAGAATCATAAATTCAACAACATGTAAATCCAATGGTTTCTATATAATATAGAATTACTAACAGTAATCTGAAATATATAAAGTGCATATTTTACTTAATGAGAATTGCAGTGGATAGCCCCTTTTCAATCAATATACTTCTTGACTTTCCAATGGCCACTGATGACTCACCTTCTTATCCTGAGTACTTTCACCTTGCAGAATTTTTATGACTCTACTTTGTCTTGTTTCTTCTCCTGCCTGTCTGACTGCTTCTTACTATGAGAACTGCTTGTTAACTATTGGTGTTCAACCAGGCTCTATTCTAACCCTTCTCTTTTCTCTCTATACTCTCTTACATGATGTTATTATTGATTTCATCATTATGTGATGATATTATTGATACCGATTTCATAGGTTCAATTATCATCACTAAGCAGTTGATTCACAGATATCTGGTATATCTATCCAGTACTAATATCTCTCTTGATTCAGCATTCTACATTACTGTCTATCAGATTTTTCAAATTAGATGTCCACTAGGTATCTCAAACTCAACATGTCTAAAACAGACATCTTTCATCTTTCCCCATAAAACTCACCCCTCTTCTAAACTTCACCATTTTTGTTGAGGGAAGCCCTCTCCTTCCAGTCAGCCAGTTTCATAACATTGCTATCATTGCCAACTCTTGTCTCTCCCTGAGTCTGCATCTTTAGTTTCCTTAACTTACAGTTTTTTTCTATACATCTCTTATATGTTTCCCCTTTTCCGAACAGCCACCACTTAGTTCAGGCACTCGCCATCTCTTATCTGAACCTAGAGACCCTTGGGCCAAAAGAGGACGAGCTTATAATTCTGGGTGACTTTAATGCCAGAGTAGGCTCAGACTACCAGGCTTGGCAGGGAGTCCTTAGGGAGGAATGGAGTTGGAAACAGCAACAGCAATGGTCATTTACTGCTGAAGACCTGTGAATCACATGACCTTCTCACCACCAACACTGTCTTCCATTTACCTAAACTCAATGAAACTTCATGGATGCACCCTCGCAGCAAACACTGGCATCTAATAGATTATGTGATTGAAAGGAGAAGAGGCAGACATGATGTGAGAGTGACAAAGGCAATGTGTGGTGCAGAGTGCGGGACTGATCACAGACTTATCCTTTCTAAGCTAAATATTCTCATTCATCAAAAATGCCGACCCCAAGGCAAAATGACTGCCAGAAGAATTAATGTCAACAAATTAGAACTCTTCTCTGAATGTGAACAGTTTGTTGCTGACTTGGAGGGGAAGTTGAACCAACACACAGTTGGCAACAGTGGAGCAGAAAAGGAGTGGGCAGCTCTCAGAGATTTGGTGTACAGCACTGCATTTGCTCATCTGGGTCAGAACACTTGCAAACACCAAGACTGGCTTGATGAAAATATGGGGAAATTCAGAAGCGACTAAATGAAAAACACAGGATTTACCAGTTCATCCATCTCTAAGAAGTCAGCATTTAATTTCATCAAAAGCAAAGTACAAGCAAAGCCTAGTGAGATACAGGATTCCTGGATCAATAAGAAGGCAGATGAAATTCAGTTTTATGCTGATAGTAACAATCTAAAGCGCTTTTATGATTCCTTGCAAGTTATTTATGGACCAAAAACTTATGGTGCATCACAACTACTCAGTGCTAATGGAGCCACATTGATTAGTGATAAGGACATGATCCTAGAGAGATAGGCAGAACACTTCCATAGTGTTCTCAATAGACCATCATCAATCAATGCTGAGGCCATTGATGATTTCCCTTAGGTTAAAGTCAATCCTTCCTTAGCTGAACTTCCAACTGAAGAAGAGGTTTTGAGGGCCATTAGGCTCCTCTCATGTGGCAAAGCACCTGGTGCTGATTCTATTCCAGCTGAAACTTACAAGGTAGGGGGACCATTGATCATACAAAAGCTGACTGAAATTTTCCAAGTTACATGGCAAGAGAAGGTCATCCCACAAGACTTGAAGGATGCCTCCATTGTCCATCTCTATAACGATAAAGGGAATAGATTTTCCTGCTACAATCACAGAGGGTCTCTCTCTTAGTCATTGCTGGCAAAATTCTTGCTAGAGTCTTCCTTAATAGACTGATCCTTCACCTGGAAGAAGGTCATATACCTGAGAGCCAGCATGGTTTCAGAAAGGACTGAGGAACAGTCGATATAGTGTTTGCTGCCCAACAACTCCAGGAAAAATGCCAGGAGCAGAACAGAGGTGTGTACACGATGTTTGTGGATCTGACCAAGACTTTTGACACTGTTAGTCATGAGGGTTTATGGAAAATTATGTCAAAATTTGGTTTCCTAAAGAAGTTCATCAATATTGTACATCAATTTCATGATGGTATGTTTCTAGGTTCTGGATAATGGACAAAGCTCTTGTGCCTTCGCAGTCACCAGTGGAGTGAAACAGGACTGTGTGCTTTGCTTTTTAGCATGATGTTTTCAGCCATGTTGACAAATACTTTCAATGAGAATGAACATGACATCAAGGTCAGCTACTGTACTGATGGTAAGTTCTTCAATTTGAAAAGGTTACAAGCCAAAACCAAAGTGGAAGGAGTGTTGGTGCATGATTTTCTGTTTGCAAATGATTATGCACTCAATGCAGCCTTTGAAGCTGAAATGCAGCAAAGTATGGATCAATTCTCTGCTGCCTGTGCTAATTTTGGCCTAATAATTAACACCAAAAAAACACAGGTGCCCCATCAGCCACCACCACACCATCTGTAGGTGGAACCACCAGTTACACAAAATGGAGAAATTTTGAATGCTGTGGATAAGTTCACTTACCTTGGTAGTATACTTTCCATGGATGTACAAATTGACAATGAGGTTGATACACGCATTGCCGGAACTAGCTCAGTGTTTGTGAAGCTCCAAAGAAAGGTTTGGGAGAGAAGAGGCATTAGACTGACTACCAAACTGAAGGTCTACAGAGCCATTGTTCTGACCTCATTGTTATATGTTTGTGAAACATGGACAGTCTACCAGCACCATGCCAGGAAACTGAATCACTTCCACTTAAACTGTCTTAGGAAGATTCTGAGGATAACCTGGCATGATAAGGTACCAGACACTGAAGTCCCTGCTCAAGCTGAACTGCCAAGTATTCAAACTATGCTTCAAAGAGTGCAACTCTGATGGGCTGTCCATGTTGTTTGAATGCAGAATGCATGCTTGCCAAAGAGAATTTTATGGAAAACTTGCATGGAGCAGGCAATCACATGATGGCCAGAAGAAACAATACAAGGACACTCTCAAAGTCTCTCCCAAGAACTTTGGATTTGACTGTGCAACATGGGAGATACTGGCACAGGACCACTCAGCATGGCATGCCCACATAAGAAAAGGTACTGTGCTCTTTGAGCAAAACAGAATTGAGACAGCACAAAGTAAATGCAAGATAAGCAAATTTGGGATATCCACCCCAAATATTCATATGAACTATCAGTGCCCAACCTATGGTAGAATATTTCGAGCTCGTATTGGTCTGATGAGCCACAGTCAGACACGTTGAAATTTCACTTTACTATGGTGATGTCATTGTGGTCTTCTTCAAAGACGAAGGACAGCAACCATCCAACCAACAATGTACACTAAAGAGATCTTCTTCCTCAAGTTTTTCCCCACTAGAATCTATCTTTTAAACAGTTGTCAAAGTGATTTTCCTAAAGGCTAGGTCTGATCATGTCACCACCACCATTATCTCCCCTTTCCCCACCAAATAAAAGCCTAAGTCTCTCTGTTCCCTCTATGATCCAATAAAAACTTGGTTATCTTTTAAATCTCTTTGTAACCTGGACTTCTCTTATATTTTTAATCTTTTACCAAATTATTCCCCTTGACCCACTGAAGCATTCCCACCTACTTGCTGTTGACCACTTATGGTGCTTCACCTCCCTTCTACATGAATTATACTGGTTATTTCGCAGTTTTAGAAAGCCTCTCCCACTTCCCTTCAGACTCTTTGAAGCCCTGATTTCTTTGTTTCTTTCAATATTCATCACAAACACCAATTCCTCCAGGAGACTTTTGCCAAGTCCCCACAATCGTAATTCCTTTCCCCTATCATCTAAATAGAAGTGTGTGTGTGTGTGTGTGTGTGTGTGTGTGTGTGTTGCCAGTGTTGTTGTTGAGTCATTTTTGGTTGTATTCAACTCTTTGTGACTGCGTGTGGGATTTTCTTGGCAAAGATACTGGAATGATCTGCCACTTCCTTCTCCAGCCCTTTTTAAAGATGAGAAATTAAGGCAAATAGGGTTAAGTGACTTGCCCAGGGACACACAGCTAATAAGTGTCTGAGGCTAGATTTGAACTCGGGATGATGAGTCTTCCTGACCCCAGGCTAGGCACTCTATCACCATGATACCTAGCTTCCTTATATGCATATATGCATATGTGTATATGTGCACATGCACATATAGATATAGATAGACATGTAGACATATTTGCCCTCAGAGACTTACTTGATGCGCGATCCTGGGAAAGTCACTTTACTCTGTTTGTCTCCGTTCCCTCATCTGTAAAGTGAGCAATGGCAAACCATTCCTGTATTTGTGCCAAGAAGACCCCAAATGAAGTTACAGGTATGACTGAAGAACTACTCAAAAATATGTCTATATGTATGTAAATACTTATACCATATGCTCACGTTGTATGTATATGCATGCATTTACATACATGTGTATACATACATACACATCTATCCCAAGACTCTTCTGTTAAATAGAGTGAAAAGGGAAAGAACACCAAGGAAGCAGTGCTACAAAGACAGCATTGAGACCTTGTTCCTTTACTAAACCCAGAGAAAAAGAAGAGTTTGAGAAAAGCTGTAGATTTTCTCCCTTGTGGAAGGAGAAAGGTGTGGGAGCAGCGTTTGTAGCTTGCTGCCTGCTCTGTTTGTAAGCCAGCAGACAAGAAAGACAGCCGCCAAGATCCAAGACTAAAACACTGACAGCTCTTCTACTTCTAATCAAAATAGGCCACGTGCTGGTTTATACATTCCCTCAGTTTCACTGCCTACCTAGATCAATGCATATGCACATGAGAAACACTGTCAGAAGAAGTCAATTTTGAAGAAAAAAGGGAGGGAAGGAGTCTTACCCCATTTTCACTCCCCACACACTTTTGAACTCTTGCTCTGACAACAGTAATAGAATCAATACTGGCTTTCCTAGAAAAGGTATATCAATCAATAACTCTATGACTCCAGGCCCAGATCGTCAATTGCCTACTGGAGATTTCAAAGTAGATGTCCCAGAAATATCTTAAGTTCAACATGTCTAAAATGGAACTCATTATCTTTCTCACTAACCTCTCCCCTTTTAAACTTCCCTATTTCTGCTTGAAAGAAATACCATCTTTCCAATTTTAGGTTTGTAATCTCAGTATTATCCTGTAATCATCACTTTCACTTACCTCACATATCCAATCAGTGGCCAAATCTTGCTATTTCTACTTTGACAGCACCTCTCTAATCTGCTTTTCTCTTCATTTACATAGCTACTGTACCTCACCCTAAGTAAGTACCTGAGTAGACCTTGGCCTAAAGGGGCCAAGGTCTCCCATTGCATCCTGGATCATCTCCAGTCATCCTGAGGAATATCAGGTCACTGGATTCAGATGGCTCTGGAGGAGAAGTGAGGCTGGTGATCTGCACAGCCCTCCCTCACTGAAAACAAAGTCAAGTGCAAGCCATGTCATCATTTCTCTCATGGCATGGTCTTCTTCAGTAATGATGGAGGAACACAGCAACAAGTTAGGTAAAGCCCTCATCACCTCACTCCTAGATTACTGCAAGAGCTTCCTAACTGATCTCTTTACCTCAAATTTCTCATCATTTCAGTCAACTCTATTCAACACTGTCAAAATAATTTTTTAATCATAGATATGACATTGTGACTGCCCTCTGCACCATTTTATATATTTTCTCTAGGATAAAACATAAAATTATTTCTTTGACTTTTAAACACCTTCACAACCTGGCCTCGACATATTTTTTCTAGCCTCATTGGCAATCTGGCCCTACTGGGTACACAGAGTTCTGCCAACCAGATACCTACCACACATCTACTACATTTTATTACCTTTGAAACAACCAATAACTTCAATCATCCCTAGTCCACCTGAATTAGGTGAGAGAATTTCTTCTGAATCAGTCAGTGGCATGAACTAGTTATGAATAGAACTCAGGGATCTCTTTTGAATCAATCCATTAATCAAGGTCAATGGATAACATGTCCTTGAAAGTCATTGGATATAACAGATTAATGTTGTTCAGGAGGCATATTGAAATAGGCTAAAGAGACTTAGATCATATTCTGTGGATTTTGGTCATGCACTATGGACTTACCACACCTTTAGGAGACCAAGAATTAGGCCATTTTAGATGCCCAGAATATTCTCCATCTGGCAATCTAACAGAAAGAGCTCCTAAGAGGAAAGAACTTGGGGTAGGGGGAAGAAACCTCTGTTCCCTCAGTCCCTGCTTCCTATTTTCTTGATCTGTAGATGTTCTTGTGAACTTCCGAATACAGGAATCTTTGGACTTCTCATCCCTGTCCTAGCAGCATCCCTAGGAGAGCAGTAGCTGGTGGCAGTGTTTCCATACAGAGCCCAGGACAAACCTGACACACTGACTGACATAAGGTAGTCCAGACTTTGCAAGGGGGAACCTGGGAGAAAAGCTACACCATTCCCAAGGAAGGCTTTGTGATTACTTTGCAAGGGGAGAAAAATCACTTTCAGCATCTTAGGAGTTGTGAGTTATCTTGTGCCACATGAGCTTCTTACCCACTTTCACCTTGATTGTACCTACTGATGAGCAAGCGTGTCACAGAGTTAAGGAGGAGAAAATGGAATACTCATGAGGGTGAAGAAGGAGTAAGGAGGGTAGGAACTGTATAGCATATACACAGGAACTGAAAGTATAGCAACTGGTGATTTTTCTTCTGAGTACAGGGAACAAAAAGGCTTTCCGCTTTAGATACTGAGGGGGCAATTCTTTGGTATCTTTCCCTTGGTGTAGCAATGAGAGAGAAAGAGGAAAGGGATAATGTCTCTGTGAAGCTATTTAACATAATATATATAGTCTAGATAAAGTCTTGTGATGATGCATTCCCCTGCAGGTGTCATCTAAGTGGTCATCTGTCCTCATAATCTCCCTGGATGCAACTTCTGAAAAAAACCAAAACCAAAAACAAGACTTTGTAGAACTCCATAGCCCTCCCTCTCATTCTCTTCCCAGAAACCTCCATGGCTTTTCACATGTAATTGCTATCAAATTGCTTGCCTTCTCCAGGAGAGAGATGAGGAGGGAGAGATTGAGCTAATTTGGAACTTAGAATTTTAAAAATTGAATGTTAAATTACTTTTAGAGTAATTGAGAAATACTTATTGAAATAAAAAAAAAATAGACTGAAGTAAAGAAAAAAAAATCGTCCCAATCACATATGTGTACTTTTATAGGCTCTGAATATTTTCCCAAAAAACTGCAGATGTGCATCCTGGGGTAGCTGGGCCACACCTAAATGCCAAAATCACACCATTGGGATTGGCACTAGAACCCAATGTATACAATCTCAAGAGTCAAAAATATTCATTGAAAGCATAATTCTCTACTTAGCCCTACTCTCCCTCATATATTTCCAAGTCCACCAGAAAACCACATCCAAAGTAACCTACAAATTCCCGAAAGATTGTGCCCAATACACTCTCTCAGATTGCTAGACCTTTATCTGGACAACTTTCAAAACAGAGTTCAAAATTCCCATTTCCTCATTCCACACAGTTCTGTCTTTTAAATTCTCTTCCTTTCATTTTCATGTGAGTAACATACTGCCAGTCTCCAAATTCTTTCAACAACTACTCTAGATTCCATTAAAAAACTTTTAAGGGTCAATATTCTAGTGTTCATGAACCCACTGATATTCTTTTAAACCCCAAGGTATAAATATATCTGTTTCAAGTTGAGTTGTGTCTTTGATATACAATTATCTATTTTTCCAAAAGGTTTTCAACCCTAACTCTGAGATTTTGCACACACACACACACACACACACACACACATCTTTTTGCTGACTGACTGTTAGAGGTAGGCTTAATTTCAGTATCTTATTTAGGTCTGAAGTTGGGATGAAATGAGGCAATCATATGTCATTGACAAGTTAGCAAAAGGAGGTTTATTTTTACCTAAAAAAGAAAGGACAAAAAACAAAGATACAAGGACACTTATATATGTCTGTATAGAAAAAACATATGTATGTTTGTATACATGTATATGTACACACGTATACATTTGTGCATGTACTCATGTATATATACACACATATATATGTGTGTTCCTACACATATATACACATACACATATGTATATATACACATACATATGTGTATATGTGCGTGAACCTACGTACACAGACATATATATACATACCCATATTTTCTCCACTCACATATCCATAAAAAAGCACATATGGTCACTAGGGCAGAAAAAAAATCTTAAATGTTGTTTGCATATCAATTTTTATTGTTATATAAATCTAATGGTTTATAAAGTATTTTCTTCACCACAAATCTTGTGAGTTAGATAATGCAAGTATTATTATATCCATTTTATAGAAAGCAAATTGAGAGTCTGTGAGGTAAATTCGATGCATATGATTACACAGTGAGTAAATGTTGGAGGGACAATTCAAACCCAGGTCTATGAATTCCAAAGTCCATTCTGTGTTGCATTTTACCACACTGGTGCTGCACAGGGTTAAAATCACTGAACTATGGAGGTCTTCCCCTCCCAAACTGATATCTCTGTGATGGTAAACTGGTCTTCATTTGTTTCACTTCCTACTTAGTCTTTAGTTATGGTAGGTTAGGGCTGAAAACCAGAATTCCAGGCAAGAGAACAGTCCTATCTCAAATATTTGGATGTCTCTGATAGGAAGGAGGCATGGTGAACACAATACTAGACTTAAGACTCAGGAAAAAGAAGGTGATCACAGGCCCAGCATACCTAGCTGTCCCACTCACTGTTACCACATATTAACAAATATACAGTATTGTGCATTCCATATATATTTTTGTCAGTTCTATGTGTGGCATCTTATTTCCCCAGTATTTTCAGGGAATGAGTCATTCCTCAAAACTGAATTACTCAGATTACTGAAACTTACTTCTTTAGTCATTACTTAAAAAAAAAAAATTGACTTGATGTTTTGCTCAGTGACTTAGGTCATTATGATTAATATCAGTTACTTTATGGTGCTTCAATACAGTTATCCTTAGTGTTCACTGACATTACATTTCACCGACCTCTGCGTCGGTATCCTTCCTTTTTAGACAGCAATCACATAAAACTATTAGCACAGTGAGTGCCTTGTGGTTTCTAACGTATTGCCTTATTTTTACCACAAATGTTTAGGCAGGGCTAAAGAGCTGTAGGGACTTCATGTTTCTCCTTTGGAACAAAGTGCTTTGGATTTATTATGGATCTTTTCAATGCTCAGGGATACGATCTTTGCCCTGGTTTCAACTACTTCACAGTTGGAATCTGAGGTGTGCAACAGAAGGCCTCCTTGAATGGCCCTGCATTTTGGCCTTGTCATTTATATCTAATGGAATCTATAGTCTTTTCAGTTTTGTAATAGTTCTGTATTTATTATGTTTGCATCATTTTATCAGTCCATTATTCAACATTTTAGACTTTGAGGCTTTTACTTTTTAGAGTGGCATAGTGAAACAGATCATCAGGCTTAAAATCAGGAAACATGAGTTTGAATTTTGCCTTTGATACTTAAAAGTTGTGTGATTATGGCCAAGTCATTTCAATTGTCAGAACCTCAGCTTTCTCATTGCTGGAACGAGGATAGTAATGCTCACAATACTGACCTCACAAGGCTTTTGTGGCATGATTACATAGAATTTAAAAAGCTTTGTTGACAAAACTATTGAAGATAAATTATGAGAATCTACAGATTGTGACAATATTTGCATAAAATACTACAGATAAAAGTGTACTACACAAGATATAAAAGGATATCTAGATGGCTCAGTGTATAGTGCTGGGCCTGGAGTAAGGATGACCTAAGTTTGGCCTCTGACATTTACTAGTTATGTGACCCTGGGAAAGTCACTTGATTTTCTGTTTGCCCAATCTACTGAAGAAAGAAATGACAAATCACTCCAGTATCTCTGCCAAGAAAAACTCATGGGCAGTATGGTCGACAGTGTCACGAAGAGTTGGCCATGACTGAATGACAACAGGACAAGATATATACTGAATTGAAACAACCGTACAAGAACAAAGTCATTCTCTGATAGATAAGTAGTCAAAAGATATGAACGAACAATTTTCCAAAGAAGAATTTCAAATCAGTCAACTGGCATTTATTGCCTTTTGAATTGTTTTGAATGTATAATTTGAGATTACACAGTAAAAGTCACTAAATTCTGGATAACCTTTGTTTCATTTATCCTAATGTTGGAAATATACACCAAGGAGGTTTAACATGGAGGGAAAGTATAAACCAAAATATTCATAGCATCACTGTGTGTGTGTGTGTGTGTGTGTCTGAAAAACAAACAAACCCCCAAAAAACCGTAAAACAAATTGGTTGTTGACTGAATGGAGAATGGTTGACTCATTTGTGGTATATGAATATATGAAACATTATGCAATATTACAGATGTTCAATTTGAAGAACTCTGAGAAACATGGGGAAACATGAAAGGATGAAGAATGAAATAAGTAGACTTGAGCAATAAACACAATGATTAATTCAAGAAATCATTCTTTGTCCAGAAGAAATAATGAAGAAATACACCTCCCTTATCTCAGGACAGAATCAAAGGACTATGGGTTGGAAATACAATATACCCTGTCATAGGAAGACCGCTTCATTCATTCCTTCACTTATTTTTTCAACAAATACTAAGAATCTACCATATGGCAGACATTGTAGTAAGTATTACGGATACAAAGACAAAAAATAAAATAATCCCTGTCCTGTCACAAAGCAGCTTACCATCTATTAGATGAGGATATCAGTGTGGAAATAAGTGAACAAAGTTAAGTAAAAACACAATATGTACAAATGAAATGCAAAGTAAACTGGAGAAGAGGGTACTAACAAATTGAGGGGGAGAGATGTCCAAGTTAGATTTCATGTGGGAAGTACCACTTTTGAAGGAAGATGTATATTCTGTGAGGTGAAAATGGGAAAAGGAAATGTATTCATGGAAAATGGTAGTGGAATGCTGTGTGAGGAGAACAGCAAGTTCAACTAGAAGGTAGAATATGTGAAGGAAGGTGATGTATAGAGAAAGTAGGTGGTGAAAAGTTTTAGATGCCAAATAGAGGAATTTTTATTTTAACCTAGAGGCAACTGGTAGCTGCTGGAGTTTCCTGACATAATCGGACCTGAGATTTAGGAATATCATTTTTACAGGTATAAAATTAAATGCTATATCTTTTTATTAAGAAAGGATCTAATCAGAGCATAAGAGGTTATAGTTTGAGAAAAAATCATGTTAACCTTAAAGCAAAATATAATAAAACCTGATTTTAAAAATAATAATATCAAGAGAGACAACATCAAATGCTTTTCCAAAATCTGTAAGATGCATCCATGATCTTGTGATCTATCAGTTTAACTACTGTGTTAAGTAAAGAAATAAGCTTAGGCAACATCTACTCTTTATGAAGGTAGCTCTTTGTGATCATTTTTTTCTAATATTCATTAAAAATTCTTTCATTTAGTATGCCCTAGAATTTTACCAGGAATCAAAAATCAAATTCATTGACCTACAATTGTGGGATTCCACTATCTTCTCTTTTAAGAAAATAAGGACACATTCTTGTGATATCTCTACTGTTTTTCAATACCCTTCAGAGATTTTTGACACAAGCTCAGCCGCAATGTATGTCAAAGGATTAATCTGGGGGGCACTTTATTTAGTGGCATGTAAAATTCTGGTAAATGTGCATTTTTGAGGGTCACTTTTTCTTTATGGGATCCAAGGCTATTTCACACTGCCATTATCAAAAATGGAATGGACCGCCTTGGGAGGTAGTATATCTCCCTTTAATAGGAGGTTTTGAATCGAATTGATGAATGGTCACTTACTTAGGTAGCAGAGAGGATTCTTGTTCAGGGACTCGCTGGAATAACCACCTGGGCGTGTGAGGTTCCTCCAACTTCTAAGATTATATGATTCTTCTGTGACTTGCACGTGGAAGCTGAATAAGACTTCAGTCTTTCTGTATATCCATTATGTATTCCATAGTTTGAACTCTTCAGCTTGCTTTGTAATTGATGCTGATATAAAAGCAGAATTCAGTCCATCATCTTCCAACAGCACACGTTTATATTTTCGGATACACTGATTCCTTTCCCGTTTTTGTTTCTCTTAGTGTTTTGTTTTTTGTTTTTTTTTCTTTTTTTCTGGGCTAGATTTGTGATTTCATCCCGGGATGGAACTCCTGACATGGAAACTGCCTCCAGAGATACAGTTTAGCAACTTATCTGTCATTTAAAATCTTGGAAAGTTGCCTGGGACACCGAGATACAAAATTATCCTCCCAGGGTTTCTGCATGCATCTACTGTGTACCCTGAGGCAGAGCTCACACACGGTCTTACTGGCTCCTAAGATGCTTCTGCACCCAAGACAGAAGTATTACTTCCAAACACCGAACCCTCCTGCCCCACAAATGGCAATGGTGGGGGCCGTCAGCCGCTGTCCTTCCATACTTCATGCAGGCGTCGGTCTGTCTGTCTGCATCAGGAGAGTCCCGCGGCGCTTCAGAACCCCAGCGCGAGGCTCCTGTGCAGCCCCCGCCCCCACTTGCCCAGTCAACGCCAACGCCAACGCCAAAGTCCTAGCCAGCGCCCCCGCGTCCCTCTCCCCTCCCCAACTCCCCCTGACATGGACACCAGCAAGCTCCGGGCCTTTGTGAAATTATGCCAGCAAGACCCAGACCGACTGTACAGCGAGGAGCTGCGCTTCCTGAGGGAGTGGGTGGAGAGCTTGGGTGGGAGGATACCCTCTACTCCAAGAAAAATGAGATCAGAGGACAGACTCAAGGGAGGGGAGGCAGAAAGAAAGAAATGGGAGGAATACATCAAGAAAGAAGACATGGAAACGGAGGAAAGTGATCTGGAACTTGATAATGAAGGAGTGATTGTAGACGACCTGGACTGCCCTCAGGAAATGGGAGATGCAACTGCAGAGGTAACTGATGAGATGATCGATCAGGCCAACGAGATGAAGGTGAAGGGGCTCGATGCCCTCCATAATGGGGAATACCAAAAAGCCCTTGAACTATTCACAGATGCCATCAGATTGAATCCTTGGCTGGCCATTTTGTATACCCTAAGAGCCAGCATCTTTATTGAATTGCAGAAGCCAAATGCTGCCATCCGAGATTGTAGCAAGGCAATTGATCTCAACCCCCACACAGCTGAACCTTACAAATGGAGAGGGAAAGCACACAGACTTCTGGGCCACTGGGAGGAGGCAGGCCAGGATCTGTCCTTGGCTTGTAAACTGGACTTTGATGAAGATGTCAATGCTGTGCTTAAGGATATTCAACCGAGGATCCAGAGGATCCAAGAACATCGGCGAAAAAAAGAGCTCCGCCAAAAGAAACGTGAACAAAGACGCGAAGAACGAAAGTACAAAGAAAGGGTGGAAAGGATGAAGAGGGCTCGAGAGGAGTATGATAAAGCCAAACAAGAGGAAGAAGATAGGAGAAAGGCGGCTCACTTTGCTCCCTTCCAATTTTTTCTTGGAGAAATTCCTAGAATGAGAAGGAGAATACGTTCTATACCTGGGAAATCAGTGCTCAACGAAATTCTTGGTGACCCAGAAATTCTTGCAGCCATGCAAGATGAAGAAGTTATGCAGGCATTCCAGGATGTGGCCCGGTATCCAGAAACCATGGGCAGGTATAAGAACAATTCAAAGGTCATGAATTTCTTCAGCAAATTGTCAGACAAATTTGGAGGGTACGAGGACATGAACAGTGAAGATCTGGAGCCGGAGGAGGAGTTAGATGATGTTCCCAGTGAAGAGAGCTTTGAGGTTGTGGACCCTTCTAATGAGGAAGATCTCTGGCTTCCAGGACAGGGCTTTGATGATTATCTGGATAAATACGAACAAAGACGTTTACGGAAAGGGGGGAGTGAGGAATTGGAGGTTGTATCTAGTGAAGAAGAAGTACGTGATAGGCGGCTGCCCTATTTTAAGGATTTGGAAAATATCAGCGATGAAGAACATTAAGGTGGGACGTGAGGCCTAACAATAAATACTAAAAAAAAAACCAAACCAAAACAAAAAAAAGCAAAAAAAATGACAAAACAAAGCACAAACAACAAAAATTAACCCCAGACTGGTGCCGTATGCCTGCTGACATGAACTAAATGCGGATCCTACTGTCAGTAATTATATCATACCCCTACTCTTTTAAGTCATAGTTCCTGCTCCTTCCTCCCAAGTTCCATTGTGTGTTGCTCCTTACTTCACAAGCTATTTAGGGGCTTTATAAGCACATTTTGCATAAACAATGGGATTTATATATATATATATATATATATGTATATATATATATATATATATATATATATATATATATATATATATATATATATATATATATATTTCTTTTAGAACAAAATGTGACCGAAAAAATCATGACTTCAGATTAAGCATCCAATTTCCACAGTACTTGGAAACAACTTTCTGAATTTCAAATATTTGCCTTTTGAATCCAAGGAACATATTTGTTTTCCTCTTTAGAGTACCAGGCATATAGCTTATGCAAAATATTCTTGGCCGTCTAGGGAGAAAGAAGGAATTACCATTCCTAACCTTCTTGATCAAAATGAAAAGTCAAACTCCACACATACACTTGTTTGCAAGTCACTGGAGAAAATCTCTTGATCTAGCTTAATTTGTAAGGTATATTCTTAAAAGAGCAGAAGTTACTGATGATGTCTGATAGGATTCCAGTCAGGAACTGGGGACAAAGACGTGGTCTGCATTGGGCTTTGGGAGTAGACAGTTCATTCCTTAATGAATGCCAAAGGTCAGAAATTCACTGAAGGCAGTTCACAGTGACAATGTTCATTTTACCAAAGGGGCAGCACTGAGGTTCATCTTCCCATTTGTTTGTGTTTTGTGGGGGGGTGTTTGTACATTAGGGATTTCTGTTGAAGGTAGAAAAGTGTCTGCAAAATGCGTTAGTGCTTATTAGACAGTGATAATGCAATGGCTGCATTCATAAGGAAGGAGAGGCATTGCTCTATGAAGTACTCTAAATCTCTCTATCCTTAGTATGGACATGTTTCCTTAGTGTCCCTTACCTGTGGAGTATAGTTATGCATCTTGCTTAAGGTGGTACCTTTGGTACCAGGAAAAAAATGGGGGACTACCATACAATTGAAAAGTGAAAATTATATATCCTTTTTTTCAGTCATATCAGTTTCAATAAAGTAAAAGCTGACCGGTTGTTTCAACATTTTTCGTTGTACTGGATCCTTGTGGGAACATATCTACCCACAAAAACAGACTTAAAATATATAATCATGTTATTGATAAAATTCTGCTATGGTAGATAATTTCAGATAATTGTTCATAATTAAATAATATACTTATAATGAATATTTCTGCTGCATCAGCAGGTCACAATGTAGCAAGATTAACACACAGGGCCTCATCCCTCAATAAGGCCAAGCTTGGTAAGTTGAACTGTAAAGATTGTTCCAGAGTGGAATGCTGGGCTGAGGGATGGTGGATGAACAGATGTCCATTCTAATGGGAAGGAAGAAGGGGAGCTTGGAATGGGCTCGAAATCTGAGAAATTATAATAAAGGATGAGGGTAGAGTTAATCCATTGGGTTAACATAATAATGGAAGAAAAGTCTTTAACATTAGATAAGGCAGGTTGGCCAACTAAGTTTATGGACAGGAAATAGATGCGGATAGGAGAAATTAAAAAAGCAGAAATGATAAGTATCTGTAATAGTAGGAGCTGGTATTAGATAGTCTCTGAGGTATAGCTACTCCCCCCCTCTTCTTGCTACAATCAGCAAAAGCATGAGTATCCCTGGCCCACTTTCATCATATAGACAAACCAAACAGAAGGGGAAATGGATCTTAAGATTTTATCTCTTTCATCATGAGTAGAGGCTGGAGGACAGGGGCTTAGAGCTGTCCACTATTTGCTTGATTTCTTGTCAAAATGACCTAGGAGAAAAAAAAATGAGGTTTGCTTGAAAATTCAGATGTTACGCAGTGCTTCTCTTTGTTGGTAAAGTATGGTTATACGTAATAGATTTTTATCCTCTTTTTTTTGAAAATATAGGTTTGGGGAGAAAGTTCTACAGAAGATAGTTCTCATGACACACGAGGCCACCATACCTTGAATCATATTCAAAATCACACTCTACTACTTACAGAGAGATACTATAAGCTCCCCAGAAGTTGCAGTGTACAAATTTCATTTTAAAAATGAGCTTCTGA
>JAJHZJ010000352.1:1999177-2293865 GCA_023548195.1 Bettongia penicillata ogilbyi
AGGAAAATGAAATAGAAAAATATCTGCCCACTTTAAAATCTGAACAAAATCAACTCAGGTCAGTGAATATAAAATGACTTATGAATTCTAAGGATCATTAACCCAAATGTCTTTCTGAAACACGTCTTGGGAAAGATGTGAGATGTCTAAGGTGTAACGGTCTGGCCCCAAGTTCTGTTAGACAACTGAGATAGCCATTATGTAGAATGACCATTTCAGGGTCCAATAAAGGTGGAGAGCAAAATAGCCCTATAGACTCCTTGTGGGTGCTGCCTATTTCCCTCCTATTTAACATATGAGCTTTTTAAGGGAAATTTTGCTAACTTGGGTCTCACTTTACATATCTATAAAGAGGTTGAACTACATAACTTCCAACTGTAAATTTATGATATATTCAGAAATTAGACTAGGCATTTTGTTGTCAAAAAACTTATTTCTGACACATTATTTTAGCATTTCTGTTTGGTAAAATTTCCACAGTGATTATTATCCAACAAATGAACTATTTTAAATTACATTTTATTTAAAAGAGCAACCCATATGCTCTGCATCAGAGAAATAGATGATATATTTCCATTAGAAGAAAAAAAGTGATTTTGAAAGCATTACCTTTCTCTCCGTGTCAAACTGGATATCTGACCTATTTTCCTTTTCTTTATACTATTAAACGCATAGGACCTACCCATTGAAATTACATAGAATGATTTTGAGAAAAACAATTTTTTTTCATAGATTTTTACCTCAGCCACAACCTTAGACAAAATTATGGGGTATCTTTTGTGTTCTGGCCTAGGGCTGTTGTGAAACAGAGTTATAGAATATGCATTGATGAAGGATGGGTACACGTTCTTCATCAAATAATCTCCGTGAAGGATGGCTCAGACCCCAGAGAATTGGGATGAATGTACTGTAAACTTCAGGGGCCTGTACCCACTTTATATCCCTAGGTCAATGATGTCACTGAGCCTGCCCTGAATTAAGGAGAGTCTTATTTTTTTCTCATGTCAGATCCAATGAGACAGAGTTTAGTGTGGTGGATCTGAAAGAAATAAATAAAAAGCCTGGGTTATAATCCTGGATTTTCCACTTACTTCTTGTAAAACAATTTCCTCTCTGAATTTATAATCCAAAACAAAGTTAATATAAAATTGCAAAGGATACTGTTCTTTAATTGTCATAGCAACCAGGGTGCTATAAGGGAAAGTCAAGGAACATCTCATTTTTATCCTAGCAAATGTACTTTATTTCTCTCCACTCCACCTAAGAGGATACCTTTTTGAGGCCTTTTTATTGATAAGCACTGTGGTAAATGTGTAATTCTAATCTGTAGGAGTAAAATTCTCAAAAACTTTTTGCATTCTCCCAGTCAAACCCTCCCCCACCCCCCCCAAGTAAATGGAGATTAAGGAAAAGTACATTCAGATTCCATATTTCAGGGTAGTGGACTTGAAAATCTATAATATTTGGATGATTTCTACATTTTCACCTTCAAGCTCACTGTTACTTTGTAGAGCTGTCATTCATATAAACCTCCACTTTTATTGCTTTTCAAAATTGTTTCATTATTTTCTTCCTGTGTTTGTACATTCCAAACTCTCATTCTCTGTTTCTGAAAAACCTATTGTTTATGAGAAGTGCTTCTGTCTTTTGTTCTAAACTCTTTAGTTACTAACTGGTTTTGCTGATTTCTTTCTTGATAGCCACAATTTCTGACCTTCCTTTTTTGATGTTTTTATTTTACTCTGATTGTTTCTCTATATCAATCAGGAAATTCTTATTTGTACCATTTCTTTTTCAAGGGTCCTGTATAATTTGTTATTCTTCCCTCACCTAAGGGAAATTTGATTCTTTTTGTTTAATTGCAAAATACTTATCCATTGAGATGGCTTTTCTTTTCAGATGATTGTTCGTTCCTCTTCTTTAACCAATTTTTAACTTCACTTTCTCTGATGAAATTATGACATATGACAGCTAGGTGATACAACGGATAGAGAGCTGGACCTGGAGTCAGAAAGACCTAAATTCAAATTTGACCTCAGACACTTATTAGCTGTGTGCCTCTGGACAAGTCACTTTTGCCTCAGTTTCCTCATCTGTAAAATGAGGGTCATAATAGCCAGGGTTGTGATCTCCTCTAAGATCTTACTGCCTATTCACTCTGTGTTACGTTGTTTTTTTGTTTTTTGTTTTTTTTATCATGTACCACCAGAGTTTGAAAAATGCTTTATCCCTCAGTGGTTCAGGAAAGCCAGTTTATACAGCGCTTTAGGACACTTCAAGTTACCACAGTATTTCATGTCAAGTCAGGTCTACAAGCATTTATTAAGCCCTTACTATGTGCCAGGCATTGTGCTAAGCAATGAGAATATAAGCAGAGAAATAATTCTTGCCCTCAAGTTTCTTACATTCCATTGGAAGAAAATAGCACAAAAAAGGAAACTAAAAAGTAAAAGGAAAGTTGAGGGACACTGGTTAGACATAGGTGGTGAAGGTATGCAGCATGAAGGGATGGTAGAATAAGTCCTATGAGGATAAATCAACAGTGCAGTCAGGAGAGGAATGAAGACATGGTTGGCCTTCTCCTTAAATTGGAGACTCTTGAAGAAATCACCCAGTCAGAGGGAGAGAGCATGGGAAGTAGGGAACTAACCATGTTAGTATTTCAGGGAATGAACAAGGTTGAAGATATTTCAATGATGGTAGAGAAAGTCCTATGGAAAAGAGACAGCACTGTACCCTAGAGAGAAATGAAGATGAGACTCTTCCCATTCTTTACCTCTCCTGCTTCTGAGGTGATTTACCCTATTCTCTGCATATAAATTTGTTCAGTAGTCCCTAGACTGACCTCAGGGCTAGTCAGGGAGGAGTTTTGTAGGGTAGCGCTGGACACTTCTGAGAGGGGTACTTTGGAAAGCCTTTCCTTCTATTGTCTTCCTGTTTTATCCTATGTCAAATTAAGTAGCTATATCTAGCATTGCATTTTTGTTTTCCTCTCTTCTCTAGTTTCTTGTCTCCTGATTTCCACAAGACCCTTTAACAAGCCTCTTTTCTTCATTTCATGCTTGGGAGAGGGTCTAATTTAGGGACTGGGAACAAGGTGCCTCTAGACTAATGCTAAGAGTGCAAATCTGAAAACATGTACCTAAAATCATGAGAGTTATGAAGGTCAGGTGGCAGGGCCTGTGTGCAAGATGTGAGAGATGGAGGGAACCAAGGACAGGCAAACAGCAAGAAATGATGGCCTGTTACATTAGTCATAAGTTTTGTTTTTTTTTAAAAATTGATGGGTTCTTATTTTTCTTCTTATCATTCATTAGCTTTCTGCTTTGGGACTCTTCTTTAGTATTCACAGATGTTAAGTGGCAAAGGAAGTAAGAGTTAGGACATGAAGTCAGGAAATATCTGAGTTCAAATTCTGCCCCAGAAACTAACCACTTGTTTGACTAGATCAGTTATATAACCATTATCTGCCTCAATTTCTTCAACTGTAAAATGAAGATAATAACAGTAACAACCTCCCAGAGTTGTGGTGAGGATAAAATGAGATATTTGCAAAACATTTTACAAACCTTGAAGTACTATCTAAATCTAATATTTTCAGTATTCATCATCATTTTGTGTATTCTGGCAGAAAATGCTTACTATACCATCTTCTCAGAATTTCCTTTAGGAAATTTTCAACGATGCTCTTTAATTACAATTGTAATATACTAAGGGCTGCTGCACGTTCCATCTAGTTTGACTCAGTCACAGATTACATTACCTGGGAGAATGTCCCAAGGCTAAAATAATGAGGAGGCATATACTCCTAAAGTTATAGCTTATGAGCCTCCACTAGAATGTCTATTTTTTCTCTAATCATTTAGAGGACACAATTTCCCAAAGTAAAGATGTTTATTGAAATGGCATAGCAAAAGCAGTAGCAAAAAAACATTTGGCTCATAAAACTGGAGTACACTCTCCTACATTTGTGAGAAGAATAGACACACAAAGGACATATGAAGAAAGACTATCTGCATCTAGAGAAAGAACTGATAAATTGAAATACATATAGAATAATTGTACATACAGAGATGTATTTGTGTCTAATGATAGCCATCTCTAGGGCTGGGGTCAGTGAGAGGAAAAAGCAGAAATTTACATGATAATTGTTATTTATTTTAAAAGAATAGCAAGTTGTACATAACAGATTTACAGTTTCATGTTCATTCATCTTTTTGTTATGCTATGTTATAGAAATGATTATTTTCCATAAATTAAAAAATAAAATACATTAAATAAAAAGAGTTCATAAGTAGTTGGCATATCCATGGGTATCTCATGTGGTCAAGGCAGCATAGTGTACTGATGCTTCGGGTCTCTCCACCATGTCTACTTGTTACACACTCCCACTGATCCTTGCAGGGCTTGGTGCTCCTTCTGGGTGAGACATTGCTCTGGATCTCATGAATCTGCCGCTTGGTTGGGCCACAGTCTCTGCTTTGGATTTCTTATAAACTAGCATAGAGCCCTGCAATGCATATTTCAAAAGAACCAGAAGTCACACCCCAGGCACTAAGACTCTCAGACATGTCTTGTTCTAATTAGGAATTTAGCTCCAGGCATTGGATTTGAAAACTCTTTGGCTGGCTCTACACATTTCAGTCCTGTCACTGGACTCTTGCTTTGTGCTTCTGTTGTAAGGAACAAGATGTAATCCCTAATCACCTCTTTCCCCTCACTGCATAGTAATAAAGGAAAAGGTTGATTTAGTTAAATAAAAGAGTCTATCAGCTAAGTTGACAATTTTTTTTCATTATGTCTTTCTCTCTCATTTCTTTTAAATTGCTCACACATGCACAAAATTATTAGCAATGTAATCCCCAAACTAGTCTTTTTATATGCCTACAGTTACCTTTAATTTTGAACCATCACAGTCAGAGAATTGTAAGAGCAGTATGACTTTTCAAAGACAATTAGAGCACAGCATCCCATGGTGCTTGTAGCACTGATACTACATTAAGCAGGCTGATAATAAACTATCCTTTTAATAAGAAGAGATTGAAATAAGAAACCCTAGTGCTTATTCCCTTTTGATTCTTAGATAACATCTAACAGATTCCAATTATTCCCTTGCAGATAAACATGACCAGTTCAATGCAAAGGACGATGACCTGAGTCATAGACCAGAAGACTTAAATGATAGACTACATTAAGGAAGAATTAATCTTTTTGTTAAGTGGCTTTTAGTAGAAGACTTATAGAGGTCAAAATATTCTTGGGAATGTTTAATTCTTGTTCTCCTTGGAGAAAATTTTTATGTTTTATCTCATTTGTATTTTTTGGAGGGGGATAAAGGTGATAAGTTAATATAAATAATTTCTAACATAATTATCCATTTAAAACGATATATACTACGCCAACTATTTTTATTAGTTGGAGATATTCGTTTTGACCAAAAAACACTTATTAGACTGAGTCTGTGAACAATTTATTCCGAGGAATATGTGAAAAATATTGACATAAGTCAAGTGGCTGGAATTCTGGATCCAAGTTTGCTACTAGCTATCTTTGCTCATCATTTAAACTTCCTGAGTTTCCTAATCTGTAAAATGATGGGGTTTAATGAGATAATCTGTAATTAAGGCCAACAGAGGGAATGAATACCTACCCCCTTGTGTCTCTAAGACTCTTTTATTCTATAATGATTTCACATAAAATTACAAAATAGGATTTAGCTCTACATCAGCAAAAAAAAAATTATCTCTTTTGAAATTAGTCTTTTTAAATTGTAGCACCATTTTCTTTCCACTTGCAGCATGACAGAAAAAAATTTGCATAAAAGAAACATTTCCTTCTTAATTAATTAATTAAACTATTAATAGCCACCACAAATTTAAATTTAATTAAACTATTAATGATTGCCACCAATTTAATTAATTATAATAGGGTTATGCAATATAATCAAGAATTATATACAACTATTTATATATATATAAAGATCATGAATATGTTTATATAAATATAATGTGTGATTACTAATTTAATTAAAGAAGTTCTTAGCATTTTTTATGTAACATAGACCCTTTTGTCAATCTGATAAAGCCTCTAGAACTCTTTTAAGAAAAAAATTGTTTTCAAATGTATAAAATTAAATACATAGATTACAAAGGAATTCTATTGAGACACAGTTATAGTAAAAACCTCAGGCTTGTGAGGATGAGACGATATTTATAAAGTGTTTTGTAAACCTTAAAGTGCCATATTTTTGGTAGATATTATTTAAAAAACAAGTTCACAATTACCAGGTTAAGGATCCCTGATATCGACATAGCCCATGATCAACAATACAGTGGAGTATATATAAATTTATCCTTGACGGTTCTCACCAATCCAGTTAATATTTACTGATTTAATTATATATTTGCTATCTACATAAGGCCACTCATTTATATGCCTCTTCTAGTTTTGCTCTTAATAGAATGTTATGAATTTATTTAAACTTAAATATATTTTTTTTCATATTTTACTTTTAGATGCTATTAAATATTATATAATTGTGTTTAAGGGTATGTTAAGATATGGGTCCTCCTCTGTGTTAAAGTGACAGATTTGAAATGTAACAAAAACAAAAATGTTCTTTAGTATTACATGGGTATTTTGGAAGAACCCTTGTGCTAATCTTAACTTAATTTGACTTAATATAAAGAAATATTCATGGATTACTGAGGTGACCATTTGTTAAGCCCTTGAAGAGGTTAAGATGAAAACTGTGTAAAGTGCCTCAGAAATTCATGTGCCCCAAGGTGTCCATTGAAATCTCTCTGGAGTTTGCTTTTTCTAGTCTCTTTTGCTTAGTATTAGAGATTTAAAGAAGAAAAATAGAATTAACAAAAAAACATCTTTAACATTTGTTATAAGTATCTGTGAAAGATAGAAAAAAAATCATCTGAATGCCCCAGGATGGATGAGTTTCTGTTTATGTATCAGATGTGATTATCTGAATTTAGTTGTGAAATTATTTATGTTCTATTACACAGTCAGTTTTTAGAAAGGTGCTATTTGCAACTTTGAAATATGTATAATCCTTTCAATCCCCATTAAATAAGGACCAGGTTTGTATTGCAATTAATATTTATAAAATTCTATTTAGGTCATTTTTTTTTTCTTGTTTACTTTTTGTTTAACTTTATCTAGGATTTTCAGGACTGCATTTAAGTCCTCTTGATGGAGAGATGAAGGATTCAAAGCACAGAATAAGACTATTTTCCTTTTAGACATGGTTAATGTGGAATTTTTTTTTTTGCTTCACTGTACATATTTGTAATAGCAGTCTTATTTTTCCATAATTTATGGGGATAGGTAGTAGAGTAGGGGGAAGCTAGGTGGCTCAGTGGACAGAGTGTGAGAGTAAGGAAGACTCATCTTCATGAGTTCAAATCCAACCTCAGACAGTTACTATTGTGACCTGGGGCAAGTCATTTAACTCTGTTTGCCTCAATTTCCTCATCTGAAAAATGAGCTGGAGAAGATAATGGCAAACCACTATGTTATCTTTGCCAAAGCAAATGGGATCACAAAGTTTCAAACATAACTGAAACTAGTAAGTAGAGTAGGAGAGAAAGTTATTCTGGCTATGTGCATTCATTCCCTCCATGCATGTATCTGAACTCTGTGTCTTCCCTCTACATGATAACTTCAGGGACAGTGAACTCGTATGTTTATTAGTGTAAGTAATACTTTCGTGTTAGTTCAGTTGCCTTACTATTTGATTAAATATATTTTGCTTTGATCTATTGTATCCTTTCTGATGAACTTAGTAAAACTGAAGCCCTACATCAGTAGGGCCCATGAACTATGATTTTGAATAAGCTCTAACTTTTGGTAGGTTTTTTTTTTAATGTAGATTGTGTGTGTTTATGTGTATATACACACATATATGCATATATACTACATACACACACAAAATAATATACATGCTAAATTTATTTGTGTCTGTATGTATATGTTTGTATGTATATATAATACTATATACATGTTAAATTGATATATATCTATGTGTGCATGCAATATATGTGCATATGTATGTGCCTATGTGCATATGCATACAAATATATACATGCATATACATGTATATATACATTCAACATATGTGTGTATGTGTGTATGTATGTATTTCTATAGGCATACATATACTAATTTGGATAGAAAAACAGGCACAAAGGAGGTAAAAGTGATGTAAAGGTCATTCAGTTCGTAACTAATGTAATTCAAGATTTGAATAGAATCCAGACCCTTAAGGAAGGAGGAAAGAAAGGAAAACAAGAAGGGAGGAAGGGAGGAAAAGTCTACTTCAACATCCTAGTTATATGAGGTAATTTTTGCTTACCTTCCTTTCCTGCCCATCCCCTCCCTCACACATACCCTATTCCCTGAGTGTATTCCTTCTCCTCTCTCTTTCTGTTTTTCTCTTAAGATCATCAGAATATAATAGAACTACTCTCAAGTCTTCTGTCTAACTAGACTCCTTCTGTGACCCTTGACATTGACGGTGTTCATTGAGCATATGGGTATCCTCTCTCCAAGTTAGAATGTAAGCAGTTCTTGATCGGTCTTTTGTTGTAGTTTGTTCGTGTTTATCGTTTTATGTATCTCATTTCCTGTGTTTGAACTTCAAAGTTTCTACAGAGCTCTGGACTTTTTGTCAGGAATGCTTAGAAGTGTTCTATCTTTTTAAAAGTCCATTTTCCCTCCTTTAGGATCATGTTCAGTTTTTCTGGCTAAAGTATTCATGGCTATCATTCATTTTGTGGAATATGGTCTTATAACCTCTCTGTTTCTGTAAGTGATGGCTGCTAAATACTATGATCCTGAATATAACTTCTGGGTACTTGAATTCTTGCTTCCTGGATGTTTGCATTGTTTTTCTGTTTGTTTGTTTGCTTTTAATTTCATCTGGAAGCTCTGAATTTTAGAAAGTAATATTTAGATATTTTCATTTAAAAGTTTCTTTTAGAAAGCAACCAGTAGCTTATTTTCATTTACACTTTGCCCTCTGGTTCTAAAAACTCTGGACAGTTTCCTTTTAGAATACCTTGTATTACAGTGGCTAGTATTCTTCATCAAACACAGGTAGTTCAATGATTCTTAATATTTCAGCCCCAATTTGTTGTTTAGGTCAATTGATTTTGTTATAAGATACCTTATGTGTTTTTAATTGTTTCAATTGTTTATTTTAATATTTCTTGTCGTCTAATGAAGTCATTGACCTCTATCTTGTTCATTCTAATTTGCAAGGAAGTTTTTGCTTGGGCAACATTTTGTATATGTTGTGCCAAACTGTTAATTCCCTTTCCAATTCTTCTTCCATAGCTCTAATTTCTTTATGCAATTTTCTCCTCTCACACTCTAACTTTGTTGAGAGGAAAGATTTTTTTTTTTACTTTCTTCCAGGAATTTAGTTGGATATGTATCCAAGTTGTGTTTCTCTTTAGATATTTTGGAATCATTCTCTTCTGCTTTTGTTTCTTGACCATCTTTGTCATTATAATAACTTTTTGTGGTGATATTCTTTTTCTATTTGCTCATTCTCTCAGCCTGCTTTTTGATTTTGGACTTGATATTGTGTCCAAGTTCTGAGAATTTTTGAAGAGAAGGTCCAGTCTGGTATTGTTGCTGCTTTCTTGGGATATTAAATTTCGCGTTGTTCCAGGATCTCAAGGGAAGCTCAGACTGGAGTCTTCCAAGTTTTCAGGACTGCCCCAATATTTTAATTCAGGATAAAATATAATTGTTATCCTCCTAGCCTGTGCTTTGCAAGCTTGGGTCTGAACAGCAATAGACTTACTTCTGGGTTCAGCAAGTATCATTCATCTGGGTAACTACAGGATCAGAACAATGGAACTTGAGGTTCACTGTTGATCTGGAATTCTTGCCCTGCTAAATCCTCTGAAAGTTTCAGAGTCATACCATCATTACTTGCTTCTAGACTTCCCCCTTTCTTGGTATAGCAACCAAAGTGTCCCTTCTGGTGAATGTCAGTCACAGAATGGGTCTCTTCATTGGTCCTCTCAGATCTGGGACCCAGAACTGGGTTGTGGGAGACAAAGCTGCCAGTTAGCACCTGTCCTAGTTGATGTGTCCCAGTAT
Source organism: Bettongia penicillata ogilbyi (assembly GCA_023548195.1). Lineage (NCBI taxonomy): Eukaryota > Metazoa > Chordata > Mammalia > Diprotodontia > Potoroidae > Bettongia > Bettongia penicillata. Next base: position 2,009,306 of record JAJHZJ010000352.1, read on the forward strand.
GAGTTCAGAGATGCCTTGCTAAGGGGTCTAGGAAATCTGCTTGTTCTACAACTTCACTCTGTATTAGAATGCTCCCTACATGGCAATTTGGGTCAAACCCCTTCCCCCAGTGTCTCTGTGTACCTATACTAAAATGAACTGGAAGATGACTCACTGTGACTGTGTTAGATTTCCTGATCAGGATTTTTCCTGGTACATTTTCTAAATGAGTTTGGGAAAATAATTTTTGGGGGCAGAAGGGAGCTGTCTGTATGGTTTCTTTCCTTCTACTCTACCATCTTGAATCAGCTCCCTTTTCTTCTCTTCTCTGATCTTTTCTGCCTCTGTCTCTTTCTGTCTGTCTGTCTCTATCTCTATCTTAAAGTATCATTATAACTCCTCTTTACTACCCCTATGTAGATATGACATTCCTGAAGGGTATCAGTTTTCTTGGTGAATTTTTTATATTTTTATTATACTGATGTGTTTTGATAGATATAGGCAATTTTCTTTTATTGTTTATTTACACATGCTGAATCATGATTTCAGGGAGTTTTATGGTTCTTAAATTATCTTTTTAACTTAGTTCTGCAAGTTTTTTTAATTATATTAATCAATATTTTTTTTCTATTTAAAAACATGTTTGATTTTTTGTTTTATTTTAAGGAGGATTTCATGTAGGCATTGAAATTTGTTTGCTCCATTCTTTTTTTTTCCCCAGGGAATCTATAACTTAGGTAATATTTTCTACCTTCTGTCTTAGGCTATTAACTCTCATTTATTCCTCTTGAATTACGATTTCATTTTTTCATTTCTTGCATCATTACTTCCAGACACTTTTGTACACCTTGTTGCTAAGTCATTTCCTTTTTTCTTATTCTAAATCTGTTTATAATGTTGCATATTTATTTTCTTTTTCTTGCTTTATATCTTGAGCTTCTCTTAATCCATAGTGTTCCATCTTTATGCAGTGTTCCTTTCTGTTTACCTGTATCTCCAGCCTCGGTTTTTGATTCCAAGTTTGTGCTTCCCTCCAGCATTCCTTGAAGAGTTAGGTAGGGATTGTTTGGTCATGGCATCTCTGTAGTGCTCATTCTTTAACTACTGCTGATCCATAGGAGCCTCTTTCTTCCTCAGTTTCTGGCTTGGTTTTGCCTCTTGTTCACCTATTTTTAGCACTATTTTGACTTGATTAAGCAGTTTATTTCTGTTTATTTTCTTTTGATTTGTTGATTTTTCAACTGATTTTTCTGAGGTCATTTCAAATAGGGGCTGGGATTTATGTGAGAGAGAGCTAGTTTTCTATGTGATTCTTCGTGTTCTTGTCTTGCGCAGGTGAGTCTATTAAGTGCCCCTTACCCTCTTCCATCTTTCAAAAAATGTTCAATTGTGTGAATGTCTGAGAAACAGGTAGGTGTTAAGGCAGGGGAAGGTACTAAGGAAAATGCTACCCTTCAAGGTTTTCCTATTTGATGTTCATTTTCCTCCAGCTCATTGGTTTTTTGCTGTTTTGTTTTGGGTTTTTTTGGTTATTTTTTTTTAAGGGTATCTCATCCCACTAGAAATTTCTGTGTCTAAGGTTAAGAGTCATTTTCCTTAGGTCAAGCCAAAATGTACCAAGCCACAAAGCTCTATGTATGTGACTGTAATGTCTGTGTTTACTTTAAACAACAGTCAGACTGGGGTTCATACACACAAATTTGTAAGAATAATTGCACATTCATCAATTAGCATCCAATTTACAGTTCGATTTTGAAGAATAATAATTTGTTAGATACAGACCATATGTCCTGATTACGATGCTCATTACATTAAAATATTGAATGAGTTTAGATGCCTGATCAGAAATCAAAAAGGCATGAAAGCCATACATATATACTGTGAAATTCAAGAACATTATCTATCTCTGGCAGGAATTAATGACTGAAGCGAACTAAGACTTCTTCTCAAAAAACACAAAATTTCAGGTGACAGGAGAAATACAATCATAACATGCTTTAACAAATTTGCTAGTAATTCTTTTCTATTATGGATATTTGTTTGAATTGCCTTTGGATACTCATATATTCATGGATTTACAATTTATAAGGTTCTTTCAAATGTGTTGTCTCAATTCTCATCTCAGAGAATTTAGAGTTGTTTAGGGTAAGACTTTGGAGATCATTAGAAATAATAAAAATGAATTGAATGCCCATTGTTTTTAAGCTAAAATTGAGGTACAGTAACATATATAATAATAATCACAAACATTGTCATCAAGAAATTTATGAGGTAGTAGTAATGTGGTTTTCTCAGAAGCACATTTTCAGTGTGTGTAATTTTGTTGAGTATAAGCTTTAAATACATAAAGATATTATCATGAGAGAACAGTACATGACATTATGTATGTAACAGTATATATATATAAATCACTACATATATACAACAGTATATGAGTTATATAGTACATATAACATATATATAACTAAATATGGTATAACATTATATACTATGATGTATTAACTTATTAAAAGATTTTTCTTTCTTTTTTTAGACAGTTTTGTAATAACTCTTTTTCTCCTTGTAAGCTTTTTTTTTTAAACTCTCAAGACTTTTCTGACAGCCACCACCTAATAAATTTGGTTTTCTTTTTAGATTAATGCTATTTTTACTGGAAGGTTTTCTACAGGGCATTGTATGTTGTCTTTGTTTATTTGTTTGTACTGTAAACTCCAAACAAACTTCATAAGAAATGCAAAGTATGCATTAGTATCAACTGTCCCTAACAGTTTATTTTCACAAAGTCTTGTAACTCCAAGCACATTTTCCCATATAAACAATATTATAAATGATGGCATCTTCATAGTATAAATAGAACATGATTTTAGTTATTTACCACTATACTCTGATAAGTCCATTAATTCATCAGCGTAGCCTCACTGGCCACCAAAGCAGATCACAAGCCTTCTAGCTTTCTAGTCCCAAGATTCTTACTTTCCCTCTATAAATTATACTTCCATAGAGTTTCTATCCAATATACTGAGGATGGTTCTGCTTATCTTAATATTTTGTGGATACCAACACAACACTTTATTCATCTTTGCCTTTGATATTTCTATTCTTGCAGAAAAGTTGTCCCTCTTCTTTTTATGGTTTTACATGCGTGCCTTGATTAACGTCTTTTTTTCTCAATTACATGTAAAACAATTTTAACATTTTTCAAAAAATATTTTGAGTTTCACATTCTCTTCCTCCCTTTCCCCCTTATTCCTTTCTTGAGAAGGTAAGCAATTTGATATAGATTATACATGTGAAATCCTACAAAACAATTTCCATATTAGCCATGTTGTAAAAGAAAAAGACAAACCAAAAAAAAAAATCCCAAGAAAAATAAAGTTAAAAAGAATGCTTTGATCTTCCTTTGGACTATTGGAGATGGATAGCATTTTTTACTATGGGTCATTTGTAACTGTCTTAGATCATCATATTGCTCAGCATAGGTAAGTCATGATCATCCTATGCATTGTTAATGTATGCAATGTTCTCTGGATTTTGTTCACTTCATTCTGCAGAGGTTCATACAAGTCTTCCCAGGCTTTTCTGAAATTATCCTGTTCATCATTTCTTAAAGGACAATAGCATTCCATCACAATCATATTTCACAACTTGTTCTGCTACTCCGCAATTGAGAGACACCTCTCAATTTCCAATTAGTTGCCTCTAAAAAAAGAGCTGCTATAAACATTTTTGTACAAATAAATCCTTTTCCTTTTTCTTTGATTTATTTGGGATACAGATGGTACTGTTGAGTCAAAGGGTATACACAATTTTATACCCCTTTGGACATAATTCCAACTTGTTCTCCCTAATGGTTGGGTCAGTTCACAACTCTGCTAATAGTGCATTCCAAGCCCCCAAAACTGCAAAAACAGATATATTGAAGTGATTAAAAATTTGAATGGCCTTCCTTTTCCATTCTCTTCCAACTCTTAGTCCAGACTACTCAGTTGGGCATTGCATAATGAACTGGAGCTGAAGTTGTGTAAACACTGAATCCAGTTTCTTCAGGATCTGACTTCAGTTACTAAGACTAGCTTATGAGACAGGCAAATTATTTTCACTTTTAAATTATTTTCTTCCATAACCTTATTAAATGATATATAAGTTAAAAACATAGCCCTGAAATGTAAATGTATGAAGGGAATTTTGATGAAATATTTGAAGGAATGAGCACTAGAAACTAAATAGGTCAGGAAAATCTTCCTAAGAAAATACTAAATGAAATAAGTTTTGAAGAAATCCCAGAATCCTAGAGAACAAAGGTAAGGAGGGAAGTATTCCAGTTAATAGGTTTGTATACTCTATGAAAAGATAGGAAGGTAGGTGATGGAATAGTAACATAGGAAAACAATAAATAACCAATTTGCCTTGAATGTAGAATTTATTCATGGGAATTAATATTTGAAAATTACACCGAACCCAGTAATGAAAGACTTTAAATTTTAAGCACAGGAAATTGTATTTTATTCTCTAGGCAGCAGGGAGTCATTTAAATTTCTTGGGCAGAAAAGTGACATGGGCAGATGTAGCTTGAAGAGATTATATGTGCTGTGAACATATGTTGAATATGGATTGAAGAAAGTAGAGAAGAAAAGCTCAGTTAGGAGGTTATAATAATAATCCAGGAAAAACATAATGAAAGCTCAAATGGATTTCAGTGTTTAGTATCTTATCTTGCCAGGTAATTATCAGAATCTTTCTAAGACAATTCAGATGGAAGGGATTCAGTTTCAGAGCATGGCACTGGTATACTGTTCAGGTTTCACAGGCATCCAAAAATAAGGTCAGCATAATGGCTATGTAGACCTTCACTCTATTAAGCAGTCTAATGCCTCTTCTCTCCCACACTTTCGTTCAGAGCCTCCCAGACCCTGAGCTAGCTCTGACAATGCATGTATCAACCTCATCATTTCTGTGGATATCCCTGGAAAGATTACTGCTAAGGTCAGTGAACTTATCAACAGCATTCAAAATTTCTCCATTTGCTGCAAGCGATGGTTCCATGTATGGATAATGCAGTGCTAACTGGTGAAGAGCCTTTGTTTTCTTGGTATTGATTGATTGTCCAAAATTTGCACAAGCATCAAAGAATAGATCCATCCTTTGTTGCATCTCAGCCTCATAGGCTTGAGGGCATAGTCATATACCAGCTTTCCCACCATTTCAGTATTGGCTTGTAGTCTTTTCAAGTTAAATAATTTGCTGTCACTGAAGAGCTGACCTTGATGCTCTTTTCATCCTCTTTGCAGGCATCTGACAATATCAGTGAAAATACACTAAAAAGCATGGGAGCAAGCACATAACTCTGCTTCACTGTGTTGGTAACTGGGGAAGCATGAAAACATCATCCATTATACAGAACCCATGAAAGCATGTCAAACATTCAAACTCTATTGCATAGAGTGAAGCTCTGATGGCCTAACACATTGGTCAAATGCCAAACATACATTTGCTTAAAATATTATTTTACAGAGAACTCACACAAGACAAGAGTTCACATAGAGGTCAGAAAAAGCAATGCAAGGACACTCTCAGGGTCTCTCAGAAGAACTTTGGAATTAATTATGAGACATGGAAGACACTGATATAGGACTGCCTAGCATGGCATGCCTGCATCAAAGAAGGTGCTTTGCTCTATGAACAAAGCAGAATTGCAGTGGCTCAAAAGAAACATGAGATGCACAAATTTAGAGACATCTCCACTCCAAATGTTCATATGGATTATTTGTGCCTGATCTGTGGTAGCGCCTTCTGAGCTCGTATCAGTCTCATTAGCCATAGTCAGACACAATGTAACTGGACTCCAACATAGTAATGTCATTTTGGTCCTATAGAAAGAGTTAACTGCCTAGAGATGATAATTAAACCTATATGAACCAATGAGATCACTGAGAGAGGGTATAGAAAGAGAAGAAAAGGGGGAACAGGACAGGGTCTTTGTGTATAAACACATATGGATGATATGTTATGGATGATGAATGATTAAAGTTGACTGAAAGGGCCTGCTCAAGCAGGGAGGAGGAAAACCAAGAGAAGAGAACATTATGGAAACCTAGACAGTATCCAAGAGAAGAGAGTGGTTAATAATATATAACCATTAGGTATATTGTTGGATAAGGTGGACAGAAAAGGCAGAAAATGCAAGAATATCTGTCTCACCACTACCTTTGAAATTTTGGATGTGTGGCCACTCTCTTCCCTCCGACTGGGCTGCCATCACCAGCACCACCACCAAGTATGCTCAAAAAAAAAATGGCAGAAGACATATGCCCATCTCTGTCACTAATATTGATGATTGTTTTGCTATAGATCGTAGCTGAGGGTTAGAAGACAATGGTCTAGTGGAAATTCTGCTTTGCATAAGTTTAATAAAAGTTAGCAAAATTCATCAAAAATATGATTTTCATCATTACAGTTCTGAGCCCTCAACCTAGGATGAAAAGAAATTAGATATTTAGACTGAGATTTAAACCTCTGTCTTATTGAGTTCTTTATATTCAGTAGCCTTCCTCCACTGTCCTTGCTGTATAGGCAATTAATAGATACAAATCATTGAGAAATTATTATTGATCCTCATTTACGTAAAAACAAATCAGAAATAGAAGCAGCTTAAAGACTTAGAGAAATCTGGCACTTTCCCATTTGTGGTTGGCTAGGGTGGGATGGAGTGGGGTCAGTGTGTAGAAATAGGCAGGAAATTTAAATCTTCATAGAATTGGACATTTTAGTAAATTTCAGTTTATTTCAGAGATATCAAGTAGAACTAGCTTTTTGTGTATTTGTTTTTAATAAGCAGAAGTCATAATTGCTGGAAACAAATCCGAAATGTTTAAGTTCTACTTAGTTTGTTTTTATGTTTCCTTAAATGTCATAGTACAATGCCTACAGGTAGCTTCCATGTATTGACCTTACTTTCCTCCCTAAAGAACTGCAAGACCAAATTTCAATGTCAGCTAAGTCTGGGCATTCTTCCACCCTTCCCCAAGGCTCAGTGCTCATTTCCTTGATTGCAATTCTATAGGTTCATTTCTGACTCATGGAATTTTAACTCCAGTCATGCATTTATCCGTGTCCCAGAGGAACACAATTTACAAGGGACAATTCTTCCAGAGGTCGAGAACGATGCATTTTTTTTAAAGACCATTTGATTTGTCATTTGGAAACTTTGGAGAGATCACTTTCAGTTGAGTGGCGAGATTGAAAGCTAAAGTCCAGAAGTGAGTGGGCAGGAAGGTAAGGATTTGAGAATAGGAATCTAATTGACACCACCACATGCAAATGGTCATGCTGCTGAAAAGATACTCCTTAAGCTTAGGACAACCAAACTGAATTGTAGTAGAGTAGCCAGCAAGACTTGTCAGATTTCCCATCATCACTACATATTCAACACCTAACATCCGTTCTGTAAACTCTTGATAGGAAGTTGTCTTACTTCATGCCTTAACCTTTTCCACTTGGGTTTAGCTGAGTAATTATAGGAAATATAGAGCTGAAGGCTATCCTGTCTGTACTCATTCTTTACTGATTTTAACCATAATAAGTTTTTGGATACATACATACATACATACATATATATACATATATATATATATATATATATATATATATATATATATGATTTCCAGAGCAGATATTCATGGCTATCAAATTCATTTCTGTTGAGGTCCTGCTTGTCCTCTGCCTGTTTACTGTACCTGGTAAAAAAGAAAAGAAACAATAAATTTGAACAGTTCTGACAGCTAGCCAACATTGATAATGCAGGCTTAAAAAATAAGCAAGAAAGAATACCAAAAAAGAAAACAGTTCCCTTTTTCAGCAACAGGTTTTTGCTCCAACCCTATAGGCTGTTATTCCACCTGTGCATGGCATTTTGCCTTCACACATGTAGAGTATCATCCATACATTCATCTCTACTACTGTCTCCCCAGGAGACAGAGAATAAAAGGTCTCCTTTTATGATTACCTTGTTTTCATAAGCTTTGCAAAGAGGAACCACAGAAGTGATATTAAATGTTCAGCCTTTGGATTTTAGCATTTTTCTTGCAAGTAAGTAGTTTATTTCTTGTGTTTAGCTCATTTATTTGCTGTTTCTTTTCAAAAGTTCCCAAGCAGCCCCAAGAGGTACTAGATAACAAACAGAATCACCACATACAAAATAAATATGCTTCCTCTGTGAAGCTTTTGCTGTAATGCCCATCCTTCTGATGACCTGGCTCCCTCTTCCTCTATCCTTGGTTCATATCAATGTATTCACCTTCATGGGAATTATTGTCTGGAAGCAAATGATGCATAAATGTAACCTTACTCCAAAAGACTTCATTCAAATCATTTTGACATTTACTTTTCCCACATGTAATTGAACTTTTTTTCCCCCTGTGGACTCTGTTTTGGATTAGCCTCTTTCTTCTAATGCTAAGGAAAGAAAAAGAACCAAGAGGTCTGGGATTGCCATGTGAACTTAGAAAGCAAGAGACACAAAGGGAAAGAAATATGACCATTAGGATAGAAACAGTCAGCACCCACTTTTATATAAAACTATGGCGTTGAAGTTGGGCAACTGGTAGAGATGAAGAGTAGCTGAAGGATGGATGAATGCCTAAATCCAGGTTGCTAGAAGTTGTGTTTGAGGAAAAAGAACAGACAGACAACGACCAGTCAATTACTTTGAGTCCCAAAGTCTCCAATACATTTTCCTCTAATCATCTAGGAGGTCAGTAGTGGGAAAAGAGGTAGGAGATGTTTAGGACATGAATGGGAAAGCATTGGTGTCATTTATTGAATATAGCACTAAGAGTGCTTAAAACTCCTAGAATGAGCAGTAGGTGCCTAATTCTATTATGGGGTCCTGCATTTTAAGTATACCACTGATCTGGTTGGAGTGAAGTGGAATCTAGGAGACCTATGGTCAGCCTCATTATAATTTTAGAACTTTCCTCTTCTGCATGGTTAGAAATGACTGGGACCAGTAGTAAGTGAGACTATTGAAGAAGAAGAGACTATTGAGAAGAAATCTTCATGTGATATTACTTGATTTTATATCCTAGAATAATGTAATAGAAGTTAACCTCTGAAAATTTATGCAGAAAGTTTCTATTTTAGCTTCTTTAATGGTTTTGGACCAGATTATTATTTCTTTTCCATTTTTATTAATATCATTACAGCCCAACATTCCATTAACCACATTTCTTAAGTTCTATAAATTTTTAACATTTTAATATAATAAAATACCCTCATCTCCCAGAAATCCCCTTTGAAATGAATGTACACTATGTGATTTTGCAAATTTTATATAGCAGATTATTTTAATGTCTTTTCTCATTTAGAAACTTTGATTTGTTTCCAAGTTTAAGTCACAGGAGAATCTATGACCCTCTTCTGGAGATCATAATTTGTAATCAAACTTTGTTGTGTCAAACCTTCTTTGACTCATGGGAATATATATAAAAATTTACATATGCATATATATATAACATTCATGAACATGTTATGTTTAATTGCAAAATCAGTTTGAATATTTTACAAAGAACTCTACATTTTTACCCAGAGGACATGGATTTGAACCTCAGTTCTTCTGTGTACCTTTGATAAGTGTTTTGGGGCTTTGGTTTCCTTACATATAGAGAGGGGAAGAACTATGGTCTCTAAAGGACCTTCTAACTTTAAATCATAAGATTCTACTAATTATTTAAGGATGTGTCAAGCTTCATGGGACATGAAACAGAACATTTCTTTGGTCTATACTAAATAAGCAGTCACTTGAATGAATTCTTTACTTTTCCACAAATTGAGATATGTGTAGATAGATTTGATTGCATGTATGATGTTTCAAGAAATGCTAGCTATGGATCTATCAACATTTTTTGCAGGATTTTCTTTAACTCTCCCTACTTGTACTGAAGGCTACCACTTGTAGTATTAATTTCCTAGATCCTAGATCCTACACCCTAGATTCATTGAAAGAGACCTTAGAGATAATTTAATCGAACCCCACAATTTTCAAGAAAAGGAAAATGAGACCCATAAAAGTAAAGCAATTTTGTAAAAGCTACTGAGAGTGTTAGTGAAGGGGTCAGCAATAGAATTTACTTCTCCTAACTAACTGATACTCTCAAAACAATTGTTAATAACTAATGAACACTGAAGTGAAGAAAGAATACTAGAAGTCCTAGTGGTCTCCTCTTTGAACACTATTTTGATCTCTAAGGTCTTTTTCACCTCTAAACTCCTATAATGTAATGCTTTTAAAAAATGTGTATGAAGAAAAGTTCTGATACTGATGATGAAACATGCTTCTCATCTATTGTGAAAGACATGATGAAATAAGGGAAGAAGAAGAAGAAGAAGGGTAGAAGAAGAAGAAGGAGAAGAAGAAGGAGAAGAAGGAGAAGAAGGAGAAGAAGAAGAAGAAGAAGAAGAAGAAGAAGAAGAAGAAGAAGAAGAAAAGGAAGTAAAGGAAAGAAGAGAAAAAAGAAAGGAAGGAAGAAAGATCATCTTTAAAACACTAAAATAAATGCACAGGAGAATAAAAGCTAAGAATTGGACAAAGGTTTTCAGGATGGTTTTATTACTATTGTGTTAAATCTAATATACACTAAACACACACACACACACACACACACACACATACGTTGAATAGAAGTTCCCATTCTAAAGCTAAGCTATAACCTAGAATGACTTACCCAAAACCACACAGCTAGGAAGTAGGAGAACCAGCACAACAGTAGACATTTATTAAATACCAACTGAGTACAGAAATCTATGTCAATTAGAGGATGGAGATACAACCTTTAGATAAGACAAGGTCCTTGACTTCTAGTAGTTTACTATCTCATTGTAAGACAGGAAGCAAATCACATAGCTGTAATTTAATTTTACAATATTACTTGATAATGGGCAGCTAGGTGGTGCAGTGGATAGAGCACCAGTGCAGGAGTCAGGAGGACCTGAGTTCAAATCTCACCTCAGAAACTTGACCCTCAATAGCTGTATGACATTGGACAAGTTACTTAACCCCAACTGCCACATCCTGGGTCATCTCCAGTCATCCTGATGAATATCTGGTCACTGGATTCACATGGCTCTGAAAGAGAATTAAGGATGGTGACCTGCATAAACCTCCCTCACTCAAAACAAAGTCAAGTGCAAGTCATGTCATTATTTCTCTGATAGCATGGTCTTCTTCCGCAATGAAGGACAAACACACATTACTTGATAAGTAAGGTAGTGGCACAGCAAAAGGTTATCCCCTAAACTGGTGATCTCTCAGAACCAACTCCATCCTAAGTACAATAGCCAAAGCTGACTGTGAATTTTTGGTGCAAGCTTTGATGTTATGTGTATAAATATACTTTTTTCTATATTTTAACTATTTAAAAATGTCAGATAAAAAATAAAATCCCTTAGCTACTTATGAATCCAGTTAAGTGAGAGAAATTGATTTAGAATTAGACTCAAACTTCATTAACTAACTGCCAATGCATTCCAAGTTCAATGAGTCTCACAATTAAATTACAGAAATGGGGGGAAAGGCTAGGAGGACTCATGGAGTAAAATTGGAAGCTGGGAATTAATACACAGGAGCAAGGAGGGAAGCCATACTTCCGTCCTACATCCTGCTTTCCTGATTGGCTCAAGACCAGTTTCAAAACTGGGGTATCTGTCAAAGATAGGCATCATGTCCATCCCCTCGAGCTTGAACTGAGTTTAAAGAGCAGTTTTCAGCTCTAATTGTCTGAACAGTCGTTAATTAGATAGATGTGGCTTAAGTACCATTAACAGAGAGATTAAAGTCTGTAAAGCTTAAGCCTTTGTCTCACACCTAGATTCCTTGGAGCTCTCAGCTGTAGTCAGCAAACTTAAACTGCAACCACTGAGGACCTGGTGAGCGAAGGCCAGCCTGCAAGGTTTAATTAGACTTTGGAGGGAGTTGTAAATTTAGTTTGGGAGCCTAGCCATCCCTTAGTAAAGGCAGTGAGTTGGGAATACCACTGCAGGGGGAGATACAGGAGCCTATTCTCTGAGAATTTTTGCCTTTCTGTAGAAATCAAAGTTCTAGGATATGATTCAAAGGTGAAGGAGGGAAGACATAATATTCTCAGACATTATATTTTTTAAAGTGAGGCTCCTGTGTACTCACTTTCCCCCCACGTATACATACATACTTTCTGAGCATAAAATAATGATAATAATGACAACAGCAATACTAATAGCTGTTATTGATATAGTGGATTGAATCTCAGCCCTGAGTTCAAATTTGCCTTTTTTCACCTACTAACTGTGTGACCCTGGCCAAGTCACTTAACCCTGTTTGCCTCAGTTTCCTCATCCGTAAAATGAACTGGAGAAAGAAATGGAAAACCACTCCAGTGTCTCTGCCAAGAAAACTCTAAAGGGAGTTATGAACAGTGGGATGTGACTAATTGGCTGAATAACAATAATCTTTAGAGAGTACTTTAAGTAACTTACCCAGGGTCACGTAGCTGGTTATGGTCCGAGGCAGGATTCTGAATTTAGACCTTCCTGACTTGAGGGACAGAGCTCTAACCACTACTAACCACTATACCACCTGGCTTTTTTTTCATTTCTCTTCGTTATAGAGTATCTTGAGTTTAGACAAACAGGAGTTTGGAAGTGGGTGGGAGCTTACCACACTTCTGAAATAAAAAGGCTTACCCAAAATCATACATCTAGTCATTACCAGAGGTAAGATTTGAACCCAGTCCTGACTCCTGTCCAGAGTTCTATTTTACAATGGTTCCTCATTTGAAATCATCATCAGAAGATCAGGGGATGACTACATTTGGAATAATTTATTCCTTTCTGTGTATCACAATTTAAGAGGAAAATTGACAGCTTGGAGAGGAGAGCAACTAGGTGATGAAGGGAATAAATATGGTTTTCAGTTCAGTAGTTTAACAAAAGTTTAAAGACTTATATTGTAGGTAAGACACACCGTTATTCACTAGAGGTACAAAACCAAAAACAAAATAGACCCTGCCCAGAAGGAATTTAGCTTGTAGTCCTGGTATACAACATTTCCACAGACAAATGTTACTCTGATGAGCAGTTGCCATTGTGTGATATTTTGCTGAACATGTACTTTCTACTGAATTATGCTGTAATGGACAGGAGTATCTAATTGCTATTGTTGAGGTTTGATCCCACTGGACAATACATATTTAATGTTTCTTTTTCATGAAAAAAAAGAATCTGATGTATCTACATAGTTAATATATATGTATACATATACATTTCAAATAGATATAAATATATGCATAATATATCAAAATTAAATATAGTAGTATAATAAAATAATATAAATCTATGATATGTATCTATTATATTTATTTTGTCATCTATCTATTTTTGAAATATGCTGGTATATAAATATAATGTGTATATATATATAATATTGCTATTGTTTTGTCTTTTGTTTTCAAAGAGGACCAATAACATCACAGGTAATGTCTTGACTCATAGATGAATTGGATTTAAGTGAGGCAGAGTTGCACAAAATCATCAGCCTCACCCTCTCTTCCAGAGTCATTGAAGTCCAGTGACAAGACACAAATCAAGACAATTGACAGTGGTCCAGGATACAGTGGGTGACCTGGGTGTCTTTGAAGTCTGACCAAGCTCTCTAAGTGCTCCACAGTGCCTGCTTCATTTGTCTTCATGGCCATTGGAGCAAATTATTCTCATCTGCCCATTTTACCTGGTGATGTCTTCACATGCTTGGGGTAGACAACCCCCTAAGTCACAAACCAGTTTGAGTCCCTTCAGTTACTTTCAATTTGGTTTAATCTGTTTACTGAGATGGTTTTACCTGGCTTTGGGTACTATGCATGCTACAGCTTTTTGGAGTTATAGGTGAGAGTTGAGCGTCAGGCAGACACCGAAGAGTGGATGAACTGCCCCGACAGGGCTCTGAAAATACTCACATCAGAGGTTTTAGTACACCCTGACTGTCCCATATACCCCATATATGTATCTGCATATAATGCATATGCTTATATATGTGTATGTATGTAATACACACACAAATAAACACATACGTATATTTTTAAGGGAAGCAGCTACTCAATCTCAGAACCAACAACAGTACTTGCGAGAGGGGAGAGATTTCCTTCTGTCTTCTTTCATGGAGTGACTTGTCATTCCTTCAAAATAGTTCCTGCTCTCAAGGAACTTAGCTTCTAGTACTGGTATACAACATTTTCACAGACAAAAAATACGAATTAGGGAGAGAGAGAGAGTCCAAGGGGAAATCAAACAAAATCTAATGGGAATTCTTGGAGGGGAGATGGAGGCAGGGGTGAGGGGCAGAAGACTAATCTGTGCTGTCATTCTTCCATCTTCACAATCTGAATTCTTATCCATGTAAGGTCTATCCCTAACCACCTAGCAATCGTGAGGTTTGAGGTTCCAACTCCAAACTTCCATTCTCCCATATAGATGAATATGAAAGGAAAAGGTTCAAGGATAAAGGAAAGTCCAGGAGAGCAAAGCTCTATTTTCCCCATCTGGCCACTTTTCTATACTTTTTATTTAACCAGGAGGGACTGAAAAAATTTTTAATTCACTCTTATATAAAGAACTCCTAATAAGGAAATTCACTCCATTGACCCATTCTTCTGAAACTTAGTAGTAGTTACCTAGGACACTTTAAAGTTAAATTACTTGACCATGGTCTTACAGTTAGTAAATGTAAGAGACAGGAAGGATTTTTCTTAGTCTACGGGTAGGGAACCTGTGGCTCTTTAGGTCCTCAAGTGTGGCCCTTTGATTGAATCCAGTCTTCACAGAACAAATCCCCTTAATGAAAGGATTTGTTCTATAAAACTTGGACTCAGTCAAAAGACTGCACCCAAAGACCTAGAAGGCCATGTGTGGGCTTGAGGCTGTAGGTTTACCACTCTTGCCCTAGTCTTACCGACTTGTTACCTATTGCTGACTAAAACAAATCACTTTCCGCTTATGTGAGAATCTTTTACATTCCTTAGGATCAGTACATTTTCTTTTGTCTAATTAAAATTAAGGGTCTCTAGAACCTTCAGTTGAAACTAACTTGCCTTGCTGGAGTTCATAAATGGCCATAAGTCTTAGGTCATTTTGCCAACAAAAAATGAGACTACTTAAATGTCTAAAAAACTATTTTAGTCTTTGGTTCAGGCAATAGTTTGCAGATTAAAGTATTAATCCCAATTTTCCTACTTCAATTCTTCATAAATTTTAGTAGTTGGATAACTAAAGAATTGTTGATCACACAACATTGGTTCGTTAAAATAGCAGTTTGTCTACTTTTCACTTAAAACATGTGCATACAGGCTTTCTATAGTGAATGTGTTCAGTTTAAATCAAATAGTTCTTTGCTGTTGGTTGGTAACACTAAAAAATATTTGTACTTCAGAACGGGTGTAAAAATGCCATTGGGAATACCTGAAAGGTTGAAAAGATAATTATTTCAGTGAAACGTAAACTGAAAATACATTACTGGCTATAGAGATGAGGGAAAATATTGGTGTATTTTATAACATTGTTAGACATGAATAGAGAAGATAAAAATGATAGTGCTCTTGATATAAAAAGTGACCTTCCATTTACTTAAAATTTACTAGTAAGGCCATGCCATTAACTAGTAAAGATTCATTGTGCTTATGGAAAAATCTTAGCTATGTCAGTGGTAACGGTACTAATTTACTAAGAAATGACCAAAAAAAGATGCCAGATATTTTGAAAAGAACACATTTAAATGATGTCCTCTTAATTCATTTATCCATACAGAATTTAACAAAAATTTTTACATTCTATTGTACCCCAAACAAGTTAGAACAGAAGCTTTCAACAATTCTCTAAAATAAAACTTGAAAGCCACATCCTGGTGTTACCTTGACTCTCCCAATGTAGGAGAAAGAAGACCCTCAGTGAGGAATCATCTGTGACTGTTTGAGATTGATGTCAACTGCTGCAAAGGACAGTAATAGACTGATGGAGTGGCACAGTTTGAGTGTGAAATCCTGTAGATCCTGTGCAGTGTCACTGTCTAACTCAGCAGCGATGCATCCTTCTGTGGCCTCAGCAGGGACGCTGCCAAATAACTGAGCAAACAGACCAGCTTCAACAGTAGTAAGGAACAGGCAAAATTGCTTAGCACAAGTAAACCACAGGATGAGGAAGCTCTAGGGGGAAGAAAGGGCTTAGGAGTAAAGACTTGAAGGCAGCAGTAGAATTCCTACAAGGCTTGGAGAATTAGGCTGACTAGAATAAAATAGCAGTTAACATATATTCCTGGTTTGCCAACCAGCCGCAAGAAGACCACAGATGATTGTAATCTGTTAATTTCTGGTCTGTTGTAGCAGACAATAAATAATGTGACAGATTCCTTGTTAGCAGGCTCACCTCCCTTCTTTCTCTGATCCACTATCTGCTGTTACAAACACGAGAAAACCTGTAAGAAGAAGTACTATGGATCAGCTAAGGTATAGATGGGAGCTATAATCAGTCCAGAAGACATCAGTTAACAATAGAAATCGCATGGAACAAGTGGCAAGAGCACTGGATTTGGGGTCAGAAAGATAGTTCAGAAGTCAGGTTGAGGATCTGAAAATAGTCATGTATTAGCAGACAAATTCCTTTAATGCAGAGGCACTCCTTTACAAGTAGGTCAAGAAGATGAGAACTGAGAAAGGCCCATTTATCAGCTAAGAGATTGTTGATAACTTTGGAGCAGACAATTTCAGTTGGATGATGATGTTGGAAGCTAGGTTTAAGAGGGTTTAGAAGTGATTGAGACAAGGTGGAAGCAACTAGTACAGATGACTTCGATAATTTATCCAAGAAGTAGAAGAAAGATATAGGATGGTATTTAATAGAAATAATCAGATTAAACCAATATTTTTTAAGACCTAGAGAGACACGGATCTTTGACCTACCTGCACCTTTTAACACTGTTGATCAACATTGCTTTCTAGATATTCTCTTCTCTAAATTTTCCATGACATTTCTCCCCTTTTATTATCTGTTTAATGACTCCTCAGTATTCATTGCTAGATAATTATCCATGAATTAAGTGTGTCTCCTAAAGCTCTGAAATAACTCCTCTTTCTCCACAGTATCTTCCTTAGTGTTCCATCAGTTTTCATGGATTGAAATGCATTTCCAAATTTTTGATCATTTCAAATCTGATATTTCATAGACATCTCAAATTCAACAAGTCTAAAACAGAACCAATTTATCTTTTCCTGCCCCTACTAATCCCCTCTTCCAAACTTCCCCATTGATGTCAAAGCATCATTAGCTTCCCACTCACTCAAGCCCTAAGCTTGGTGTCATCTTTGATACTCAATACTTTTCAATCATTTTCAAAATCATCTCACTTCTACCTTCAAAACATCTGTTGACTATGTCCTTATCTTCCCATTCATACAGCTGCCACTATGTAGTGGCACTATCTCAAGTCCTCATTACCTTTCTCCTGGACCTTTTCAAAAGCCATCTGCTGACCTCAAATGCCCTGCTCCAATTTTTCCTCCACTCAACATTATCTTCCTAAAGTTTACGTGACTGTGCCATCTTCTACTCAACAAGCTTCAGTAGTAACCCCCATTACCTCCAGTATCATATATAAAGTCTTCTGACGTTTTAAACCTTTTACAATTAGTGAACTCTTCCTTCCTAATGTCCTTGACTTTTCCACACATTCTCTCTGACCCAGTGGCTCTGGCCTACTTGCCATTCTGTCCATACCATGCTCCAAGTACCACTCTAGAACTTTATATTGTCTCTCCTCTTTATGAACTCCTCTGTCTCCTGACCTCTTCCTCTTAACTCCTGTGGTTCCCTTCATGTCTCAATTTCAATCTTACCTTCTTCAAAAGGCCATTCCCAAGTGAATTCGACACAAATTTATTTGTTCATTGCCCTTCTGGTTCTATGTCTTCTAGACAACTTCTTCTCTTGTTATTTTCCCACAGACAGAAAATTCTTCAACTGGATTAAAAAAAACTTTATATTAATATATGTGCACATATTCTATAGAAATTGAGTGAATGATATTGTTTTAATTTAGTGACAGACACTAATTTAGGAATCTTAGTCTGAGTATATTGTATTCTGATGATGGAATGGTTAATATGTCAACTCCATAGTTTTCTCAGATATTAAAAGCTTCAAGTAAGTTATTTGGAAGAATTGGATGTCAATCAAATCTCTGAAGAATCTAAAATCTCTGAAGAATAACTGAAGTGCTTATAGTTCACATTTTTGACAAACTAGGGTTATAGGGAAACAATCAACATGTTTGTTTACAAGTTTAGGAGACTGAGGTATATTCTTACTCAGATAAAGATTAATCATCTTTTCTCTTGGAGGTGGGTCACTGAGAAGCTGCAGGTAAGCTTAATGATGTGACTCAAGCTATATTATGCTGGATAAGTCATTTAATTTGTCTGGGCTTCAGTTTTCTCATCTATAAAATTAAGGGGTTATTCTTGATGATTTCATAAATCCCCTTCAACTTTATGAATTTAACTTAAATTTTACTTAAACAGTGCTTGCATTTGGACTCAGAGTTCTCTGCCATACAGATCATGGAAATGGTTATTTGCAAATGAAAATGTAAAATCCAGCTAGGAAACACTCTTTTTTTCCCTCATTCTTCCTCCAGTAATGTTTTGCTAAGTCACTGTCTTAGCCTATCACTATAGCAAGTCAGATTTCCCAGGATCATACTTGAAGTGATGGTCCTAAAAATCATAAAACAGAATTATTTCTTCTGTCAATGAATCATATCAAAGTATTTCTCCTTTTATTAAAGCACACATCACTAAATCTACCCACAGTACAATTTTTACTATTTGCTCAGGAATTTAAACCAACAAAAGATTCACTTTCACTTAAATGGATTTGACTCTCACTGGAAATTATATATATATATATATATATATATATATATATATATATATATACATATATATATACACACCCACACATATGAAAATTGGCAGAGATATGCTCAAATTTCCTCCTGTGAACACTAATAAAAGGGAGGTAGTCCAAAGGTGGGAAAACCCCCTAATCAACACTGCCTCAGACTTAAAATCTTTGCCTCGTGCAGAAAAGAGCAAAGTTGAAAAAATGTATGTGTGTATACATATATGTATATATGTTTTAAGACCTGCTTCACAGCATTGCTGTTGTCATACTCAAATTAATCACTGCACTTCAGTTATCTGTCATTGTCATCACTGCACTTTGTGAAACTCTCTATGATACTCTTTAACTAAAATTTAAAAAATGAAGTGACAGTCAGTTTTGATAATGTAACTATCAAAATCACATTATTTAGGAAAAAAATGTACTTAAGTCCCTCAAGATTTATATCTAAAAGTTATCCAGAAAAAAAAATGAGTAAGTAGGATTCTACAGAGATGTTAACATTTTGTGTGTACTCTGTGGGTCCAGAGGAATAATGAATGCCTTGGAAAGATTCAGTTAAAAAAAAAAAGGAAGATAAGGAAAAAGAAAAGGAAATTTAAAGGCATTACTTTTCTCTGTTGATAAATCTCCTGTTAGATCAAAACACATCAAAATCTCAGTGACAAGCACTAGTTCTTTATGCTTATGAAGCTATGATCTCATTTGACACTTACAACCTGTGGTACATGTGTAGTACAAGTTATAATATCCTGACTTCTTTACCTTTTCCTCCTGGACTCCATAAACTTGTTTTTCTTTTTCATTTCATCTTCCTTTTTTATATTTTCATAATTATTCCAGTATGACTGGCTTCCTTTTAATCCCATGTGTTTTATTTTATACCTTTGAATGCTGTAAGAAGGAGCCCAAAGATTTACCAGATTGGCAAGCGGGATGACATCTCATGACGTAATAGAGAAAAGGTTAAGAATTCCTGCTTTAGGAGAATACCCAAATGTAAACTTTTAGTTTCCCTACAATCTGAAAATACAATCTGAAAATATTCTGCCTTTAAGTTTATTTTATATTATCCTCCCTTTGTTTTATTCAAACTGGACCTCTCCCTGGTACTTGATAGTCCAAATCTTACTTCTTTCATTACACAAACCAAATCAAATATATAGAAGGTATTCTTTTCTCATCTCTACCTTTCAGAGCCCTCTCTTCCTCCATGAATTACCTCTGGTGTATTCTCCACTGTGGAGTCTCTTCTCATACCATTAGTAGTGTGGCTGGTTCTCTCCCGAAGTTTCTTTGTAATTGCTTATCTCTGTGCATATTGTACCTCTGCACAGAATATAAGCTTTAAGGGACGATAACTTTTTGTTTTTTGTCTCAATATCCCTAATGCCTAGCACTGAACCTTGTGAATAGTAAAGGTTAAGAGAAAATGTTGAATTGCATCAGAGTTGAACTGAGACTCAAAGAGGTTCAGTGGCAGTTATATTTTTGAGAGGATGAAAGATATTGTCTAGACTTAAGAAAATTATGAAGAAAATGTTAATAATATGAATTTAACTTAAAAGTGTAGTGGGTACCTTTTCTTGGTAAGCCACTTGATAAGCATTTACCAGAGTACCTCTGTGAGAAGGTAAAAGAATAAAAGAAAAGGCCTTTGGTGCCCAAATAGCAACACTTTTCATGCTAGCAAAAAGTGTAAACAAAATAGGACCCCATTACTTGGTGACCAGCTGAACAAATCAATAGTCACGGTATGTGGATATAATGAAATATTATACCATAAGCCATAGGGAAAACATGTAATTCAGAAAACAAATATGGGAAGTCTTTTCTGAAGTGATACAAAACTAATAAAGTGGGCAATGCAGAATAGTATACAAATTGTGGTAATATAAAGTAAAACAAACTCAGCTGAACTCAGATTAAATTAATAGATGTTTTTTGGTTTCTGAACACTCTTAAATTATGATTTCTAAACAAATGAAAATGTCATATCCTATGTGAACCGCATAATATGTGCTCAACAAAATATAAGACAGGAATTGATTCTTTGATGTGATTCATTTGCATTGGGTCTGGAGTCAGGAAGACCTGAGTTCAAATTTGGCTACAGACATTAGCATATATATAGTGTGGCTTTGAGCAAATCACTTAACCTCTTTTTGCTTTAATTCATTGAAGAAGGCAAATCATCCCAGTATTTTCTGCCAAGAAAACCCCATGAACAGGACAATCCATGGGGTCATGAAGAGTTGGACATGATCCAATAATATAATAATTTTAATAATAATTTAATAATAATTATTAATAATAATAGTTATAATAATATTATTATATTTATTTTATAATATTTATAATACTATTTTAATAATAATATTTATAATAATTTATAATAATATTTATAATATAATTATTATTAATAATAATAATTTACTAATTAATAATGATAATAAAATTTAATAATAAATAATATTTTAATATAAAATGAAGTTTTTTGGGGAGAGAAGGTTGTAAGACTGGAATTCGGGCTGTGAATTAGCAAAGCCTTCCTTTAAAGGTATTTCTCTCTTGTTAAGTATAGTTAACCCAGTTAAGAATAGTTAACACCCCCACAATCTGGAAAATTCATATAAAAGTTTTTGGTCTTCCCTTCATACCAGAGAAGTCGAATTTTTTTCCTTATTCTTTTATGGGATTTCTGTAGTACATTACTATAAAATTTGGATTGATATTATATAATACTATACTTACATTTTATACATTTATGAGCTTCTAAACTTTTTCTATATCTTCTACTGGCCTTCACATGTCTTCTGCAGCTTTTCCCATTTAACTTTTTATGCTGGTAATATTGTCTTGACAGACTAGCCAAACTAAGCCAAACGACAGACCTCAAACCTATCAGGGAGTTAGGAGGATGTCTATTCCAAGCATGTAAAGACTTCCCCTGGTAAAATGGACAGCTGAGAACAATTTGTTGCAATGGCCAGCTTTTGTGGAGTGCTCAGAACTTACTCAGAAAAAAAAGATTCCATGGTCATCCACTGCATCCCAAGTCATCGTCAGTTGTCTTGACTCTTGTTGTGCCACTGGACTTGGATTTCTTAGGGAGAATGAATTTTGTGCAACTCTGCTTTATTTAAATCCAGTTCACACATGAATCATCACCTCATATGGCCTCGGGCCCTGCTTCCAGCTCTAAATCTATGATTTTGTAATCCTGCATGTACACGATCTCAAAGCTCCTTTCAGTTCTAAATCCTATGTTCTAAGTCAGTGCTGGTTCAATGATACCATATGCTTTTTTTCATTCCCATTAGATCATGAGCAAGTATAGATGAGAGACTATCTTTTACCTTTATATCTCCAGTGCTCAGCACATAATAATATTAATTGACTGAAGGAAGTTGCCAAATTAGATAAATTCTAACATAATGAGTGACTGATCAATGAGGCCTAGCCACTGGAGCATCTACCCTATGCACTTCCTGAAGGCAATGTAAGTTAAGATTTCTAAATCTGCTTCTAGAAAGGTATGAAAGCAGATAACAGAAGAATCCTGTCTCCAACTGAAAGGAAGTATATGAAACTGAATGTGCATACCAAAAGATAAAAATGAACAAAAGTCTGTTGTTTTCCAGGTGGTTTTTAAATGAGGAAAAAGAAATGTTGTAAGGCTCTAAGATGGGGCAGATGTCAAAAGGACAAGAAACTTGAGATGA
Source organism: Bettongia penicillata ogilbyi (assembly GCA_023548195.1). Classification (NCBI taxonomy): domain Eukaryota; kingdom Metazoa; phylum Chordata; class Mammalia; order Diprotodontia; family Potoroidae; genus Bettongia; species Bettongia penicillata. Next base: position 2,031,982 of record JAJHZJ010000352.1, read on the forward strand.
TCATTCTCAGGGAAATAGCTAACATTTAAAATTTTCGATTTTCATTCCTGTACAAGTGTGTAGAAATTAGAATTTATTATCTAGCTTGGCGTAATTCTCCCTGTGATACCAACTATACTTTCTTCATAATTAAAACAGCCACAAAATGATTATCTTATTTTTGGTCATTTGACTTACAAAGGTTGTAAAAAAAGAAGTTATCTTTAAATGAATAAAAATACATCTATATATCTTTCTGAATTTTAGAATTATTTTCAATTCAAGGATAATGATGAAAATATATTTTTGACATGTGAATAATACCACCTACACTCAATGCTAAGGATTTCACCCTCTTTACTTCTTCAGTACCTGGTACATAGTAGATATTTAAGAAAAGTGATTGGTGATCTATTGACTGATTGCTTTGCTAAATATATTTTTAGCATTTTTTCCCTAAAGGAATTTATTTCTGATTCTGTAATAGAAATCCAGTTCTATAATAAAACTTTTATCATCTTGACAGATATTTATTTTATAGCCAACTTTGCTGTAATGTCTATTTTTAATGCAGGGCTTATCTCTCTCCAATAAGAAGTTTTTCAAGTAAGTTTTTCTCCCAGTAGCTTAGGAAATGCTACTGTGTTCCAAGCACATGCAAAGCTGATGCTTCCATCTCAGTAGAATGATGATTCACAGAACTACATGGTCACAGAACCATGGTTCTCCACAGAGTCTGCAGTATTCTCAAGGGCTGTCATGAAATGTTCAAAATATTTTCAAAACTTCCAATTGGCAGAGTAAATAGCCATTTTGTACAGTTGGTAGGGAATGACGAGATATGGTCAAGGTAACGACAACTGAGCATCCAAGTCCCCTGAAAGGTAAGAATATGAGGAGACAAACATGTGCATATGGCAAATGGAATGGTGTAGGAAATCATGTCAAATGTTTTACCTGGCTGGCCTCACATTAAAAGAAATAAAAGACTTGCACTGTTTAAAATGTGCTTATGCATTCTGATTCGAACTCCTTCATAAACAACATTTATAAAATAAATGCAAGGAGATATTTCATGTAAAATGATCTCAAAAGAAATAAAAATCGACTTCCAATTAAGAATAAGTATCACTATAACCTTCTCCAGAGATGCTTCGTTTGTCTTGTTGATGACCTGCAGATGTTGTTCTTGGATGGAAGACACAGAAAATGTACATTGTGTGTATTTGTGTTCCCTTCCTTACTGATTATGGCATCATGGCTTAATTTTGCCCTTGGGCACCAAAAAAAATACTGAAATTCTCTTTCCTTCCTTTGACATTTTTGATTATCTAAAGGAATCATGAGTCCATGATTGGTGTCCAAAGAGACTTATCAACTGCAGTAGAACAACAGTAATCAATAGGGGTTTTTATAAATTAACTGAAGGGTAGGGCCTTCTTGGAAATATCTGAAGAGATCGTTTGCATTGTGAATGTTTAGTACCTCTCTTTGGGCTAATTGAAAGTTTACGTGCAGGCATATTACCAAAATGACAACAGGCTAGTCAAACAATTTTTCCTATGCTCACATTTTTTTCTTTTGTTCACTCAACAAGTGTTGGTAAACTATAGCACTGCTACCAGGGAAGGGACCTGGGAATCTACCACTGACATATTCAATTCAATAGTTCAGTTTAACAAACATTTACTGAACTTGTTTTGTACAAAGGATGTTTTCCATATTCTAGGTAGATACAAATTTTAATTTGGACCCCTGTGGAGTTTAAGTTTCCATAACCTCTGAATTAGAAATGACCCAGGGTAAAAGGAAAGTCCTTAGTGTATCTCATCAAGAATGCCACTGTCACACTTTTCCAGATTTATCATTGTCCAGCCCTTGGAGATTTTCTGTGTCCCAGACTCAAATGCAGATACATGAGGAATGCCTTCCAGGAACAACAAACCCCTGGAGTTACACTGCTTTGCTACAGAGTTCTCACCCGCCACTCTTCTCCTTTTTGTGGTCAAAATTATGGACTCCATAGAAGCCACTGCCCTGCTTTTATCTTCTGCCTGCAGGCTGATTGAGTAGGAGGGAAGCTGATTGCCCTTGTCTGGGCTATCTGCAGAACTTAACTGATTTCTAGTTCCTATGGCTCAAACGCCTTCTTGATTGTGGTAAAAAGGGAGCTCACAGTCTAGTAAGAGGATGTGTCACCTATATTCCAACTATGATATGAAATAATAAAAATTGCATAAAACATGTAAGTGCTATGAGTGTGTGTGTGCGTGTGCGTGTGCGTGCGCGTGCGTGTGCGTGTGCGTGTGCGTGTGCGTGTGCGTGTGCGTGTGTGTGTGTGTGTGTGTGTGTGTGTGAAGAAAGACTCCTGGATAAGATAATTGGCGACCTTCAAGTTTTCAGTAGTGGAATGATGACAATTCGGTTTGGTGGAAATGAAAGCTAAATTAATTGAAAGGAAGTTAACAGAAGCAGGTGATAAGGAAAGAGAGGAAAACTGGATATAACAGTTTTCTTTTAAGTTTTAAGACGCTCTGTGTCTATCTGTCCCTGTTTCTGTTTCTCTGCCATTTCCTCTCTATCTCTGTTTCTGTCCCTGATCCCACGTACTTTATTTGAGCTTATTAGTAGCTAAAAGACTACTCACAAAGGAAAAGTGAGAATTTCTGGCAAGTATAGAAATTTCATTTTAAGCTGAAAGTATCTTCTTAACATTTATATCAAATGAGATGTATATCAAATTTATTTATATCAAATCTGTGAATAGTTTCCACCAATCATTATGCTTATGAAAATTATGTTGGGCTACCTTAGTTTTCATTGAACATGCCTTTATATTTTTTCATGCCAACTTTTCTTCTTTTAACACTATATATTTTTTCTTCTACTTTCCACATCACTAAACTAAGAGAAAGCATATCTTTCCATGTGGTGGGGAAGGGGGCAAGGGAGAGGGAGAATAGACATTAAGGCTCAGATAAATTGAGTGTTTGTTCAAAAGCTTTTGTTAAAGGCATTTTGAGGGTTCCCAAGAAACGATAATAGTCACCATTTATATGACTTTAAGGTTTACAAAGCATTATACATTCTATCTCCAAATTAGGATTTTTTTTTTCTTTCCTACTCTGTAAATATAGAAACATGTCTCTTCAGTTATTTTAGCTCCATCTACTTTAAGACAACCCAATTCCTTCATCATTTTTCTCCTCCTCTCAACCACTCTCTTCTTGTTTGTTGCTCATTTCTCTTGTTTTTAAATTTTACTTATTAGTTCCTTTTTTACTTGGATTCTTGGTTCTATCAAGTCATTTAATCCTTCCCTTTTTCCCTACTTAGTTTGGTAAAGTAACCCCTCCCCGCTTCCTATAAATTCCTTTAATTGCTTTGTTAGGTTTTTGAAATTTAATTTTTGTACCTTTTTTTTAAAGGATTTCTTTTCCTCATTCTCATCATTATTTCTTTTTGCTTACTCTAGGTTTTTATTGTTTGATACATGGTTCTTATACTTCTTCAGTTTTTTATTAGTCTCTTTTTCCTTATCAAAATAAGATTCTAAAGAACTTATTTTAGGTACTTCTAAACAGTTTCTGTGTTATTGCCTTATAAGTCCTGCCCCCCACCACCCTTTTTTTCTACAGTATCTCATTTTTTTTTTAGAAACAACATTTCTTGAAGTTGATAGAGAGTATATTGCCTTATGATAACAATTTCCCTGTGTTTAATTCACTAGCAACCTTTGCTCTTCTCATGGAGATTTCCCATTTATCCTGAAATCTCTTCCTAATGTCCATGCTCCCCTCTACTCTTTTAGGTGTTAGTTGCCTCTAAAACCTATGATTCTTCTTTTTCTGAGTCTGAATGAATGGTCTCTCTAAGCAGCAAGTCCTTGAGATTATACCCATTGCAAAAACCCCATCTTGCTTTGTAGAATATCCCTCTTCTTCCATGGGAGCATTAATTAATGGCACTCCCTTCCTACCACTCATTTTCCACTTTTTGTCCCTCTCTTTACCTCCTAATCCCTTATCTGGTAGGCTCTCTTCTTCCTCAGAGACTTCAGAAGTTATTTTCACATTAGCCTTGACTTGATTAGAGTGTATCACATATTCCCCTCTGTCTTCTTCTTCAACATCTTCTTACATGTTTACTCCCATTCTGTAATTTAGTCTCATGAAAAACCAGTCAAAAACAAAGAGAAGAAAACACCAAACCCAAACATCAATTCACCTAGAGGCGGAATGTTGTGAAGTTTGGTCCATGATATTTCTCTACTGTCAATTTCCTTTGATTTCTCCTTTAACCCTTATCACATTGTATGCTTTCAAAAAGAAATCTTTTAATAGTCAGTCTTTCTGTTCTTATTCGTTGTTCTTGCATGCTATATATTTTAAGCTTTCTGTGTATCTGTTTTGTAAGGAGTTTAAAAAAGAAATACTGCATTCAGGTCTCATTTTTCTCTTTAGAATGCATTGAATGTGTGTTTTTTTTAATTGAATGTTCATCTTTTATCATTAATAGTTAAGTCCATGTTTATAGGATGTGTTAATTCAGGTTGTATCTCGAATTCCTTTCATGTTTTGGAACACAGAATTCTATTACTTCCTGTACTATCTAGTGGGTGTAAAATAGCTTTGTGTTGTTTAAAATTCTTGTCTTTGAAGATCTTTTTCCTGGTTGCTTACACATCTGTCAGGGCAACTGTTAAGTTTATCCATTATATGTCCTGGAGTTTGTGCATAATTTTTGCACACAGTATTTTTGGATGTAATATTCTACCAACTATTTCTAATATTTGGGCTATAAATTTTACTTTTACAATTCATATTTCTCTTTTAAAACATTCAGGAACATCATACTGTGGTTTCATGCTCTCTTGGGCATCCCCACGGTCCTTTCTTTCATTAGATATGGATTCATTTTCCCTTATCTTCCAACATTTATTCACAGATGTCTAGACTCTTTTATCTGATCTGGAGGCCACATTTCCTTCTTCTTATATTATCTTCCCTGTTGGCTTATCTGCTTGTGCTCAAGGTCTTTAATTGAGTTTTCTTCGTCCTGAAATATTTATAAATTTTCATCCCTTTTTTTCCCCTCTGTATTCTTCTAACACAAAATTACGATCTCTTTTTTGATCATAGTCTCGCGGAGGACTTGGTAATCCATGTGTCATTAGCCTCTGCCTCTGCACCGAGTGACTTCTGTTGGACACAGAACTAGACTCGGATAGATGCTGGACTTTCCTTCAGGCTTAGTGAAAGGCCACAGTTACCATATAGGCATGCCCTGCCCCTGTTCTCTAAGTTCTTCAGTTCTCTGACTGAGTTCTTTTGCAACACTGAGTGTAGTTACACTGCTGTCCTGGTCTGAGAAAACTTCTGTTTTATTGTTTTGTATGGCATCCAGGGGAAGAGATGTATCTACACATATTGTCTCCTTGGATCCCTACCAACAAAGTGCTATAAGATAGACGCTATTGCTCTCCCCATTTTTCAGGTGAGAAAAGGGGCTATTTCTGTCCAAGATCATACAACTAGTAAATGTTTGAGGGAGGATTAGAATTCTAGCCTCATTGACTCTATGTCACCTGACAGACTTGTACATTGCTGTAACTAAAAGGCCTAAAGCCAAGAGGATATAATTAAGGATGGAATCCCATCCCTACTTTGCATAAATTGTAAAACCTTGGAAAAGAGACTGATATACTTGAGTTTATTGATTAGATCCTTAAGGACCATATTTACATTTTACCAAAAAGAGTGAAGCCAGCTGGATTTTGTGAAGCTTGGCAATTAACTATAAGAAGAAGCATATCAGACATTAATAATAGGATCCTTGCATATGGGGAATAAAGCTGTCATTAGGTTTTGGTTCTCAAATTGTCTGAATTGTCCAAAATCTGAGAGAAAGGAAAAGGAAAATTTCCAGTTTCTTAAAATATAAACACAAATTATCTATTCTACAGCCTGAGGCTTTATTTGTGAAAGAAGTATAATGTTTTGTACCTAATAAGTAGGTGCTAATATATATTTGTGAAGGAATGAAGCATTCCTCCTACCCCCAACCCCTTTTCTTCATTTAGTTTTATGTGACAAAACTCAAAAATTTTAGACATAAACCTGATGGCTTCAAAGAAGCCAGAATGATATGAGTTATGTCGAGAGGATACTATAAAATCTTCAGCATGGAACATTTTATTCACTTTAAGAATATATTTTAGACATTCAACATGTTTGGAATATTGCTGAAAAACCAAATCAAATAAAAAGATGGCACAACTTTTAGGAGTCAGAGAATCATTAGCCTTGGAATGTAGAATTTCAAGGATGTGCAACAGATTCTTCTGGCGTTTAATTGTGTCTGACTCTTCATGATCCCATTTGGGGTTTTCTTGGCAAAGCTACTGAAATGACTTCAGTGTACAGATGAGGAGACTGAGGCAAGCTGGGCTCACACACTTACTAAGTGTCTATGGCTTTATTTGAACTTGTGTCCTCTTGACTCCAGACCCAGGGCTTTATCTACTGAGCCACCTACTACTTCAAATTCTTTTAAACAAATTTAAAGCCAACCTTTCAGCCCAATCCTAGTACATACATTGGGTGAGCCCTTGCATTAGCTGCAGGATCCCAAGGCCATGTGTATATGTGGGTTCAAACACCCTTTTTGGCTTTTATCAGAGCTAATACGAATTTCAAGGCAAGTATGGGGTCTCAGAATAATGAAATAATTACTTCTTGATATTATAGAGAAATCATTGTACCCCTTTCTTCCCTGCCTCTCCAGAATATCTTATTTTTATTCATAATCCAAATAAACAAATTCTGTTTTTACATATTTGCTCCACTAACATCATTGAGGACATGAAGATTTTTTTTAAAAAAGGCATAATTCATGGCTTCAGAGTGATTGCAGTGTAATAGAGAGATAAAACATACACAAAAACTCTAAGTTAGGATGTAATAAGTGCCAACAATATTATTTGGGGAGGGAGGAGTCCCAGGTGATAGAATCAGATAAAGTTCCATGGAGGAGGTATTACCTGAGCTGCAACTGATAAGCAGTAATGAAGTGTGTTGTTTAAAGGGAAAACAGAGCCAAAGATGCCAAAATATAAAAGTTTCTCATAGAAATTTCTATAGAAGCGATAAGTTCATTTAAATTCCATATGGTTATTAGAGCACCTTGGGAACTCAATTAAACGTCCAGTTAGTTCATCTCCTATACATATAGTACAAGATTTCCCTTAAAAAAATAAAGGGAAACTTTAAAAGGGGAGGAGGAGGAGAAGCAGATTGTTTTCAATTGGTTTGGTCCTATTACCTGATTCTCACTTGGCCTCCATTCCCTGAATCTTTTCAGTTCTGGCCATACACCCAGTCTGGTGCACATTTCTATAGCTGTTTTGCATAATAGTCTCCATAGGGTAATAGGATGTTTTTGAAGATATCCTTATAATGGGGAGCATGCCAGGGACCTCTTTTGGCAGCAGAGATAGCCTCGTTCTGTCACACTTCATCCAAAATGGTTTGTATTTGGGCACCAGGCAGGTGGCTCTAGCAGCATTTAGAAAGCAGCTGCTCTCTTAGCTTGCCTTACTTCGATGCTTGTGCATTCCAATGGACTCATTGGTAAAGGGAGCTTGGGAGTATAGAGTGGAAAGCATTGATTCCGTGTTCTTGTGTGGGATAGACAATGTTCTTTGGACAATCAGCAGTTAAGACAAAAACTTATGTTCAGAAATCCACGTATGCACAAAAGGCAAAATAAAAAAAAAATTGAAGTAATTGTGTACAAATTTTGTCAATAGAATGATTACATACATTTCCCAATTTTTACTCGATGTCTAGGGAATTCCAAAAGAGATGGAAAACAATGTGTAGAGGCAATGGTCTAGTAGAAAGGATTCAGCTTGGTCTGGAATTGATTTAGAAATCTTATATTCCTTTTTTGTTATTAGTGTCTGAGTAATGGTGTTTGCTATTCTCCTTTGGGTGGGAGAGGAGGAGGAGGGGTAAGAAAGGATGCTTGAATCCTTTCCCCTTCTTTACAATGGCATAACTAACATACAGAGATAAACTTTTTCTAAGAAAAATCAGTGAACTCTCTTTTGATATATTAGAGGTGAGAAAGGGAAAATTGATGGGAGAAGTCATCCCCATTGTTCTTTAGAAATGTACTTTAAGCATACTTTAAAGTAATTGGTTAAACAAAAGGTCATATCTTTTGTTTAAACATTGTAGTCATAAAATCAAAGAGTCTAATATCCACCTCAATATTAGGAATTTTCCTATATGTATGTTAAAAAATTTTGTAGATGAGAATCATCAGGAAAATCCTCTTAACAATGTTATAGCAGGGTCATTGTCAAGTACAGAAGTGGACACTGTATAGTTACGTGTACATGCTGAAAACTCTCTTTTTTACAAAATCTGTAAAGTCTATTCCACCATGAGTAGGGTTGCGGGAACTTTAGTGAGTTTATTACATCCTAGTTAATTACTTTTGTTGTTTCAGAACTAAATTTCCTTGAATGGACCCAATATGGATTTGTTTCATGCTAAAAGTCTTTCCTAAATCTTCCTTTTACAGTAGGATCTGTGATAATATAAATATGGGTATTGTCTTTTATGTTATAGATTGTAACTCATAAACCTTTCCCATCCTTCATGACTCTTGTCCATGTTTTCCCATAAATCTTACAAATTAAATCCACTTATTGGGCTAGAGAACTGCCATTAAAATTCTTGATTTTATATGAGTACCAATGCATAACCAAGTCTGTTCTTCTGTTATCCTTAGTTCTTGCTACTCAAGCAACCCACCTCTATTTCTAGTCACATATCTTTTTGGAGATATCTTTGATGTACCTTTTGTTGTACAATTCTTGGTTGGTGATGTATTATGCCCTATTTTCTCTCACAATGAATTTCTCCATTGCCCTTTAGGAAATCATAGAACACTATTCACAACTATGTACCAACACTAAAAATATTAGACAAATAGTTAAGTCTTTGATTCAAGAAGAAATGTGAGGTCATTAAAAATACTAGGCAATTTCTCAAAAGCAACACAACTGTCCCATTCTCTTCTTCTTATTTAATTTTTGTTTTAGTTCATTGTCTAAGTATCCAAGATATAAAAGAGAAAAGCTTTTTCAGCTAATTATCTAGCACCATAACAACACAGTAAGCATTTTTAATGTACTAAACTCCCTGCCCATTCCACCCTCCATACACAGTGGGTATTTTGAATAATAAGGGATCTCATTTCAGAAACTGCCTGCAGAGTTGCAGGGCATGCTATTACTAGCACTGTCATCCAACCAGAAAATTCTGGAAGATTCCATCAAATTGAAAGACTCTCTCTTCCATTTGTATACTTCTGGTTGTCTCTCATGACAGTACCAAGTGGTTCTGACAAGCACATAGCTACCAGCTTTATGTCTGGTTAGATCTTAATGCAGCCAAACACTGGGTATCAGTGTCTACAGGCTGCTCTACTTCCCAACTCATGTCTGCAAGAGCCTGTAGGAGCCTGTGGGGCTGTGACTATCTCCACTAAAAGATAAAGAAGCTAAAATCTCAGAAGAGGGGATAATTGTTAGCCCAGGAACAGGGGGATCAGAAGTCCAAGTGTGTTAGTATTACCACAGATGTGAAAGATTGCAGCAACCATACTGTGTGGAAATAAGGGAGAAAGCCAGAAGCCCTTTGTTCTACCACCTCTGCTACAAAGTGGCTTCAATCCTTAGGATAGCTGAAGGTTGAGTGGTCATCATCATTTCTGTGTTGTGACTAAAGAGTGATAGGAAAGGCTCCTGGGACTACTTGCTTCCATTGCCACTTTCAGGGTAAGATGCAGGACTCCTCAGGGCCACTATGGAAAAGGTGGTCAGTAAGTCAATAGACGTTAATTAAGCACCATTATGTTCCATGAGAGCAGGTAGATGGCACAGGAGATAGAATACTGGACCTGGAGTCAGGAGAAGCTGAGTTCAAATTTAGTCCCAAATACTTACTACTTACTAGGTATGCTAGGCAAGTCATTTAACCTCATTTGACTCAGCTCCTCATCTGTAAAATGTGCCGAAGTACAAAATGGCAAACTACTGCAGTAGCTCTGTGAAAAAAAAAACCCCAAATAGGGTCAAAGAGAATTGCACACAACTGAAATAACTCAATAAGAAAATGTGCCTGGAATTGTACTAAGTGCTGGGCACACAAAGAAAGAAACAAGATCATCTCTTCTCCCAAGGAGATCAAAATCTAATGGGAAGACAAAATGCAAAAAAAAAAGTTACAAACATTTTATATTTAAGAGAAATTGCAACTAATAAACAGAGAAAAGGATTTAGAATCATGGAAGATCAGGAAAATCTTCTTGTGGAAGATTTGCTTTTAACTGGAAATTGAAACAGGAAGGAGGGATAAGAAAAGAGAACCAGTCATGGGGATAAACATTTAAATATCTAGAGTTCAAATATCAATATTAAACACATATGTGCCAAATGGTACAACATCTAAATTCTTAAAGGAGAACTTAAGTGTGTTACAAGAAGAAACAGATAGTAAAACTATATTAGTGGAGCACATCAACTCTTCCCTCCCAGAACTAGATAAATGCAACAGAAAAATAAAGAAGAAAAAAAATAAGGAAGTCAATAGAATATTAGAAAAGTTAGATATGCCAGACTTTTATAGAAAACTGAATAGGAACAGAAAGGAACATACCTTTTTCTCAGCAGCACATGGTACCCACACACAAACTGGCCATTTATTAGGGCACCAAAAATGAAAATCAAATGTGGAAAGATGGAAATATTAAATTTATTTTTTAAAATCATAATACAATAAAAATGGCATTCAACAAAGAGCAACTGAAGGATAGATTGAAAACTAATTGGAAACCAAATAATCTAATCCCTAAAGAATAAGTGGGTCAAAAAACAAATCATAGAAACATTGTAACAGTATCAACAGAATGGTGTGATGATCAACTTTGAATGATTCAGCTCTTTACATCAACACAATAATCTGAGTAAAAAGGACTCACAAAGGGAAATGCTATCCATATTCAGATTTGAATTGATGTGTTCTGAATGCAGATTGAAGCATATTTTTCATTACTTTATTCTTTTTCATGTTCTTTTTTTCCCTTTTGATCTTTCTTCTTTCACATTTGTGACTAATATGGAGATGTTTTACATTATAGAACATGTATATCAAATTGCCTACTATTTCTGCAAGAGGAGGGAGGGAGAAAAATTTGGAAGTTAAAAATCTTGGGGTACAGCCAAGATGGCAAAGTAGAAAGATGCATATACTCTAACTCTTCACCCACAGCCCACAAAATACCTGTAAAAAGGACTCTTAACAAAGTCTAGAGCAGCAGAAGCCACCGAACAACAGAGGGAAAGTGGTTTCCAGTCAAAGGTAACCCAGAAGGCCAACAGGAAATGTCTATTTCACTTAGTGGAGCAAACCTCAGCCCTGGCCACGTGGCACTGGGAGGAACAGGACCTGAACAGATCTCCAGGCAGAGTTCCGAGCAGGGAAGGTCCCAGTTACCTCAACCCACAAGTGACAAAGAAAACTCCAAAGGTCAGTGGAGGAGGGCTTTCCCAGCTGAGCAAGAGGGAAAAGGATGGGGGAGGGTTTCTCCATCAGCAGCCCCAGGTGATGGCTGTGGCTGTGGCAGCAGACTATTAGGTAGCTACAAAGGCCTGGAAGCAACCTGGATCCATTGTTCAGGCAGCTCAACTTAAAGCCTCTGGTGGTAGGGAGCAGCTGATCTAAACCCCAGCCCTCAGTGATGGCCCCGACCCCACTCAGAGCCCAGGGGAACCTAGCAGCTGAGTCTAATCTCTTGACAAAGGATTCAGAAGTCAAGTAACTAGCTGAGAAAATGCCCAAAAAAGGAAAAAAAAAATAACACCATAGAAGGTTACTTTCTTGGTGAACAGGTCTCTCCTCCCATCCTTTCAGATGAGAAAGAACAAGGCTTAATGTCACAGGAAGTTAAGACCCCTGCCTCCAGGGCCTCCAAAGTGAACTTTAATTGCTCTCAGGCAATAGAAGGGCTTGAAAAGTGAGTTAGCAGCTTGCTAAAGGAGAACCAAAAAAATACTGAGGAAAATAACACCTTTACAAAGAGGCTAACTCAATTGGAAAAGAGGTCCACAAAGCCAATGAGGAAAAAGAGGCATTAAAAAGCAGAATTAGCCAAATGGAGGAGAAAGTTCAAAAGCATGCTGAAGAAACAGTTCTCTGAAAGAGAGAATTGAGTTCAGGGAAATAAATGACCATTAGATAAACCAAGTATAAAACAAAACCAAAAGTTTGAAAAAATATAAGATAATATGAAACATCACATTGGAAAAACAACTGACCTGGAAAATAGATCCAGGAGAAACAATTTAAAAATTATGAGACTACCTGAAAGTCATGATCAAAAAAAGATCTTAGACATTATCTTCCATGGAAAACTGTCCTGATATTTTAGAACCAGAGGGCAAAATAAATATTGAAAGAATCCACCAAACACCTTACAAAAGAGCCCGGAAAAGAGAAACTTTTAGAATATGATGGTCAAATTTCAGAGTTCCCAGGTCAAGGAGAAAATATTGCAGCTAGAAAGAAACATTTGAATACTGTGGAAATACAATCAGCATAACACAGGGTCTGGCAGCTTCTACATTAAGGGATCAAAGGGCTTGGAACAGGATATTCCAGAAGTCAGAATTGGGATTAAAACCAAGAATCACCTACCCAGCAAAACTGAGTATAATACTTCAAGGGAAAAAAAAAAGTCATTCAATGATATAGAGGACTTCCAAGCATTCATGTTGAAAAGACCAGAACTGAATAGAAAATTTAACTTTCAAACACAAGAATCAAGAGAAGCTTGAAAAAGTAAACTGGAAAGAGAAATAATGAAAGACATTTTAAGCTGAACTGTTTACATTCCTACATGAAAAGAAAATATTTATAACTCTTGAGACTTTTCTCAGTATTTGGGTAAGTGGAGGGATTGTACATACACACATATAGACAGAGAGTACAGGATGTGTTGAATCAGAAGAGATGATATCCACAAAAAAGATATAAAATAAAAATTAAGGTGTGAAGGAGGAAAATACTGGGAGGAGAAAGGGAGAAATGGAATGGGGCAGGCTATAACTCATAAAAGAGATAAAGAAAAACTTTGTTCAATGGAGGAAAAAAGGGAGAAGGGGAGAGAGGGAAGCTACTCTCTTCTCATATGGCTTAAGGAGGGAATAGCATGCTCACTAAATTTGGTATGAAAATCTACCTTATACTACAGGAAAGTAGGGGAGGGGGCAACAAGTGGGGTGAGGGGAATGATAGAAGGGAGGGCAAATGGGAGAAAGGGGTAACTAGAAATAAACACTTTTGGGAAGGGTCAAAGTCAAATGAGGGAATAAAAAAATAAGAGGGGACAGTAGGATAGAGGACAATATAGTTAGCATTACACAACTCGATTATTATGGAAGTCTTTTGCAAAATGACACATATATAGCTTGTATTGAACTGCTTGCCTTCTCACTGGGGATAGGTAGAAGGGAAGGAGGGAAAGAAAGTGGAATTCAAAGTGTTAGAAATGAATGTTGAGAGCTATTATTGCATATAACCGAGCAATAAGAACTATAGGTAATGGGGTATAGAAATTTATCTTGCCCTACAAGAAAAGAGAGAAGATGGGGATAGGGGAAGGGTATGGTATGATAGAAGGGAGGGCTTCTTGAGGGAAGGGGTAATCAGAATGCAAGTTATTACAGGGTGGGGAGAGATGGGAAATGGGGAGAAAAATTGGACATGTTACAAAGTGACGTTAAAACAATTACTATTAAAAAAATTGACTGAATTAATTACTGAGACTAAATCAGAAATATCTTTAGTTTGGGGAAATGAATTTTAGTCTAAGTCTCCTAGAGACAGGTAACTTTGGGTAAAATTTGGCATTGGTGGAAAAGTTAAAGTTTTAATGATAAATTTGATTTTACGATTGCTATTTAAGCAGGAACTAGAACAGTTATTGAAAGGCATGTAAGTCACTTAAGACTTGTCCCAAAAAATATTCCCTAGCCAATGTGAAATTACAGTCATACCTGAAATTCGGTTATTGTAACTTGCTATTTAAGATGCTTTGGGGCTATTAAGTGGCTGTTGTGCTGAGTATAACTCCAGGTATGAATAGCAAGAAAGGCGGTCTGAGTCTCCAATCTATGATGCCAGCAAGCCTGTGAGATGCTGGTATGAACTGAAAAAGTTGATTTCATTGGATGGGTGGGCTGAGGTAGGATTCTCCTGACTCAGTTTCTCCACTTACACCTGGTAGACACTAAGCCTCGCTGAATGCAAGTTGACAGTCTACTCCTGCCTGGAACTGACATGAAGTAGGGGAGATATTGTTTCCCTGCAATGTCCCTACTCTTATTGGCAATATCCTATAGTCAAAAGATTTGTAAGCTTACTACCAGATCTATTAAATCATAGATTGTTGGTAGGGGAACATGCAAGGTCAAGTCTAAAATTAAGGTATTAGGCTTAGGACTTTAGACCAGCAACAATAAGTTAGGGTCCTTTAATTCTTAGTAATAGTGTGGAGACAATTAGGGGCTTATCAAGGGCTTATGAAGGGCTTAATAAGGGCTTATTATTTGTGTCTCGGTTAATGTTAAAAAAAAAATCTATTTGTGGTCTATATTGCAAATGCTTTAAAGGAAATACCGCCTGATCAAAAGTTGGAATTGTGTTATGTGATATAAACTGTGTTAAAAATAAAAAAAAAAAATCTTGTAAAAATGAGTTCTAAAAATTTTCTTGGTATGTAATTGGGTAAAAAAATAAAATGCCATTAAAAATTAAAAATAAATATAGAGCTGAGAGATGGGGGGGTGTCTCCTGTAAAGATCAGAATGGAGACCAGAATAACTGAATCACAGTTTATGTGGGGGATTACCAGGGTGTATGGCATAAACAAAGCAAAACAAACCTGGAAATAGGGGTGGGATGAGAAGAAGCCGTGAAGGATTTTAAATGCCAATTGAGAATTTATGAGGAGACAATGGAAATTATTGAGTGGTGGGGTGATGTGGTTAGACATATACATTAGGAAGATAACTGTGACAGCTGATAAGACAGGCTGAACTAGGGATAGATTTGTGGCAGGCAGAGGAACCAGAAGTTTATCGTAGTAGTCCAGGCATGAGGTAACAAGGGCTTGCACCAGATTGGTGACTGTGTCAGAGAGAAAGAAAGTCACATGAGAGATGTTATGAAGGTGAAATAGGTTGGTCTTGGCAATAGTTCAAATATGTGGTATTAGAGATAGTGGAGAGATGAGAATGAAATCTAGGTTTCAAGCCGGGTGATTGGGAGGATGGTGGAGTTTCTAAATGGAGATGGTTTAAGGGGAAAGATAATAAAAAAATATTTTGGACATGTTGAGTTTAAGATATCTGTAGGACATCCAGTTTGTGATATACAATAAAAAATGGGAGATATGAGATTGGAGGTGGGTGGAGAGCTTATGACTGGATAACCATAAGCTATGAAAGGTGAAACTTCCCTCTCCTTTCTCCCTCCTGGAAGAATGTAAATCTGTGTGAGGAGAGTACCATGTGTAACAATGCTTATGTGTGGTGAAGTCTGTTCTCCCCACCTACAGCATGGGGTATTGCTGTATAGCTCAGAGGGAGAGAGAGAATAAACATCTCTACCCTTTTGTTCCCTGACCCTTCTCCAAGAAAAACTTTCACTCCTGCTGGGAGGAGATGCAAAAAGTTGAGACCAGAGGCTACTCTGCTCTCCTCAGAAAGAGGCGATATCAGGCTAAAAATGTGAAACTAGAATTCGAGGTTGGCAAATGTAGTATTAATATCATTACAGAATTTCTTATTGTAAGAGACCTAAAAGATTATCTAGTTCATCTTTCTTCATTTTACGGATGAGGAAATTGATGCCCAGGATTGGTTAAGTATGCTTTAGATCATGCAGGTGGCATCAGATCCAGTCATGAGATTATAGACACACATAGGTTCACACACATCTTTAACGTTGCATTAAAAATTCACAATTTCAATTAACAATATCTTGCAGGATTCCTCTTTCTCATCAAAAACAGCCTTTATTTTCACTTCCTTATTTCCATCAATATAATTATTTTTCTTCTAGAAAGCCAGGTTTAAAATCTTGCTCTATCTTCAACTATTCCCTTTCCCTTCAGTGTTCATATTTAACTTCCCCCCCACGCCAAGACCTAATTACAGAACTAGAAGGAATCATAGAAATTCTTCAGTCTCTCTCACAAATTCATCTCTTCTTTTTCAATCCAGTTTCCACATCCATACGTCAAGTCCGTATGAATTAAAGTCTTATTTAATACAGGTATCCAAATTTCTTACCTAGACAGATAATTCCCTCCACAACTTATATACTGCCCACTTTTTCTCACAAAACCACAATCATTCACAATTCCTCTACTCAATGTGTACAACTCATTTGTACACTCAATTCCTCTACTCAATGTGTACAATTTGCCCCAAAATAACTGCTTCTTATGGTCACTTCATGGTTTTGCTTACATATCCTCCCTTCCTGAAATAACACATCTCATTTTGTTAATGAAAATTTCCCCAATACTGCATTCCACAGTGATTTCTTTTTCATGATTCCTATAGATCATTTAGCAAAAGTCACATTTCCATAGGAATATATGAAAGCACCTACTTGGATATATCCCTGTCCTATTTCAAAAGGTCTGTGATGATACGTTCCCTTGATAATCTACTCCAATGTTTAATAAACATCACTGTCAGAATTTTTCCTGCTAATAATTACAAAGCTAATACAATAACATTAGCAATGCCATCTTCATTTATGAAGGACAAGGAGACTGTAGTGTGTTTAACTGGAAAAACTAAACAGAGGCTGATGTCTGCCTTGGGCAAAAATAATTAGCAGGAGTTTTAATTGTGGCTCCTTTTATACTTCTAGTGCCAACACTAATTTATTTGAACTAAGATCTATTCCCTCCATTAGTATCATTAGTGACTGTCAGTAAATAAAAATATGTTTGAATTTCCACAAGCATATTTACATTTCATATACTCTTTTTATTTCCTAGGCATGAATCCCAGTCTTATTCAATATTTTTTCAGCAATTATGATTATAATTAAATCCCAGGGTTATACTTGAATCAAAGACGATCCATAGTTTGACTCTAAATAGGAGGTGAAGCATACAGAGGCTGTCCTGCCTTGGAATGGACCTAGCCACCACCATTTCTTATAAATCTTTTGAAGTGTGGGAGTAACTGGTGTGGGGGAAAAAGGTCCACTGTGATCCACTATCATTCTGTCATTTCAGGTCTTAGGAAGGGAATGAACATGGACATTGAGGGAAATGGAGAAGTTTAAGATGGTGCCAAGATTTTAAACCTGGCTTTCAAGAAGAATAATTTTGTAAATAAGGAAGTCAAAATGAAAGGCTGTTTTTGATGAGAAACCGGAATCCTACAAGATATGTGATATTTTTGATAGAAAGAATATCTGTATGATATTATTGACATTTAACCATTTTATTTAATCAAACTAAGTTTAATTAAAAATGCATATATTTAAAACCACCCAGATATTTAGTGGCATGTAGATAAGTATTGTAGCTATCTCATTCTATATGAATATTAGAAGGTCTGTATTAATCTGGCAGATTGCCAGTGATTTAATAGATAAATCCTAGGCACATAAAGGTAATAGAGGTAGTATGTGACAGAGGAAAGATTTAAACTGGGAACCTTCTGATTATAAGACCAAAACTCTAACCACCATACTACATTATTTTGTCTTCTGTGGAAAAACTGATCTGTATATGGAAGGCACAATTAAATCAACCTTTAATTCTACAGAATAGGAATATAATTTTGTTTTAATTAATTGTTACATGTAGAATTACAATGTAAATAAATATTCTATTCATTAGTCCCACAAAATCGAGTCATGTGCATAGACTTTTTAGTTATGTGTATAACTTATTCTATGGTTTGAAAAGTCTTAGAATAGCTTACTCTACCTGTAAAAATGACTGCTTCAAAAATGATTTAATCCTGCTAATTGAAGACAGGGTGCTAGGACTCCATGATCACTGACTGACCAGGCCTCATATGCCCTGTCACAAAATTTGTCGCAGAAAATAGGGAATGGTTCAAAAGATGTTATCAAGGATGCAGCTGTCCGTTCTGACACAGTCATCACTGTGGAGCTCCTTGATGTACTTTGCTTTTAAGAACTCAAGCAGTTCATAATCCAGCTCAGAATCCATAATTGTTCCCAGGCTTACTCTATAATGCATAGAGGAAGCAAAGTGGATAGAGTGCTGGGGCCTGGAGTCAGGAAGGAATGAGTTCAGATTTTGCCTAAGGAACTTCCTAGTTGTATGACTCTGGACAAGTCACTTAATTTCTGCTCCCTCAGTTGCTTCATCTGTAAAAGAGCATTTCTCTCCCAGAGTTATTATGAAGATCAAATTAGATATTTGTAAACCACTTAGTGTTTGGCACATCCTAGGTAAGTTTCGTGAATGTTTATTCCATCCATCCACAGTGGACCACAAACCCAGTCCTACAAAGTAAGGCCAGATCCAGGTGACCAGATTCCCCAAGATGAAGCCTTCTATCCCACAGAGGCAAAGGGCTTGCTCTTCTGCAAAAACATATAGATCAACTGCTATGGCATAATGATATAACTTTAAAGCAGCCCTGAGGACTAGGTTCGGTCCTTCTTTTATCTTCTGCCTTTCCTCTTCTCTGTGAAGTCCTTCTAGATTTAAGGTTAAGAAGGTAGAGAAAACATTACAGCTGAAGATAGTATGGTCTGCTGGAGGTCAAAGCTTCCTTCCAGCCTTACACATCCCAATTGTGCCAATACAAGGTCTACCAGTCCTCTTGTCCCTGACTATTGGAATGAAAATGTGCTGATATGTGATTTGCTATATTTAGAAAACTATTTTTAGGAGATTAACAAATTACATTTTATTTTAAACCTGGAATTCCATGGCAACTATACAAAAATATTTTTTATCTAAAAGTTATTGTATAAACCCTTAACATTTCTGTTCAGTGTTATGAGTATGATAATTATTATGTACCTGTTTTATTACATGAAATAGGAACATTCTTCCTGAATCAAAATGGTCATTAAACAAATTTCAAACATATTGCAAGTATTCACACCAGTTGGTACGTTCACAAGGTGAAAAGACAAATTGTAGATATTTTATTTTTTCTGAGATTGTTTGTTGGAATCTCTGTGGTGCTTTTATTGTCCAAGCTATTATGAAGATTGTTCAAGCTTTCTTCCCCATCTTTCCCCACCCTCCCACTGTGAAAAGTAATATTTCTTCAATTTTCTTCTTAGCAATAGCTTTTGAACAGTAGGAATTCTTACCATTAAAACTTTATTTACTTGCTGCCAAGGATGAAAACTGGTCAGTTGATTTGCACTACTAAGGTCTCTTAAAAAACAATTTGGTATGGAATCTGATTGCAGTGTTGGAGATTTTTCTTCATCCTTGTAAGGATTATTTAATCAAATTTGGATGATTCTAAGACCAGAATGGGTAATCTATGTGTCATAGTGGGTAGAGTGCTAGAATCAGGAAGACCCATCTTCCTGAGTTCAAACCTGGCCTCAGACACTTACTAGATGGGTGATACTGGATGAGTCACTTAATTCTCTTTGCATCAGTTTCTTCATCTGTAAAATGATCTGGAGAAGAAAATGACAAACCACTAAGTATCTCTGTAAAGAAAAGTCCCAAATAGGTTCATGAAACGCAGGACAGGACGGAAGTGACTCAAGAATTACAATAAAATATCAGAATCCAAGTCTAAATTGTAAGAGAACTCAGAGGCCATTTAGTCTAATTCCTCCCTGTATAACGATCTTGTCTACAGCATATTGAACAACAGGTCAAGATTCAGTCTTTGCTTGAAGAGCTCCAGTGGGGGACTCTACTACCTCCCTTACACTTATAAATAGCTCTAAATATTGGGAGTTTTCTTTTTCCTCACGCTTAAGTCTGTTTCCTTGCAGTTTTATATCTGCTAGTTATTCCAAGCTATACCTTTAGAGCAAAACAAAACAACTCTAATCCTTCTTTTATATAACACAACTTGAGAAATCTGAAGAGACTCAATCCTAAATAATCTTGTTTCCTTCAATAAGTTCTTACGTCGTGTGATCACAAAGATCTTTAACATCATTCTTTCCTTCTAGCTTGTCATAGCTCTGTCATAAGGTGACACTAAAAATTAATACAGATCTTCCAAATGTGATCTCATGAGGGAAGGTCACTGGGACATGATCATTTCCCTCATTCTTGGCACCATATTTTGGCCTTTCTTTATTTACACTAGTTTTATGGAGGGTTGTGGGGGAAAGGGTGCCACATGACACTCCAAATTCATATTAAGTTTGTAGTTCATTAAGCCGTCCAGCTCCTCTCTCTCTTTTTTTTCTTTACAGCAATTCTCCCCCATTTTGTTTTTGTGAAGTAGAATTTTGAAGCATAAGCACAAGTTTGCCAGGGGAGTTGGGGGTTGTACTATATAAGGATCAGTTTAAAGAAAAGAAGCCTTACGATGGACATTAAACCTGTCTTCAAGTATTTGGAAGGTTGTAATAGAGAAGAAAAATTAGGTAAGTTGTCTTTAGCCACAAAGGGCAAAACTTGGACAAATAGGTTCAAGTACCGTAGAAGCAAATTTAGTCTTGACTCAAGAGAAAAAAAATGTACTACTACTATATAGAGGAAAGGTGGAATAGACTAAGGAGATAGAATGATGTGATCTAGCAATCTTAACTAGCCAAACTAACTTTTGTAATCATTGCTTCCTTTCCTATAGCAGATTGCTAATTATTAAAGTCAACTACTCAAAGTTTGCATTCTCTGACTATTGTTTCCATGGGCTTAAAAGGATCTACTTCTTAAATTTTAAGGTTTGCACATGTTTTAAACAGTGTTCCACAAATCTTATCACTATACTCTCCAGTGGTTGCAGGCCTTCTTTCATTTTTCCCTTTTCTCAATATAGCTAAAGGAAAACCACGTTTTTTTATGTCCTTAGGTTTTCTCACTAGACTTAGTTAATGCTGAACTTTAGAATTCTAGATATTACTCTTAGATATCTATGTTATGGTTTCCTATTTAACTTTGGCTATCTGCTATTATTTTTACCTTTAATATATGTCTCATGCATATTTGTCTTATGAATTCCCCTTTGTCTCTTTAAACAATTTTTTTTTTCAGAATAATTTCTCTTTGGGCATGCAGAATTTAAATCTTGAGAGCTTACCGTATTTCCTGGGTTGACTTGAAAAATTAATTTGGTAGGAAAGTTATGAGATACCTATTCATTTTCCAAAACTTTGAAATTTTCTTTCCCCAAGTCTAAAGTATACATCAGAATCAGATTAGGTCTGACTTTTCTCAATTATTTTATTTATCTGTTCAGTTGTATCCATCTCTTCATGATCCTATGCACCAGGCCCTTCCATTCATCACTATCTCTAGAAGTCTGTCCAAGTTCATATTTCTTGTTTCCATGACACTGTCTATCCATCTCACCTTCTACCATCTCTATTGTCTTCAGTCTTTCCCAACATCAGGGTCTTTTCCAGTGATTCCAGATTTCTCATTATGTGACTGAAGTATTTAAACTTCAATTTTAGTATTTGACCTTCCAGTGGATCGTCTGAATTAATTTCTTTAAATATTGACTGACTTGATCTCCTTGTTGTCCAAGGGACTCCCAAATGTTTTCTTAAACATCACAATTTGAAAGCACTGATTCTATAGCAATCATCTTTCCTTATAGTCTAGTTCTCACAGTGTTACATTAGCTCTGGAAAAACCATAGCTTTGGCTATGTCCACCTTTGTTGGCAGGGTGATGTCTCTGCTTTTTAGTATGCAATCCAGATTTGTCATAGTTTTCCTTTGAAGAAGCAAGCATACTTTAATGTCACGCCTGCAGCCACCATCTGCAGTGATCTTTGAACCCAAGAATATTTGCCAAGTATAAGAGCAGTTGTCATGACCTTCTCTATTCTGCATTATTATTATTTTTGCTATAAATTGGGATATGGAGGACTCACTTCTCCTCAAAGTTTTCATCATTTCTTATTCAGCAAGGAATTATTCTTTGTTGATAAGGATTATGACTCGAATAATGGTTCCTTTTACTTGCTTCACCTTTTGAAGGATAAAATTATCATAAAGAGAAAGCAAGACATTACTAGCTGCTACATTTTTGACAGAGAGAGATATCACTAACTGTTATACTTTTGGCTTCAGCCAATGTCCAGATAGTTGAGAACTCTGATCATTAATACATATGTCATGCTTCCATTCTAGGCTTATGATACATTTCTTGAATTCGTCATTGATTTTCTCTTGTCTCGTTGCTTTCTGGCAAATGCTCTCAAAGTTTTTGTTCTCAGGATTCCTTTCCACTTTTACAAATTATTAAGAACCCAATGAGATTTAGGTTATGTAGTCCATATCTACTGATGTTTGGATTTTAAAATTTAAAGTATCTTAGCATGATTATAAAAATAGTTTTTATATAAAAGCAGACTCCACAAAAGGATCTAAGGTGCCCCTGGACCACACTTTGAGAATTTCCATGTAATGCAATGAGAAAATCTTTTCTTTTTCTGCTGCTATTAACATTTTCCTAGACTCTCTACCACATACTTGGTTCTTGTATTTCCTCATATAAACATTATCATTGTCTTATACAATGCTACACCCTTCTATTCATTTTGAATGAGTAAGGCCTTCTACAGTTACACTCCAAGTTTGAATCTAATCTACCATGTCTTAATGATACATAGGGACTTAACTTGTAATTTCACTGTCATAGGGAATTTACAGATGAGAAGACTCTATATAACAAATCAAGTCAGCACCTTCTCTTCTATTTATAGTCTTAAAGAATTGCCTAAAATACTGAGAGGTTAAATTATTTGCCCAAAGATCAGATTTGCCCTTTTGATTTGTGTTAAGACATCTAGAATTTTTGCACTCTCATTTTATGTGTAATACTATGACTGTCTGTGTTCGTCCTTCGTTGATGCGGAAGACCATGCCATCAGAGAAATAATGACATGACTTGCACTTGAGTTTGTTTTGAGTGAGGGCAAGCTGTGCAGGTCACCAGCCTCACTTCTCCAGAGCCATCAGAATCCAGTGACCAGATATTCATCAGGATGACTGGGGATGAGCCAGGATGAGACAATTGGGATTAAGTGACATGCCCAAGGTCACACAGTTAGTGAGTGTCAAGTGTCTGAGGTGAGATTTGAACTCAGGTCTTCTTGACTTCTGCACTGGTGCTCTATCCACTGTACCACCTAGGTGCCCCTTTTTGTATAATAAGTGTTTAGGGGAAGGAAACTAAATTAGGAAAGTATAAGTGGCTTCTCTATCCTTTGAAAGAGTCAGAAAAACTGGCTTTTATCCTGCCCCCCAAAAGCAGCATACCTCTAGCCTGAAAAAAAAAAACTAACATGTGGTAGGATAAATAAAATTCTAGTCAAATAACCCTCTTGGAGATAAGAGAATAAACCCTCCCATTGCCTTCCCTGTTCTGCTCACAAAGGTGAAAATTGCAGTCTCTACAGAGATGGAATGGGCTAAATCTCCATCCTATCTATTTAAGTACCTATAGCCCTGGGGCACCAGTTTCTCTGCTAAAGGTTTAATACAGTCTTCTACAACCATTGCAATCTATCATGTGTGGACCCCATATTTTTGACTGCCACAAGTGCTGCTATGTTTTTCACATGCTGCCCTGCCCATATGAAGTGGGTATATAACATTAATATTCTTCAACTGGAACATCTGTTCCCTGTGATGCCGGTCATGCTACGTTAGACATTTTTCCATATTAGAGAAGAATGGCAATTGTGGCAATTGTCTCAGCTCCAGCTTAAGTCATTTAAACAAGTTTTCAATATTAAAAAAATATTAAATTGATAAAGGCAAAAAAAAGTTAACATAGACTAGATCACTATTTCTTACAAACATTTAACTAATATTACAACAAGGAGATTAAAAAAGCCCAGGAAATATCTCACTTAGAAACCTATAATTTCTTTGACAAGTGAAGAGATATGAAATGCTAGTGCAGCAAGGTTTAGGATATAAACTCATTTGCAAAATTTTAAAGAAGACAAAGCAAGATGACAGGAGAAGTAGAGGAGAGAAAGAATAAGCATTTCTATAGTCCTTACTATATGCCAGGAATTGTGCTAAGCACATTTCAAACATTATCCCATTTAATACAGACAAATTAGAAAGGCTAGTGCTTTTACTATTTGCCTTTTATAGTTGAGGAAATGGAGACAGACAGATGTTACATGACTTATTCAGGGTCATATAAATGCTAGGAAGTGTTTTAGGTCACATTTGAACTTAGGTCTTCTTTCTGGTGCAGTGCTGTATTCACTGTGCCACCTAGCTTTCTCTGGACAGAGTATTGGATGTGCAACTAAAAGATCTGGGTAAAAATTCCATGTCTGCAACTATTCAGGCGAATTTGGTAAAGGTACTTTATGCCTTTAGTCTTTAATTTCCTCACCTATAAAATGAAATTACATGATTAAAGAAATATGACTGAAGGAAACCAATTTTTAAAGTTTATTCCAGCTCCAAATCTGAGAGCCTACTGTGAGGAGGTAGAACATTATGAAGAATGTAATTCCACAAAGTAGTAAACAATGGATGACTATAAAAGTTATCTGCAAAATCCTAGTCATAAGACCCAACTCCTGCAAAATAAGCTCAAGGGTACTTATACACTAAAGTGGAAGGAGGAGGAGGAAGAGGAGGGGGGGAGAAGAAGAAAAAGAAGAAAGAAGAGGAGAAGAAAGAGAAGGAAAAGAGGGGAAAGAGGAGGAGGAGGAAGAGGAGAAAGAGAATTTGTCAGTAGTTTGCAACAGATTTTTCATCATCAGTGATAGTATGAAATCACATTTGGACCTTTATCCCTCAGTCACTGATGTGCTATATTAACAAAGACAAATAGCACTAAATAAGAAAAAAGACACAATTGGGTTTGACCAAGTACACATTGAAGCAATCTAAGTGACACAATTTTGAAAACACTGAATTACTGAGATCAAGATCTCTAAAGAAGAGGATATGTCAAATCAATGGAAAAATGTAGGTAGCACTAAATGTGTGTGTATTTATAGGTATATGTGTGTACACAGGTGTACATGTGTGTTTATATGTATATATGTATACATGTGTGTTTATATGTATATGCATGTATCCATGTGTATATATGTGCATATATGTGTATATATATACATGTGTTTCTGTTTATATACCTCTGAGCATGAACTGTTTGTTGCTAACTTGGAGGGCAAGTTGAGCCAACACACAGTTGGCAACAGTGGAGCAGAGAAGGAGTGGATAGCTTTCAGAGATTTGGTGTACAGTACTGTATTTGCTCATCTAGGTCAGAACACTTGCAAACACAAAGACTGGTTTGATGCAAATGATGTGGAAATTCAGAAACTGCTAAATGAAAAATGAGAACTCCTCAGGATTTACCAGATGGATAGTTCATCCACCTCTAAGTAGGCAGCATTTAATTCCAACAAAAGCAAAGTACAAGGAAAACTTAGATTCCTGTAGGATTCCTGGCTCTGTAAGAAGGCAGATGAAATTCAGTTTTATGCTGATGGTAACAATCCAAAGCACTTTTATGATTCTCTGAAAACTACTTATGGACTAAAAACCTATGGTGCATCACAGCTACTCAGTGCTGATGGAGCCACATTGATTACTGACAAGGATATGATCCTAGAAAGATGGGCTGAACACTTCCGTTGTGTTCTCAACAGAACATCATCAATCAATGCTGAGGCCACTGAATTTTTGCCTCAGGTTGAAGTCAATCAATCCCTCCTTGCCTGAACTTCCAACTGAAGAAGAGCTTTTGAGGGCCATTAGGCTCCTTTCATGTGGCAAAGCACCTGGTGCTGTTTCTATTCCAGCTGAGATTTACAAGGTAGGGGGACCATTGCTCATACAAAAGCTGACTGAAATTTTCCAGGTTATATGGTAAGAGGAGGTTATCCTTCGGGAATTCAAGAATGCCTCCATTGTCCATCTCTATAAAAGGTAAAGGGAATAGATTATCCTGTGACAATCACAGGGGAGTATCTCTCTTAGTCATTGCTGACAAAATTCTTGCTGGAGTCCTCCTTAACAGGCTGATCCTTCGCCTGGAAGATGGTCATATACCTGAGAGGCAGTATGGCTTCAGAAAGGGCTGAGAACAGTCAATATGGTGTTTGCTTCCTGACAACTCCAGGATAAATGCCAGGAGCAGAACAGAGGTCTGTACACAACATCTGTAGATCTGACCAAAGCCTTTGACACTGTTAATTGTGAGGGCTTATGGAAAATTATATCAAAATTTGGTTACCTGAAGAAGTTCACCAATATTGTACATCGGTTCCATGATGTCATATTTGTCTGGGTTTTGGATAATGGACAATGCCCTTGTGCCTTCCCAGTCACCAATGGAGTGAAACAGGCTGTGTGCTTGCTCCCATGCTTTTTAGAATGATGTTTTCAGCCATGTTGACAAATGCTTTCAGTGAGGATAAACATGGCATCAAGGGCAACTATCATACTAATGATAAGTTCTTCAATCTGAAAAGACTACAAGCCAAAACCAAAGGGGAAGGAATGTTGGTGCATGATTTTCTGTTCGCAGGTAATTGTGCACTGAATTCAGCCTCTGAAGCTGAGATGCTGAAGTATGGATCAATTCTCTGCTGCCTGTGCTAATTTTGGCCTAATAATTAACACTAAGAAAACTCAAGTGCCCCATCAGCCACCACCACA
Organism: Bettongia penicillata ogilbyi; assembly: GCA_023548195.1. NCBI lineage: Eukaryota > Metazoa > Chordata > Mammalia > Diprotodontia > Potoroidae > Bettongia > Bettongia penicillata. The sequence continues at coordinate 2,058,915 of JAJHZJ010000352.1, forward strand.
CCATCTATAGGTGGAACCATCAGTTATAACAAATGGAGAAGTTTTGAATTCTGTGGATAAGATCACTTACCTTGATAGTGTACTTTCCAGGGATGTACACATTGACAATGAGATTGATGCTTGCACTGCCAGAACTATTTCAGTGTTTGGCAGGCTCTGAAGAAAAGTTTAGGAGAGAAGAGGTATTAGACTGACTACCAAACTGAAAGTCGTCAGAGCCATTATGCTGACCTCATTGTTATATGCTTGAGAAACATGGACAGTCTACCAATGCCATGCCAGGAAATTGAATCGTTTCCATTTGAACTGTCTTAGGAAGATTCTGAGGATCACCTTGCAAGACAAGGTACCAGACACTGAAGTCCTTGCTCAAGCTGAACTGCCAAGTATTCAAACTATGCTTCAGAGAGAGCAACTCTGATAGGCTGGCTATGTTGTTTGAAAGCAAAATGTACGCTTGCCGAAAAGACTATTTTAAGGAGAACTCACATGGGGCAGGCAATCACATGGTGGTCAGAAGAAACAATACAAGGACACTCCCAAGAACTTTGGATTTGACTGTACAATATGGGAGACACTGGCACAGGACCGCTCAGCATGACATGCCCACATCAGAAAGGATGCTGTGCTCTTTCAGCAAAGCAGAATTGAGACAGCACAAAATAAATGTAGGATACACAAATTTGGAATATCCACCCCAGATATTCACATGGACTATCAGTGTCCAACCTGTGGTAAAGCATTTCTAGCTCGTGTTGGTCTGATCAGTCACAGGTGAGCACATTGAAATTTCACTTTATCATGGTGATGTCATTTTGGTCCTCTTCGAAGACCAAGGACAATAACCAACCAAACAATTGATACACACAAATATATATATATATATATATATATATATATATATATATATATATGTATGTATGTATATATGGTATGGCATATGTGTATTATGGTATATATGGTATGGTATATATGTGTACATGGTAAACACATAAATACATATAGTAATTGAGACTATAGCTAAAACTTCTGAGTCATCTGCATATATTGTCAGCATTATAAAATTTTAAGTAAGAGTTATCTACACATGCATTAATGTAATTTATGATGAAAATATGAGGACTTGGGTAGGTTTTTAGAAATGTACTGTAGCAGACCACATTTTTATAGTCACACAATTGATGAAAAAAGGTCTGGAGCATACATCATCTCATTATATTTTTCATTTGCAGATTATTTTTTTTTTTAAAAAGCATTTGACTAGGTAGAGTGAAGTTCATCCTTAAAGGATCTACTCCTAAGAGATGTCATTCATGTATATGGTAAGATCATAAAGGATTCCTTGGTAACTGGATGTGGACAACTAGTATTATAGTAAATAAAGTGCAGGGCCTGGAGTCAGGAAGAGTGGACATCAAATATGGTATCAGACACTTATTAGCTGCATGCCCCTAGGCAAGGTGGTTAACCTCTGTTTGCCTCAATTTCCTCATCTTTCAAATGGGAATAATAATAGCATCTACCTTCCATGGATATTGTGGAGATCAAATGAGATGATATTTGCACAGCACTTTGAATATAATAAATATTATAAAAATGTTGAATTTACTTCAAAAATCCTCAGATTGCAAATATGAAGTAAGGCATATAAAAAAGGCACACAGTGATATGGAGAAAGAGACAGAGACAGAGACAGAGGATAAGGCAGATAGGAATGGTCAAGGCAGATGGAGCAAACAGGATGCAGGATGTGGTCAACCAGAAAAGTGATCAAGAAGACTACGCATTGATGACCCCACCTCAGACTTATCAGTGCCCCTTTCATGTTCCGCTTCCTTATCTGTATGCATTTATAAAAACACTCTGGATTACCTGACATTCCAGGCATTCCAAAGCTGTACTTTACCCCCCTCCCCTGTTTCTACTTCCCCCATTCTTTCAAACTGTATAAAGACAAGACCTAACCTGGTTAAGTGCTCTGTCTCCCATAAGGAGCAAAGCCCAGGTGCTCTCACCTCCCTTAGGAAACAAAATCTGCCAGGTGCATCAACCCCTTTATTTAACTTGGAGACGGTCTGAGCGAACTCATTCAAGACATCATGACCTACACATCTATTCCTTGTCATTCTGATGCACCTCAACATTTTGCAAAGCCCCTGAACCTCAGCACAGGACAGAGAGTTGATTCAGATGATGCTGAAGTCCTATTTATGGATAGCATGGTTCTGTTACATCAACCTCTTGCCTCTTCCATGAAATCCATGACCATTCAAAGCAAATGGATTTACATCATACAGGGAAAAGCCAGTTAGATAGATATTGAGATAGATAGATAGACAGACAGACAAATAGAGAGATAACTAGATAAAGGATAAAGAATGATTATTGATCAGACTGTGCAGTTTGTTCACAATCCACTGGATTATTCCATTGAAACATATATCTTGAAACAGTGCTACAGCAGGATGTTTTTCATTAAAAATCCAGAATTAGATAGGAGAAAGAAAACAGGTTGGGTTACATTTGAGAAATTATAATGCTTTTAGTGAACATAAGCTTCTTCTTGACAAGAAAAAATAATATCAATGCTACTATTCTTCCAGTGATGTTGCATGGCTGTGAATCATGAACCACACCACAGTCCGTGAAGAGTCAAAATTACAGTTGGCCCAGAAGGTAACAAAGAGATGTATGGTGGTCATAAATGGGCTGTAGCCTTATGGATAAGATGACTTGTGGTCAAGACAGACAATGAAGACTATGACCTATAAATGCATGATCAGAAAAGAAGGTAGTTTGGTAATAGAGGGAGGGATGGGGATAAAAAATGGGTACCCTGAGAGCTACGTTGGTACCTGTGGAGTTAAAAGCCCCAAACCAAGGCCTCCTCCATGGAGGATCCATGGGAGGGCAGGTACAAGGATCGTACAGGATGAGAAGAGGTGGATAGACTCTGATTAGCACTGTGGGAGAGCTTATTCATGATGAGATCAGAGATCCACTGAGTTATTGAAAAATGAAATGTCTTCATCCCCCAGCACTGACACATATAATGGTGCTTAATATATCTGTACAAATTGAATTGCATGCTCTTTAAAATGATTATTAAATCAGATATCTTCATCCTTTCATACAAATAGAATCTATTTGTAGTACCCCAACATCATCCCACTTTGTCTCATTTTCTTTTATTCTTCTCCTCCCATCCTCATTTTCATGTCAGTTTGTGGATAAAGAACTTACCATGATGCTATATTTCTGGAGGTTAAAGTCGAATTATCTTAGGCTGTTTTTCTTTCCCTTCTCTTTGTTATTCTCACTTTAGCTATCCCCTCTTTTGTTCTTGTTCAGTTGTGTCCAGTTCTTCAGGATCCCGTTTTTTTTTTGTTTGTTTGTTTGTTTTTGGAAGATACCAGCGTGGTTTACCATTTTCTTCTCCAGTTCATTTTACAGAAAAGGCAAACATGGTTAAGTGACTCGCCCAGGGTCATACATTTAGTAAGTGTCTGAGATCAGATTTGAAGTCTGGAGAATAAGTAATCCTGACTCTAGGCTTGACACCCTCTCTATGCCACCAAGCTACTCAAACACTCTCTTACAAGTCTTCTACTACAACTTTATTATAGGCCAATTTTCTCACCAGAGGATGTCTCCAAAGGTTTATATCTTATATCTATATCTATGTATCTATGTGTGTTTTTATCTACCTATCAATCTATCTATTTATCTATCTATCTATCTATCTATCTATCTACCTATCTATTTGTCTATCATCTATCTAGTTTTAGGTTTTAATGGCTTAAATCTGCACTAGGACTTTTGGAACACTATATTTCTTATAGTAGTTCAGGTTCAAGACTCCATCTGGTAGGTTGGGTCCCTCAGAATATGACTATTTACCCTTAGGGTTCTAGGCTGACTCTGAGAGATTGGGGCAGTGGGAATCATCCTGGATGCCTCACTATCTCTCACCCTTTATATTTAATCTGTTACCATTTTACTACATCTCTCCAATAACCCCTTTCCTCCTTTGACACTGCCAGTACTCCAGTGTAGGCCCTCATCACCTCATGCTTGGATTAGTGCAATAACAGCTGGTGGGTTCATCTGGCTTGAGTCTGTCCCTACTGCAATTCATCTTTCATTTAGCTACTAAATTGATATTCCTAAATCCTAGGTCTGATCACATCACCTCCCTACTCAAATCAACTCTTGTGGCTCCCTATTCCTTAATGAACAAATACAAAACCTTCTGTTGAACAAAGGCCCTTCATGCCCTTCATAATCTAGTCTCCTCATACCTTTTCAGTTCCATTATACCTCACTCCCCAATATGTACTGTTCCATTCAGTGACACTGGGAGCCTGGCTGTTTCAAGTGCAAGATACTCCATTTCTCTGCTCTGGACATTTTCTCTGAGTGGGCCTCCATGCATGCAATGCTCTCCCTTTTCCAATCTAACTAATAACCTTCCTTGCTTCCCTTTAGGCCCTAACTAAAATCCCACCTTTCACAGGAAGCCCTCCTTAAGCACTCTTAATTCTAATGCTTTCTTTCCTTTACTTGTTCCCTATTTATCCTGTTTATAGCTGGTTTTGTATATATTTATTTATGTATTGTCCCTCCCATTGGATTGTGAGTTCCTTGATGGCAGGGAGTGTCTTTTGTATCCTTTTGTATTCTTTTTGTATCCTCAGTGCTTAGCACATGATAGGTACTTAGTGTATATTGATTGTTTCTTCTTTCCAAAAAGAGTTTATCACCCTTATTGTCCTGTTGCCCAATTGGCCAGTTCCAGTTTCTTTCTTTCTCTTGTAGGAGAGAGAGATGGGAGAACTGGTTCAAAATGTGAATGAATTCACTTAGACTTTCTCTGTAGCCATGGCGAGCTTTATTGACATGAAAGCAGCAAGCCTGAGATTAACAAGCAGCTAAACAAAGGCAGTGAAATAATGATTTTAGGGTTTCCTTTTCGGGATTGGAGATCTAGGGCAAGTCTTGAAAGATAAAGGCACAGGGTGAGGTCTATGAATGACACAAAATAAGGAAATCCTATTCCCTCGGATAAGGGGTAGGGACAAGGAATTATATGATCTAGGATAAGGGGAAGTTTTGTGGTAAGGGGAGACTTCCAGGGCACCAAGGGCTTCACAAAGTCAATCAATATTATTTTAATTCTTAGGGCACTAAGATTTTCTATCTAAAATGGACATTATTCCACCCTGGGCCCTAGGTTAAGGGGTATCTGTTAGGTTACTGGGCAGGGTTGGATAACTTGCCTAGTAGCAGTTTTTCTGTTGTTGGGTCCCTGTCAAAATGTCATTTTGGTTTAATATCTGATGAATTGTTAGCAGTCGTCTTTTGTTTAGTCCATTTGCATGGTAACCACCTGTGCCCCCTTAATGTTAGACCTCAATTGCCAGGTAACCACTTTCTACAGAGCCCCTTCCCCCCCACTTTCCTGATTGGCTGCCTCTCCTGGCTCCTATTTTTTGTTAGGGTCCTTTGCCTAGTAGCACCCTGACAACCCCCTCTGTTTTGGGGGCTCTTGCCTAGCAGCAAACCCCCCTCTTGTTCTGTCAGTACTCTGTTTGTACTCAGCAAGGCTGTACCGAGTAGCGCCAAAATGCTTAAAATGCACTCACCCACCTCAGTTCGGGGCTGTCTCCTCTGGGTCTCTCCATGAGGCAGCCACCAGTCTGGCTAATAAATGACGCTCTCAAAATTCCTACTTAACTTGCCTGTGAATTATTCTCGGTCCGTCCATTTCATATCAACATTACTCTCTCTCTTTCTTCTGCTCTTTCTCTCTTCCTTCCTTCCTCCCTGCTCCCTCCCTCTTTTCCTCCACCCCCTCTCATTTTATTTTCCTCTGTTCACATAGGGTATCACACCCTCACCCAATGGTACTCTGCCCAAACGGAATATAAATTATCTCTGAAACTTTTTTTTCTCTTAAGGACAAGCCTTAACCCCAAATTGCTCCAGCTCTCACTGATTGACCGACAATAGGTCCAGGGCCAAGCCCTACTTGGTCATGGCTTAGGCCCCAATTGTCTCAGAACGAACGTAAATAGCAATTGTTTTTGTTTTAGCTAGAAACCTAGAGGGTTTTTTCCTCCCAGATCATTTTTTTTTAAGCAAGTCATTCTCTGCCTCATTTCTTGTAGAGTCTTAATTGCTGAATGGGCATTGCCTCAGTTCCCTACTACATCTTGGGCCATTGCCAGTCGTCCTGATCTCTATCTGGTCACTGAACCCAGATGGCTCCAGAGGAAAAAATGAGGCTAAAATGACTGAATGATAAAACAGGTTTTATTGTTATTTCCATTTTATACATGGGTTAGATGAAATTTAGAGACATTAAGGGACTTATCACAGCTAACCAGTTTCTGAGACATTCCTCAAAAAGTAGCGGCACCAATGTCAATATTCTAGTCACTATATACTCTGTCTTTTCTATATGATATGTTGTAGCTGTAAAGTCTTGATAACCAAGCCATGATATGTCATATCTCTTGCTCTCCATACAAGATCTTTGCACAGGGCTAGGCACAGAAAAGGAGTAATATATGTGAAGTCCATGGTAAACCAGGCTTGGATTGAAATGAACAAGTGTGTCATACTAGAGTGGATGCTAGATTTAGCATTGGGAAGACCTAGATTCTAATCATGCCTAAGACACCTAATAACTGTGTGACCCTGGGAAAGGAATTAAACCCTGTGTTTCTTTTTGTTTCCTGATCTGTAAAATGTTGTTCATATGTAAAATGAATCTAAGATTTATTCCAGCTCTAAATTCATGTTGCTATGACTCAGCGGCTACTTTAGAAAAATGCGTACCTTGGATTCTTAAGTCCCTAAGTGCTTACAATGGTGCAACTAACAGGGCCAATGATGAAAGAAACAGCTGGGTTTGTTGGGCTCTGCATCAGAATTTGACAAGAGACTCAGTAGCTAAACACCACAGGAGGAGGGAGCTACCTATTAACAAAATTGCATGTCTTTATTTAGCAGGAGTAATGTCTTTTCCCCATTGGGAGGGATATTTAGGAGGGAATAACCAAATATACCAGCAAGTAGACTAATGATCCATAATTCATGCTTATGTCAACTGTCAGCTATTGAAAATAATATTGAGTTAAGAACCTGAATAATTTTGGTGGTTCCTGAGTGAATCAAATTCAAAATACTTTTTTCTGCTCTTTTATGTAGGGGCCTGAAATCACCTCATGTTGAGTAATGCTTTAACTAACCATTAATGTGACTCAAAGAACAATCTTGCTGTAGAATTTCTTGTAAGGGCTATTATTACTTGGTGACTTATTATGCTGAAAGATATCAGTATACCTCATGGAGGTATTAGAATATTTGCTTTAAAATATTGCTCATAACAAAGGAATTTCACAGCTACATTTTTCTGCAGGACTGATGGATAGTACTATATCCTACATCTTATGAAGTGCTTAGTAATCAGGTCTTCAAAGGCATTCAGCCTTATCAAACAGAAGGAAGGGCAATTTAAATGACAGTATTCATAACAAACGTTCTCAAGGGGAAGGTTTACATAATCATGGGAATAGAAATGAACATTACTTGCCATTTATTATTTTGGAGTGCCCCTCTGAATGAGTCTGTCCATCCATTTTTCTCCATAGATAATTCTCTACTAGAGCTCATCTGAACAAGGATTTTGAAATCTCCATCATCATAAGAAGAGTTTAGACCATGAAAGAAATCTTGCATTTAGGCAATTATCACACACATTGGAATGACATTCCTCAAGGCTGAGGAATAGGAGGGAAGTATTTAATAGTAAATAGTGTCCAGATCTTTGAAATATGCAGAAAAATCTTACCTAGGGTGACTTAGCCTATATGTCTCCTGTGGATTCATTAGAATCTTCTTTGAATTCATTAGAAAGTATATGAATGATTATGGTATGATAACTCAGAGCAGGCAAAAATTTCGTTTTCCTGATTGGCCAAGGAGACTATATACCCATAGAAGGAAGTGTCAGGGGAAAACAATTACATATAGTATATGAATAACATGAATCTCTTGCAAATGTCTTTCTCACTTAACATATTTGTTTGAATTTATAAAACAATTTAATCTTTTTAATGTAGGTATAATTCTGAATGATCAAAAGTATTCTTAAAGAAAATAACAGAATCAAACTAAAAAGTAAAAAGACCTTCATGCCATTGGATTATTATCTTTTTAATTCTTAGTCAGTAAACATAGCATATGATCTTAATGCTTATAAATCATACTTGTAATTATTTTGAATTCTCTTCTGGCCTCTGTGCTAAAATACAGGCATTCGCCAAGGGGAGGGAAGACAGGAGTTTCTTCCACCTAATTCACATGTTCTCCTCCAGAGTTATTTCACACCACCCTACTGTCCTTAGGCTGTATATATGTGAGAGATCATTTTAAACAACTTTAATTGTTAAGGGGTCCCCATTCTAGACCCTTGGATTTCAGTCTAGCTTAATAGAGGGTCTATAGTTCAGGGAGCAGACAGAACAGTTGGCTTAGATTTAGGGAGCTTGGGTTTAAATCTGGGCTATGATACTGATTAATTATTTTCTCTTGGATAAATCACTGAGTCTCAGTTTCTTCATCGGTTAAGAAAGGGATTAAAAACCAGCTATCTTCTTTGACTTATTGGATTATTTGAAAGACAGGTCTCAGGAAACTTCATTGCTTTCTTGCCTTCATTTGTTGGGATTCTCCAAGAGCAGAGTGCAGCTGGAAGTAATGTCAGCCCTCAGTTCTATAGTCAAATCTTCAATATTATTTTTTTCCTTCTCATTTCTTCTGTATTCCTTTGTGTCAACTAAATGGGTGAAATACTTTTTCCAAAGCCTTTATGCAATTGAATTTTTGTGGCTGATGAATAAATACATCCTCGAAAGAGGGGGAATGCCCCCTCCACTGAGGGAATTTCATTATTGGCTTTCTTCTTTTCTTAGTCCCTGCAACGTTAGCCCTCCATAGTTCCCCAAGGATAATTCCAAGGCATCAGAAAAGTAACTCATTCCCTTCCCTTGCTCAACTTTTGGGGTTTAATACCCACTCCCATCCTCCCTGATAATTTAGGTCTCCTAGGCTGGTTATTTATCAGTCTATGCTGCCAGGTAAAATATCTGCTCTGGAACTGCTGAACTGAACATATGTGTAGAAGGAACTCTAGAGTTATACTGAGAAATATTCAAAAGTCAAAAAGCAGAGCTGTGCCTTGCAAAGAGGAAATGATGCTTTGCCCAGGGCACCATCATATAGGATCTAGGAAGAAGGACTGCTAGCTCCTGAGTGGGGGAAGCATTCATTCTCCTCAAAGTATCTACTTTCTTCTCAAAGTCCTTGTGCCTCTCCTCCTGTTGCTCTCTTGACATCAAGGTATTGCTACTGTTAACCTTCCAAAGTTCATTCTAAGAAAGACAAACAAAATTAGACTGTGTGTGTATGTCTATTTCTTTTAAAGCAGACAGACATGCATGTGCCCACACGTGGGTGTTGATTAGAAATGAGCTCTGAGAAAGGCCAACTGAAGGAGTCTATATACCCATAGAACAAGAAAGTGTCTCTCCACTCCCCTCCACCACCACCCTTCCTGATTCATGATGCTTATGTCAGCCAAAATTATAGCTACCATATCTGTCAGTCAGAAACATGAGAATGTCATGAAATAAGAATGTCATGAAAGGATAGTGTTCATAAAACAACAAGATAAGAGAAGTGCCAGTCATCAAGGCAGAGTACTGTTCAAAGTGCCTGGTCCTTATCAGTCATAAACAGGAAAACATTCCTGGTCAACTCCATCTGGTCTTGGGAATGTTGGCACGGCAGGAGGATTTGGGATTCATTAGCAAGTATGCAAAGAATTTATGGCATGGTAACTCAGAGCAGGCTAAAATGTCTTTTTCCTGATTGACCAATCCAGGTTTTCAGCTTTTTTCGGGTGATGGGTGGTCTTAAGCTGGTTCACACTACTAACCCCAGTATTCTGTCATCATAGCTGTTTTTGTGGTGCAAATGCCACCCTTTGCAAGGCACAGTACTCCCTAGGGTCTCCTCACTCAAGCTGCCAAGTAGTAAAGCTACCATCTCCAAGTTCCCTTCACATGATGCAGCTCCCACTACAGAATCCCATTAGTGTTTTGACTCTCTCCTAAACTGTCTTCCCCTCCTACTCCAACGGGGAAGACAAAACATCACCTTTTCTCATAAGACTTTACTATGTCCTTCCCCATCCCCAATTATTTTCACCTCAGATGAGATCACATTTATTTAAAGCTCTAGCACAGAGGCAGTATAGTAAAGAAAAAAAAATAACGTTATATTAGAAGTTAGTAGAGACATGAGCTTGAATACCTTCTCAGATGCTTTCTACATACATGTGCATGAATGTGCACACACACACACATGAGTTTTATCAACCTTAAAATGATATATAAGTATCAGTTGTCAGCATTACTATCTCAGAAAATGGCCTGGGGACAATCCCATAGCCTATAAATATTTTTTTTTCTATTTAAGAAGTTCTCAAATTTTATATAGGTGAATAAAATAATTGCTTTTTAAAAGGAAATAAAAGTATCAGGATGTAAGCTCATCTTCTGCAGGTTGGCAAAGCCATCATCAGTCTAATTTCAGTAGCAGACAAATCAGTCAACAAACACTTATTAAGCGCCTATGGTGTGCTTGGCTCTGAGGATAGAAATGGAAAAAATGGGATTGGGTACTCCAGAAGGAGTTTATATACTAATGCAGTAAACAATAAAGTATATATATATATATATATATATATATATATATATATATATATATATATATATATATCGATGCTTGTCAGCATCATTTCTGTGCCTTTGATCTTAGAGAATTGTATGGAACATTGAAATGAACTGTCCAAAGCTAGAACATGTGTATCTATCATAAGCACACTTTGAACATAGGTCTGTCTAGCTGCAAGATGAGCTCCCTCTATAGAATGAATATAAAGAAAATAAATACAAAGGCAGCTAGGTAGTGTAGCAGATAGAATGCTGGGCTTGCACTTAGCAGGGCTTAATTTGAAATCCAGCCTCAGACACTTACTAGCTCTGTGACTCTAGGCAAGTCACTTTACCCTGTTTGCCTCAGTTCCTCATTTGTAAAATACACTGGAGAAGGAGACGGCAAACTATTCTAGTATCTTAACTAATGAAACTCCAAATGTAGTCTTGGAGAGGCAGAAACAACTGAAACAACTCAATAAAGACTTAAATTACAGGGTAGTTTGGAAGGGAAAGCATTAACAGTTGAGGGAATTAGGAAAGACTTCATGAAGAAAATGTTGCTTGAGTTGTCTTGAAGGGAAGAAAGGACCCCATAAGACAGACTTGGGGAGAGAGTACATGCTAAATATGGGTGATGGTCAGTGCAAAGTCATGAGAACTGAAGCTGAAATCACATGTGAGAGGGAACTAAAGGAAGACCTGCTAGGCTTGATTGCAAAATGCGAAAGAGGGAGTATTGACTGATGAGGCCAGACAGGTAGTCTAGGGCCACATTTAATAACATCTTAAAAAATAAACACAGGGAGCCAAGATGGCGGAGTAGAAAGATTCATATATGCTAGCTCCGAACCCACAGCCAATATATTTCCTGCAAGAAGAACTCCCCACAAATTCTGGATCACTGCAAGGCACGCAGAAACACAGTGGAAGAGATTCCACTGATTCCAGAGAGCCCTGGAGAGCCATCCCCAGGGTCCGTCACGCCCCGGAAAGCGAAGCCCACCCCTGAGCTGCCCTGGCTGGGCGACCCCAGAGGAGCAGATCCAAGCAGGCTTCAGGGACAGAACCTCCGGCAGCCGGGAAGGTCCCTCCACCCACAGACGCTACAGGTCAGTGAGAAAGACGTCTGCGCTGGCCGAGAGGGGAGCGAGGTGTCTCCGTGACTCAGGCCCCCTCGGGAGACAGTGGTGGAGGGAGCGGCAGATGGAGCCGCACAGGGAATGGCAGAGGCAGCAGCAGCCTGGGACTCCCCAAGCAGGCAGGCAGAAGTTCAGGGCCATTACCAAAGGTCTCTACATAACCCCCCTGAGGGAACTGAGCCTGGGAGACGGGCCTGCCCCCACCCGCCCCATTACTGAAGGTCTCTGCATAAAGCCACTGAGGGAACTGAACCTGGGAGGCGGCCCTACCCCCACCTGAGCACCAGAACTTAAGCTCACATTGAATAGCACCCACGCCTGCCACGGAAAGCCCATTTGATTCTCAGACCCCAAGCACTAGCTGGGTGGATCTAGGCAGGGGTGCAGAGGAATCTCAGAAGTCAAGTAACTGGCTGGGAAAGTGCCCAGAAAAGGGAAGAAAAAGAAGACTATAGAGAGCTACTTTGAGGGGGTACAGATGTTCCCGCCTTTCAATTCTGATGATGAGGAAATATTCTTAACATCAGGGAAAGATGTGGAGGTCGGGGCCTCTGTATCCCAGACATCCCAGGTGGTTGTCCGGTGGGCTCAGGCCTTGGAAGAGCTCAAAAAGGATTTGGAAAATCAAGTTAGACAGGTGGAGGAAAAACTGGGAAGAGAAATGAGAGAGATGCAAGAAAAGCATAAAAAATGGGTGAATACCTTGATAAAGGAGACCCCCAAAATGCTGAAGAAAATAACACCTTGAAAAATAGGCTCACTCAATTGGCAAAAGAGGCTCAAAAAGCCAATGAGGAGAAGAATGCTTTCAAAAGCAGAATTAGCCAAGTGGAAAAAGAGGTTCAAAATCTCACTGAAGAGAATAGTTCTCTCAAAATTAGAATGGAACAGATGGAGGCTAATGACTTTCTGAGAAACCAAGAAATCACAAAACAAAACCAAAAGAATGAAAAAAAAATGGAAGGGAATGTGAAATATCTCATTGGAAAAACAACTGACCTGGAAAATAGATCCGGGAGAGACAATTTAAAAATTATGGGACTACCTGAAAGCCATGATCAAAAAAAGAGCCTAGACATCATCTTCCATGAAATTATCGAGGAAAACTGTCCTGATATTCTACAAAGAGAGGGCAAAATAAGTATTGAAAGAATCCATCGATCACCACCTGAAAGAGATCCAAAAAGAGAAACTCCTAGGAACATTGTGGCCAAATTCCAGAACTCCCTGGTCAAGGAGAAAATCTTGCAAGCAGCTAGAAAGAAACAATTCCAGTACTGTGGAAATACAATCAGGATAACTCAAGATCTAGCAGCTTCTACATTAAGGGATCAAAGGGTGTGGAATAGGATATTCCAGAAGTCAAAGGAACTAGGACTCAAACCAAGAATCACCTACCCAGCTAAACTGAGTATAATACTTCAGGGGAAAATATGGTCTTTCAATGAAACAGAGGACTTTCAATCATTCTTGATGAAAAGACCAGAGCTGAAAAGAAAATTTGACTTTCAAACACAAGAATGAGAAGAAGCATGAAAAAGTAAACAGCAAAGAGAGGTCATAAGGGACTTACCAAAAGTGAACTGTTTACATTCCTACATGGAAAGACAATATTTGTAACTCTTAAAACTTTTCAGCATCTGGGTAGTTGGTGGGACCACACACACACATACACACACACACATGTACACATGCACGCACACACACATACACACATGCATACACATACAGAGACAGAAAGCACAGAGTGAATTGAATAGGATGGGACCATATCTCAAAAGAAATTAAGGTAAAAGGTGAGAGAGAAATGTAGTGGGAGGAAAGCGGGTGAAATGGAATGGGGTAAATTATATCATTCAAGAGGCAAGCAGGAGGCTTTTTAGTGGAGGGGAAAAGAGGAGAGCTCATAAAAAAACAAGAAGTTTACCCTCATCACATTCGACTAAAGGAAGGAATAAAATGCACACTCTTTTTGGTATGAAAACCTATCTTACAATACAGGAAAGTGGGGGAGAAGGAGATAAGCAAGGGGGGGTGATGGTAGGGAGGGTCATGGGAGGAAGGAGCAATTTGAAGTCAACACTCATGGGGAGGGACAGGATCAAAAGACAGAATAGATACAATGGGGGGCAGGATAGGATGGAGGAAAATACAGTTAGTCTTACACACCACGACTGTTATTGAAGTCATTTGCAAAACTACACAGATATGGCCTATATTGAATTGCCTGCCTTCCCAAAGGGAATGGATGGGGAGGGAGGGATGCGGAGAATTTGGAACTCAAAGTTTTAGGAACAACTGTTTAGTATTGTTCTTGCTACTAGGAAATAAGAAATACAGGTAATGGGGAATAGGAAGTCATCTGGCCCTACAGGACAAAAGAGAAGATGTGGACAAGAGAAGGGAGGGATGACAGAAGAGAGGGCAGACTGGGGATGGGGAAAATTAGATTGCTTGGTGTATTGGAGTGGGGGAAGGGGAGAAAAGGGGAGAGAATTTGGAACCCAAAATTTTGTGAAAATGAATGTAAAAAGTTAAATAAATAAATTTTTATTAAAAAAATAAAATAAAATAAACACACAAGTTTCTGCTTCTATCCTAGGGCCCACTTGAGGTCACCTGGAGGCCACTAACTAGTAAGCCATTAGATTTGGTTTTAGTAGGAGAGTCACATAGTCTGAACTGCAGTTAAAGGAAATCATGGTGGCAGTAATGTAGAGGGCTTGTTGCAGTCTGGAAAGTCTTGAAATAAGGAGGTCATTAAGCGGCAGGGGAGAAATGATAAGGCCAGGACTAAGGTGTTAGCTGAGTAGAGAACCGTGATGAAGAAATCAAATGCGAAAGATTTTGTGGAAGTAGAAAGAATGAGATATATGGAGTGAAGAAATGTGAGAAGCCCAGGAAAAAGTCAGAGTCACAATTTTGGGTGGCTACAAAAATGCTGCTGCCTTTGGCTGAAATGGGGGAGTTCTAAATAGACCTCTATTTGATTTTTAATTAATTTAATTATGTTTAGTAATAACGATAATGACAATTATGGTTATTATTCAGTTAGGGACATGTCCAGTTAGAGATGCTGCTAGAATTTTGAAATAATTGAAATATTTGTCTAGTAGGAAACTAAAGCTAATGGAATCAACTGGGCTTGTATCTATGTACAAATACACATATAAATGTATACATGTTTATTTATGTATTACCTAATTATTAGCATTTATGTAGTAATTAAAGTTTGCAAAATGCTTTACAGATATTATTTCAATGTATTCTCACAACCTGGGCAGGCTGGGGGGGCAGGGGTGTGTGTGCTATTATCATCCCCAGTCTAAAGATGAGGAAGCTGAAGTAGAATGAAGTTGTGACTTCCCCAGGGTTGTTGTAAATTATGCAGAATTTTGCCTCAGGTTTTCCTGCCTTGAAATCCATGAACCTATGCACTGCACCTCACTTTATAAGTGTGTTTGAATGTGTATATATTAATATATATATATACATACATTATAGGTTGTAAGAAGTTATTATTTCTCTCTCATATTAATAATCAGTTATTGATTTAGGATCAGGCTTTTTTCAGAAGCCTATAATTTGTTCAGTCTCTGGAGGAAATGCTGATGAGACTGAATTAACTTTCTCCTCAATCATGTTCAGACTCTACCCAGGTGAGGAAGCCCATTGTGTTCAACATAGTTTGGATGGGGACAAATTCTTTGACCAGATTGTCCAAGGCTGGTCAAGTTAGAAATAAATGACATAACCAAAGTCATAACTCCCAGTACTTTATTACAATAGGTCCACCTTTCATTGTAATATTCATTCTTCTCATTAATAGATAACCAACCAGAGCTGATTGCCACCCTCAGTATTGTTACGGGTATATAAACTGTGATCCCAAACTCATGATTCATCTTTGGCATTCGAGAGTGTTAACTGAACCATTTTATTGGTAATATGCTAGCATTATTAATAAAATGGCTAATTACCCAAAAAGTATACCTCCTGAACTTTTTAAATGTCACAGGATACATAGATATATACTCAGTATAGAATATGTAATTTAAATACATTCATATCTATCTCCATATGTAGTATAGATATGTATATATACATATATATATATTCACACAGATATATACATACAAGTACACTCATATATAATATGCATAGATGCACATATACATGTGCATATGTATACACACATATATATATATATATTCACATGGCTAGGTGGTGCAGTGTATGGAACACCAGTGCAGGAGTCAGGAGGACCTGAGTTCAAATGTCACCTCAGACACTTGACACTCACTAGCTATGCGACCTTGGGCAAGTCAGTGAACCCCAATTCCCTCATCCTCTGTCGTCTCCAATCCTTCTGCTGAATATCTAGTTACTGGATTCATATGGCTCTGGAGAAGTGAAGTTGGTGACCTGCACAGCTCTCCCTCACTCAGAACAAAGTCAGGTGCAAATCATGTCATTATTTCTCTGATGGAATGGTCTTCTTTGGCAACGAAGGATGAACACACACACACACATGCATAAGAGAGAGGGTACATTGACAGACAGCACAGATACTGCAATGTTAAATGATTTTGTTTTCTACTTCTAAATCTCTGTATTTTGATAGTGTTTTATTTTCCATATCCTGACGATTTGAGTGTTTGATATGACAATACTCATCATGAATATCATTCTTAAATTTTGGTTACAGAAAACATTTTAGCCTGAAATGATTCTGTGGTTCAGCTGTTCTTTATGGGTTGAGTTCTTTAGAATATTTTGAAATCTATATTGGTAGAGACATTTCATATACAAATCTCTGAAAAGTCACCAACTTCTGATGCACAATTTTATCCTTTTATCCACAAGACTTTATATATTTTAGGTTTTGAACATGAAAAAAAGTACAGCTTGCAGAGATGAGTTGCATAGTTTCTATCCTTTTCTTGAGTAATCTACATTCATTTCTCCCCTATTTTCAGGAGTGGGCTCCTTCAGAGTAATACTTCAGGAGCTTCTTGTAGCAATAACCTGGTCCTAAATCCCTAGAACTAATTTCTCCATAAAATAAGTGAAGAAAACCACAGTCTTGACATTTGTTTGATGCTTCTCTGTTATCAAGTATGGGCTGTTGATTGTGGACGTTGCCCATAGAGTAGCTTTGATTATACTTTTTGTTCTTCTCTGTTTGATGTACACTAACTAGAGATAAATTTCTTTCAGTTACATTCAGCAAATCCAATGGCATTCATCTGCTTTTTAACGTTTACTATTGCTTGGGGAGGTGATATTTACTCATTACAAAAGTTCTTCTGTGGGTTTTTCATCTGTTCATCATCTGTTCTATGAATGTCTAAGTACCTTCTTACTATTTGCTGCTGCAATCTTAGAGATGGACCCTAAGATTCATAAATATCAGGCTTTTTAAAATATTCTTCAAATCTGTCATAGGACAGTTTACATTTCTGAAAATGTAACTGAGATGTTTTATGGATATATAAATGTTTTAAGTATTTTTATCCCATTTAGTCTTGATTTAAAGATACCAGTAAGTGAAATTCAGCTACAGCTGTCTCCAACTTTATACATAATGAATTTCATCGAGAGGTGGCCCAAGTATTTCAAGTATTGCTTTCATTCGTTGGTTCACTTTCATGACCAGACTCAAACTGAAAATATCCAACCTCTATCTTTACTTGCCATACCTTAAGAATATTTCATTTATCAAGTCATTATTTTTTATATTATATTGTAAAGACAGTGACAAAATTCACTAACTTTTTATGTCATTAGACAAAGACTTCACATAATGAAGGATCTTATGAATGTGCTTTCAGTGGAGCCATATAACAATGCCATTCATACGTCACTAATAAGATAATCTGGTACAATACCCCATTCATTTTGCTACAACTGTCCTCCCAATTTAATTCTACTCCCAATTCATATTTAGTTATTTGAGGAGGAATGATGATGGATTAAAGGTTAGACAGAAACCTAATGGGTTTAACCTTTGTCTCTGGGAGTTGTATCTTTTCTCTTATGGTTCTTACCATGGCAATGACTGCTGTGTATAGTACTATATGACATTCCCTCTGTTTTAATGTTTTTTGTCAAATAATATACAATAATAAGTTTGCTCTCAATCGTTATGGTGAATGTGAACTCTTGAAATATTCTGTTTCAGTATAATTGTTCTGTTGGATTCATGTCATCAAATTGAAAAAAAAAAAAGAATAGGAGAAACTTTTTGGAAATTCCAGTCTAAGTGTGTCTATCTCGTTTTTTAAAATCATTTGTGACATCAGTATTGCCTGTGACATCAGTATTGCCTTTTTTCATCTGTCCAGTTCATTATTAAGTATAATTTCTGAAGTTTATGTTTTATGAAGAGTTTTAGTGACCTCAAGTTCCTCAACATTTCCCTCCTCAAAATTTAATAGCTCCTTTATTTCATGTTTTTTTTCCCATTTAATATCAGTTTAGGTAAGAAATTATTATATAGGATTAATCTATACTTGTCAGTAATACATTATCTGAACTGGAAGTATGGTTATTATTGGTAAAAATTTCATATGAATCCCTTGCCTTTAGTTGCTTTGATATCGTGTTAGTACATTATCAATGTTTTCATGTCTGAAACATTTCATGCACACTCATCACTTGCCCGCTTTAGTGGTCAATACCACGTGCACTGAAACCTTTTCCACAGATGGGATACTGATATTTCTGATTTGTTGCAAGGTCTTTTTTGTGTTACCTCAGCACTGAGTATTGTTTGCTCCTCTGTTCTCCCAGTTGAACTGTTATTATTTTTTTTTAATTTTTATGAATTCCAGCAGGAAGAACCTGTGTCCCAGTACCTTGTAATCTATTTATTTAAATCTTAAAAGCCATACCATCACACTAATGACACCCAGGACAAACCTAATAAGTAATAGCACTAGAAATTGTTTTAGAATTTCTACCAGACTCACAACTATACCAGACTCAGATCTCACAAATCCCTTACTGTACTTCACCCTAGCTGACATTCTTCTACTTTGCAATTTTCCCTTATCCACATGGCACAGATAATAGGTGGAATTTTGAGAGGGCAGATAATAATTATCATCATCTTTAATTGTCATCATCATCATCATTATTGTCATTCAGCATAACTAGCACAACATTCTTGAGAGTTTTCTCAGAGCTATTTTTCCAGAATATTCCATTCAGTGCCCATAAACTCGTATAGGATTCAGACAGTGAGAGGCAGACCACTCTTCCCATCTTTCAAAAATATATGCTACCCAAGCCTGTGTTCTCACTAGAAAAGCTAATTAGTGAGTCTGGTCTTGGGTTAAAGAATCAAGAAACTGAGATTTTGATAATCAGAGAGATCTAAGTACAGACTATTTTTTGTTTTGAATGCAATTTTTCAATTTTAAAAACCTTTGGGCTCCCTTTAGCATCTTATTCACTAACTGGGTCAAACACTCATCAAGAGCTTTAAGGAATGAAAGTTAATGCATTGATAGGGTGTTTGCTTTCTTCCTCAACACTGGCAATCATCTATTCAAATATGAAAAAGATCTGGATGAAGTTACTGTGCTATGCCATGCTTCTATACAGGAAGGATTTTGTGTTTTTCTTTTAGCAACCATAATGGCATTTATCCACTCTGACTGTGCTATTGGCATACAAAGCTAACTGTTCCCTCTTACTAAAGATCCTTTAGTACTTTTATGGAAATGCCATAAAGTAGTTTAACAAAGGCAACAATGTGAGAAAGGCATAATTGTGTTTTTTATTGCATCACTTTACATCAATATCAGGCCCTCTGGCTTTCCAGAATTTTCAGCCCTGGAAATTACTAAGTGCTTAACATCTCTCATAATTTGACTTTTGGATATGAAAATAGGAGGTTTGTTACAAAAGTTCATTTTATATAATAATGAACCATGTATCTATAAGCACCTTTCTCTAAGGAATTACAAGACCTGAAAAGATACTTGCTCTAATTTCTCTCGTGCAATCCTTTTCTCCTATCATCTTGGGAGTCCCATGAACTAGAACATGTAACTTGATGACTTCTCAATAATCACATTGTGTGAATTGTACTGTGTCCTGGGACTTCCCCTGGGAACATATGAATTGTAATTATTTTTTAAGTCTCTTCTAAGTATATTTACTAGTCTCCTGAAAGTAACTGAGATAACTATGATGTTTAAACTTACAGCAACTTTATTACAAGAAGTAAGGAAAAGGAAAAGGAATAGTTATATAGTAGGTAGCACTAACATAATTTTGAGCATCCCTAAGGCCCTCTTTTTTAGTTCAGATATCTTTACAAGACTCCTGATACCAATAGGCAAAGTTCTAATGACTTGAGTGAACTCAAGGTACTGGGGTAACTGGACTTTGAATCAGGAAAACCTGACTCAATCAGGTAATGAAACTTCCAGGGCCTAGATTCTGATTCAGAAATAAACTTGATAAAAGTCTCTATCGTTTTGCCTAGCTCTAAGAAGATCTACTTGGTGTTTGTGGTGTTGTGAAGAAACTTATCTTGAGTATTTCTATCAGTCTCTCTTATAACAGCAAAATAATGAATCATCAATTTTGTCCAAAGGCAAAGTCATGTTCTTAAGACATAAAGATGCTTTGAGAATTGATATGGGGGGGGGGGGGGGTGGGGAGTCAAGATGGCAGAGTAGAAAGATTCACATATGCTAGCTCCTAACCCGCAGCCCATAAAATAACTATAAAAAAGAACTCCCAACAAATTCTGGAGCAGCGGAAGCCACAGAACAACGGAGTGGAGGAGATTTCTGTTCCAGAGAGCCCTGAAAAACTGACACCAAAGGTCTGTTGCACACCAGACCCAGAGCAGAGCCCAGCCCTGCCTTGGGCACATGGCACCAAGAGGATCAGATCTGAGCAGGCTTCAGGGACAGAATCTCCAGTGGCTTTGCAGGTCCCTCCACCCACAGATACCAAAAATCAGTGGGAGACTCTTTTTGGCTGGCCGAGAAGTGAGTGGGATGTCTCCATAACTCAGGCCCCCTCGGAAGACAGCAGTGGAGGCAGCAGTAGACAGGAGCTCCCAAAGCAGACAGGAGCTCAGAGCCATTATTGAAAGTCTCCACATAAAGGCCCTGCGGGAACTGAGCCCAGTGTGGCAGCCCTGCCCCCACCCAAGCAGATGAACTTATTCTCACACTGAATAGCAGCCCCACCCCCTGCTGAAAGCAGTGAGGCCAAGAAGCAGCATTTGAATCTCAGACCCCAAGCACTAGCTGGGCGGATCTGGAGGCAAGGCAGGGGTGGAGAGGAATCTCAGAATTCAAATAACAGGCTGGGAAAATGCCCAGAAAAGGGAAACAAAAAAAGGCCAGAGAATTGATATTGTTTCTTTAGGAAGGGTACAGAAAGATTCTTTGCAGTTTAGCTCCAAAGAATTTTGAAATGTAGGAATAGATTCTTAATTCTTTATAAAATAACACAATTTAAGATATTGCTGTAGTTCATTTGAGAATAGTATCAGGCCCCTTGAAACTCAGAAATGTTAATTAATGCCTGGGCTCTCTGTTTCTTATGCATACCATTTGGAGTTTAAGTTGTATGGATATAGATATAGATATATATGTGAATGCTAAAAAGATTGGATAGGGAGCAAGGAGACTTGGCATCATTTTCCTATTCTGGTCCTTAGTTTCTTCATTGGAAAAAATAATGGATTAAATTGTAGGATTATAGATCTAGAGCAAGAAAGGACCCTATAGGCCACCTAATATAACTTCCTCATTTTGCAGATGAGAAAACTGAGGCACTGCAAATTAAGTGACTAGCCCAAGGTGAAATAGGTACTAAATATCAGAGGTGGGGTCTGATTCCATGTTTCCTAATCCCAGTGCCAGGACTCTTTGTATTTAAGATGCTTTTTCCCTACAAAATTTTATTCCAAATATCTGATTGTCTTTCTATAGCACAACTTCTTCTCTGAAGGTGCTAGGTAAACAAACCTTTATCACAAAATATAATGATAGGGACAAAATACTTACTCTTTCCCAAGGGCATGCATACTACAATTCACTTGAGTAAGTGTGAGGGAAATTTTATTTTTAAGGTACACATTTATTCTAAGCTGAACCATAAAGGAGGGCAGCTAGGTGGTACAGTGGGTAGAGCCCTAGGTCTGGAGTCAGGAAGAGCTGAATTCAAATCCAGCTTCAAATATTTACTAGTGAACAAGTCACTTAACCATTTGTCTCAGATTCTTCATGTGTAAAAATGAACTGGAGAAGGAAATGGCAAACCATTTCTGTATCTTGACAAAGAAAACCAAGAAAACAGGGTCATGAAGAGTTGGACACAGCTGAAATGGCTGAACAGCAACAGTCATAAAGGACATTTTGAAAAAAATCATCAAATTAAAGAAATACAACTTAATTGTTTTTAAATCTCCAGTTAAACTTTAAAAGTACCAACCAAAAATTCTCAAAGTAGTCTTTTTTTTAACTGTAGGGTATACCTGGGTAAACCTATCTCACCCTATAAATTCACCTATATTCTGTAATTTTTCCTAGAGCAAGGTAAGGAAAGTAAATTTCAGTAAGCACATCGGACAAGAGATGTTCTTATTAAGATTCTTGACTAGATTTGGGTCCAAAGGGTATTACAGAATCTAAGGTACTATTGAACTTGAGGAAATGTCTTATTATGGATAAGAAAATATCTTAGTGGTAGCAAATAAACTTGGAGGTTTTCTGGATTTGATAGCAGAAATAGTCTCATTTTCCATTTTCATAAGTGATCTCAAAATCTGACACTGAAATCTCAATGTCTATAGATCAAACTAAGCTCTTCCTGGTTGAAGAAAAACAGCAGCCGCTGCAGCAGCAACCCAAACGATAACAATTAAATGAGAACCACTTGGGGGAAGATGGAGCATGACCATGTACAGATGTGGTTTGACTCATCATATTAAATGATACTATGTTGAGTCAAACCACATCTGTACATGGTCATGCTCCATCTTCCCCCAACTGGTCTTTGCCATATGACTCAGTCCTACATTTGAAAGGGTCCCTGCTGGGGGCTGAGTTGCTTTTGTAATTTTGCTTCCTTTTGTCATGCTGCCAAAGTAAATTTAGTTCACTGGTTTCTGCTTCACTTCCCTGTTTTCTGGGTACTTTTGCTTTGGTTGTGAGTCTTTCTCCTGTTTTTTCTTTCTTTTTAGAAAATGTGCTTGTCTTGGCTCTTCCTTCCTTATTGCAGCTTTAGCTTCCTCAATAATAAACACTCTTTCTTGACACTGTTCTTAGGAGATTGCTTTAAGGGGATGTCTAGGAGGGACAGGAGTAAAGACAAGTTCTATTCCTTAGAATGTTAATGTTCTTCTGTTAATTCTGTGATTTTTTTTTTTTTAAACACAGCTTTGGTGCAGTGCGCGAAAGGGTTAGCCTTTCAGTCAAGAAGACTTAAGATATACTAGCTCTGTGATCCTGGGCAAGTGACTTAAACTATCAATAGAACCAGGTGGTTTTTCAAAAAATTGCAGTCGGTGACTATCTGCATTAATGGAGTGAGTTCTTCACCCCTCCTCCCACCTTGGAAGTTACCCAAATGAATGAAATCACAGCTCTAGTAATTTCCCCACTCCTAATTTTTAAAAGTTATGCTACATTTTTGTGTATTCAAAAGCCATTTCTGAAGGGTTTCTTTCTTTCTTTCTCTCTTTCTCTTTGTTTCTCTCTTCCTTCCTTCCTTCCTTCCTTCCTTCCTTCCTTCCTTCCTTCCTTCCTTCCTTCCTTCCTTCCTTCCTTCCTTCCTTCCTTCCTTCCTTCCTTCCTTCCTTCCTTCTTTCCTTCCTCTCTTTCCTTTTTTGGTGAGAGTGGGATTTCTTGTTTTTGTTTATCTCCTCCCATTTCCCAAAAGCATATCTTTGAAAGTGGGTAGCTAGGTAGTGCAGTGGATAGAGCACCAGTGCAAGGGTCAGGAGGACCTGAGTTCAAATCTCATAGTAGACACTTGACACTCACTAACTGCGTGATCTTGGGCAAGTCACCTAACCCCAACTGCCTCATCCTGGGTCATCTCCAGTCATCCTAATGAATAACTGGTCACTGGATTCAGATGTCTCTGGAGGAGAAGTGAAGCTGGTGACCTGCACAGCTTGCCCTCACTTAAAACAAAGTCAAGTGCAAGTCATGTCATTATTTCTCTGATGTCATGGTCTTCTTTGGCAATAAAGGACAAACATATCTTTGAAAGCATAATGGGAATTGATAGGAAAATGTGATAAGATTTCTATATTTATTTTTAATTTAACTACTATGTAAAATGATGGACAACTATATAAATCTTTCTAGAGACAGAATGCAGCTATTGAGTTCTTGCCTATTCTTATTGGTGAAAGATTTATTCTTATAGAATTAAGACTGGAGGTTCTTAACATTAAGAGCACAGCCTTAGAGATCATATAACCTAACCCCTTTTATACAAAGGTAAACTGAGGCCTTAAGTTATCCCTTCAAAGTCACATAGCTGTTACATATTCTAAAGCTTCTGAAAATCACCTCTTGGAAATCTTTCTAAAAGAACTATAATCTAATGTATCAATTAGGAAATAAATAATGTGAAACAGGAAAATCATTTTTAAAATAAGAATTACAAAATTATTTAGCTCTGTTGGTGAGTTATATTTCTGTGTTCCTCTATGTACATTTAGGGAATATAATCAAGAAATCAAGGTAAGGGACTCCCTATCACTGAGTAGGGTCTGCGTGTGTAGACTCTCAGGCACACACAATCTATTTATACATACTTACGATATCATAATTTCAAGTTTATTTCTAACTAAAATGAAGCTTCACTCCTCCCCGACACATAAAAGAACCAACATTTTTTTGTACTTAATGATACTCCCCTCCCCTTCTAATTACATGTAAAGATAGTTTTCAACACAAAACAGCAAGCAATTTGATATAGGTTATGAATTTATAGTCATATTAAACATGAAGTTAGTCATGTGAAAGAAGAATCAGAACAAGAGGGAAAAAAATGAGAAAGAGAAAAACAAAAGACAAATGAACTTAGTATGCTTTGATCCGCATTCAGACTCCATAGTTCTTTCTCTGGATATGGACAATATTTCCCATCATGAGTCTTTGAAACTGTCTTAGATCATTGTATTGCTGAGAATACCAGTCAATTATAACTCATAACTGCACACTGTGGCTGTTACTGTGTACATTGTTTTCCTGGGTCTGCTCGGTTTATTCAACATCAGTTCATGTAAATCTTTTCAGGTTTTTCTGAAATTTCCCTGCTCATCATACCTTATAGAAAAATAATCTTCCATTGCGTTTATATACCACAAATTGTTTAGTCATTCCCCTATTGATAGACATTCCTTCGATTTCCAATTCTTTGGAAAAAGAATTGCTATAAATAATTTTTGTACATGTGGATCTTTTCTCCTTTTTTATGATCTCTTTGGGAGACAAAGCTAGTTGTGGTATTGCTAGGTCAAAGAATAGGCATAATTTGGTTGCCTTCTGGGCTTAGTTCCAAATTGTTCTACTGAATGGTTGGATTAGTTCACAACTCAGCCAACAATGCATTGGTGCTCCAATTTTCCCACATCTTCTCCAACATTTGTCATTTTCCTTTTCTGTCATATTAGCCAACCTGACAGGTGTGAGGTGGTATCTCAGAATTGTTTTAATTTGCCTTTCTCTAATCAACAGTGACTTGGAGCATTTTTTCCTACAACTATAGATAGCTTTAACTTCTTTATCTGAAAACTACCTATTCATATAGCTTGACCATTTATCGTTTAGGGAATGACTTGTCATCTTATAAATTTGACTCAGTTCTCTATACAGGTGAGAAATGAGGCCTTTATAAGAAAGATTGGCTATAGAAATTATTTCCCAGCTTTCTGTTTCCCTTCTAATGTTGGTTGCATTGGTTTTGTATGTGCAATTTTTTAAATTCATTATCCATTTTGCATCTCATAATGTTCTTTATCTCTTCTTTGGTCATCCAAAGTGAGAATTCAAAAAGAACTTAGCTTAAAAAGGCTAAGGTCTCCCACTGCATCCTAGGTCATCTACAGTTGTCCTCAGCTAGATCTGGCCACTGCACTTAGATGACTCAGGAGGAGAAAGTGAGGGTGGCGACTTTGCACAGACCTCCTTTACTTAAATCCAATTCACTTGCTAATTATGGTATCATCGTTCTGATGTAATGATCCTTTTCCAGAATGAAGGATGAACCACAACCTGTGGGTGGTCTGAGCTGCCCCACTGGGGATGCAACTGTCCACTTCTAATTGGGCAACTTAGCTGCTCCTCCCCTCTCCTCTGTTCTCTTCTAGTCTCTCCTTCTCACCTCTCTCCACGTGGGCCTTTATGCCCTTACTGCGAGTACTTGGCCCAAAAAGAAGGTAAATTTTGAAGGCTGAAACCAAGTTAAATATCTTAGGGTTTACTGTCCAGATTCCTCTCTTAATGGCTATGTCTTCTCTGGCTCTCACTGATTGAATAATAGGTTACCACCCAAGCAACATTTCATGATTAATTTGAGCCTTGATGGCTCAGAGTGAATGTAAATAGCAATTTTTTCTCTTTCTGGTCAGAAATCCTCAGTGTCTCCCCCTCCCATTTTGATTATTTTTTTTTTAATATAATTAAAGGGTTCATCCTCTGACTCACTTCTTAAATAGCTCTAATCACTGAATGGCATTGCCTCAGCTAAAACGAAAACTTGGAAAGACCTTAACTTAAAAAAGCTGTCTTCCACTGTATCCTGGGGTATCTCCAATTATTCTGATCTATATCTTGTCAGTGGACCCCAGTGGCTTAGGAGGAGAAAGTGAGACTGGTGACTTTCACAAATCTGCCTCACTTAAATCCAATTCACTTGCAAGCCATGGCATTATTTCCTGATATCATGTTCCTCTTGGAGAACAAAACCATAAATTCTTCTGTTGTCCATAGATTTGACCGGTAAAATATTCCTTATTCTCCAAATTTGATTATGGTATCACCATGTGTGTCTAAATTATGTAACCATTTCGACCTTATCTTGGTATAAGATGTGCTATGTTTGTCTATGCCATGCTATTTTCCAGTTTTCCCAGCAGTTTTTGTCAAATAGCGAGTCCTTATCCCAGAAACAGGGTTTATTAAACAAGAGATTATTATAGCCATTTACTGCTGTATCTTGCACCTGTAACTTATTCCACTGATCCACAGCTACTTCTTAGCTAGGGACAGCTAGGTGGTGCAGTGGATAAAGCACCAGTCCAGGAGTCAAGAGGATCTAAGTTCAAATCTCACTTCAAACATTTGACATTCACTAGCTGTGTGATCTTGGGCAAATCACAACCCCAATTGCATCATCCTGAGTCATCTCCAGTCATCCTGATGAATATCTGGTCACTGGATTCAGATGGCTCTGGAGGAGAAGTGAGGCTGGTGACCTGCACAGCCCTCTCTCACTCAAAACAAAGTCAAGTGCAAGTCATGTCATCATTTCTCTGAAGACACGTTCTTTTTCCACAGCAAAGGACGAACACACACTTCTTGGGCAGTACCAGAAAGTTTTGATGATCACCACTTTATAATATAGTTTTACATCTGATACACCTTCCTTTGCATTCCCCCCTCTATTAATTCCCTTGATACTTGATCTTTTCTTCTTCCATATGAATTTTGTTATTATTTTTACTAGCTCTATAAAATATTTTTACTAGTTTGATTGGTATGGAATAAGTAAATTATGTAGTATTGTCATTTTTATTATGTTAGCTCAGTTTACTCACGAGCAATTGATGTTTTTCCAACCATTTAAATATGACTTTATTTGGTTGAACAGTGTTTTGTAATTGTGTTCATTTAGTTACTGAGTATGTCTTGGCAGCTAGACTCCCAGGAACCAAAATCTTAACTAGATATAGTATTGTTAAAAAAAATCAAATATGCTTGCATAAGTTGCTAATTTTCTATATGAAGAGGAAGATCATGATAGATCATCAACTATGAAGCTCTATGCTAAGCAAAAGGAATAAAAGTGCTCAAGAGGGGGAAAATTTTTCAGTAATTTATATTAATTTATATAAATATAACATATTTTTAATGTTATTTGTTGCTAATTATCAGAAAAGTTTTCAAAGATTACCAAATGAAATACTGACAAAAGTACTGCTGACCCCTAAATCTATGTTTTGAAAAAAATGGTTAGGGGAGGAGCCAAGATGGTGGAGTAGAAAGATTCACATATGCTAGCTCCAAACCCACAGCCCATAAATTACCTATAAAAAGAACTCCCAATGGGTTCTGGAGCAGTGGAAGCCATGCAACAATGGAGCGGAGGAGATTTCTGTTCCAGAGAGTCCTGAAAAACCGTCACCAAAGGTCTGTCACACACTGGACCCAGAGCAGAGCCCAGACCTGCCTTGGCCGCATGGCCCCAAGAGGAGCAGATGCAAGCAGGCTTCAGGGATGGAATCTCCAGTGGCCGCGAAGGTCCTTCACTCCACAGGCACTACAGGTCAGTGAGAGAGACTTCTGGGCTGGCCGAGAGGGGAGCAGGGTGTCCCCAAAACTCAGGCCACCTCGGATGGAAGCAGCGGACAGGGGCTCCCAAAGCAGGCAGGAACCCGGATCCATTATCAAAGATCTCCGCATAAACCCCCTGAGGGAACTGAGCCCTGTGAGGCAGCCCTGCCCCCACTTGAGCACCTGAACTTTATCCCACTGAATAGCAGCCCCACCCCCCACTGAAAGCCCTGAGACTGGGAAGCAGCATTTGAATCTCAGACCCCAGGTTCTAGTGAGGTGACGGTGGAGAAGAATCTCAGAAATCAAGTAACTGATTGGGAAAATGCCCAGAAAAGGGGGAAAAAAAATAAGACCATAGAAGGTTAACTTTATTGGTGAACAGATATTTCCTCCTTGCCTTTCTGATGAGGAAGAACAATGCTTATCATCAGGTAAAGACATAGAAATCAAGGCCTCTGCATCCCAAACATCTGAAATAGATATCCAATGGGCTCAGGCCATGGCAGAGCTCAAAAAGGATTTTGAAAATCAAGTTAGACAAGTGGAGGAAAAACTGCGAAGAGAAATGAGAGAGATGCAAGAAAAGCATGAAAAACAGGTCAATACCTTGGTAAAGGAGACCCAAAAAATGCTGAAGAAAATAACACCTTGAGAAATAGGCTCACTGAATTGGCAAAAGAGGTTCAAAAAAGCCAATGAGGAGAAGAATGCTTTCAAAAGCAGAATTAGTCAAATGGAAAAAGAGGTTCAAAAGCTCACTGAAGAAAATAGTTCTCTCAAGATTAGAATGAAACAAATGGAGGCTAATGACTTTCTGAGAAAGCAAGAAATCACAAAACAAAACCAAAAGAATGAAAAAATGGAAGAGAATGTGAAATATCTCATTGGAAAAACAACTGACCTGGAAAATAGATCCAGGAGAGACAACTTAAAGATTATGGGACTACCTGAAAGCCATGATCATAAAAAGAGTCTAGACATCATCTTTCATGAAATTATCAAGGAAAACTGCCCTGATATTCTAGAACCAGAAGGCAAAATAAATATTGAAGGAATCCACTAATCACCACCTGAAAGAGATCCAAAAAGAGAAACTCTGAGGAACATTGTGGCCAAATTCTAGAATTCCCAGGTCAAGGAGAATATATTGCAGCAGCTAGAAAGAAACAATTCAAGTATTGTGGAAACAAATTGTTAGTCAATAATTGATTATACTATTTGTATGTTTGGGCACTGAAAAATACAGGTAATACTAAAAGTCTTAATGCAATTTTAATCTTTCATAATTTTAGAATTATGAATGCTAAAGCCTTACAAAATATTTGAAATATTAATTGTTTAAATATTTTAAATATTGATATTTCTTATCAGAATTCAATAAAACACTGTCTTGTGCTATGTATTACTTGTTGATTTTCAAACTTTTTTTTAACATTTTTATCAGGGCTACTCAGTGATTAAAAAGACTGTATTTGTGATCCTAGATTTAAGATCATCAAAAGAATGAAGCTTTGATGCCTAAGGACAGTTTTGACATGATCCCACAAGGCAAAGGTCTAATATAGATACAGAGCAAGTGATTGAAGGAGACAGGGAGAGGACCTCCTCTACCTATTGATCAAATCTCCTGGTCTGAGAAAGTGTCACCCAAAGATTTTCACATATGAAATTCATAATGACAAGAGTATGCTATCTTGTTAAAATTAACATTTATTATTCAAAATTCACAACACTAGATAAATGTAAAAGAAGGTTAAGTAGTTCAACTTTCGAATGATTTTTTTTTCAAGTTTCTGGCATATATTATAGTGTCTGATGTCACTAGAGCTTAAAACTTCACTAAGGGTTTTTTGCACATTGAGGAAAAAAGTCTCAATATATTTTAGCATTCTCACTGCTCCTAAAAAGGCCAATTCTGATTTGGTGATATGAAACAAATCAACGCTGTATTTGATTGATTGGTACCATAGTTATTGGTTTTCATTTTCATGTTCATAAAATACCATTCTAAAGTTTTGCATAATTTCAAATATGAAATATCGATGAACCTTCCTGGTGTTTAGGATGACTTGCAGTTCTCAATTTTGCTGCTATGCACTTCTGCATCAAAACTACATAAAAGTAATATCTTTCCCAGCCCTTAGAAAAAGTTCTACATTACATTTAAAATGAACCCTCTGTTGTTTTAAGTTATTTTTCATTAAGGCAGGTAATAACCTCTTAAATGCTTCAAGGCATCCTATATAGTAATATGAAAGTTTTCTAGAAAGAGGGAAAGAATTTTATGAGGGAAGGAATTTTTGATCTTATCATCATTATCTCTCTCTCAGTTGGTTACTCTGACTATTTTTCATCACAGAAACTACTGAATTGAAAGAAAAAATGTAAATCTAATATTTTGGTTACTTTAAGGATTGAATCTTAGAAAAATCACAATGTGAAAATTGATTATTAAACTAGTCACTCTTACCCCCCCAAAAGATTTCAATGACAAGTTTGATTTTGTATGCAGACTTAGATACTTCATGTTTGAAACCAATAATCATAGTATAAATGCTTTAGTCTGCGAATCTCAAGCCTTCTAAGTCTTCTATTTTTCATGTACTCAATGACTGATGTTTTAAAAAATTTTCTCTAAAAATTTGTGTTGTGGCTGGATTAGAATTTAAGATGAAATATTCATCCAATGAAGAAGGTACAAGTTGCTTTCTGTTCACCTCCTAATTTATGTTGCAAAACATGCTACTCCCCATATTCATTTTTTGGTGAGGATGAGAGAAAAGGCATATATGTTCAGTTGGGGGAAACACAAAGGCTACATGGAAGCAGTGATAACTGAACTTAGCCTTTAAAGGCAAAGTTGATTCTGAAAAGGCAGACATGAAAAGGAATTCATGGGGAATCGCTTCTTTTGTAGAACACATGAGGGATAAGAGGCATGTTGAGCACTAAGAATAGTTACTAATCTAAAATGGATAAAAAAAAATGAAGAGTCAGTGGATAGAAGAAATGTGAAATAGGACTAGAAAGGCAGATTGGAACATATTTGTTGAGGGCTTTAAAAGACAAGTTATAGATTGCCTATTTTTATTTCTTTTTTTTAAAGTTAATTTATTTATTTCTAGTTTTCAACATTTACTTCCATAAGTTCTAAATTTTTCCCCCTCCTTTTCTTCCCCCCTTCCCAAGGCAGCATGCAATCTGATATAGGCTGTACATATACATTCCTATTAAACATATTTTCACATTAGTCATGTTATATAGAAGTATTAGAACTAATAGGAGGAACCACAAGAAAGAAAAGAAAACAAAAAGAAAATACTCTGCTTCACTCTGCATTCAGACTCCATAGTTCTTTCTCTGGATGTGGATGCCATTTTCCATCATGAGTTCTTTGGAACTGTTTTAGGTTTTTGCATTGTTGAGAAGAGCTAAGTCTATCAAAGTCGGTCATTGCACACTGTGGATGTTAATATACAACCTTCTCCCGGTTCTGTTCACTTAACTCAGCAACAGTTCATTCATATAAATCTTTCTAGAATTTTCTTATATCCTCTGGTTCATTTCTTATAGCACAATCATATTCCATTACATTCATATACCACAACTTGTTCAGCCATTCCCCAGTTGGGGAATCCCATCAATTTCCAGTTCTTGGCCACCACAAAAAGAGCTGCTATAAATAATTTTGTACATATGGGTCCTTTTCCAATATTTATGATCTCTTTGGGATATAGACCCAGAAGTGGTATTGCTGAGCCAAAGAGTATACACATTTTTATAGTTCTATGGGCAAACTTCCAAATGCTCTCCAGGATGGTTGGATCAGCGCACAATTCTGTCAACAACGAATTAGTGTTCCAACTTTCCCACATCTTCTGTAACATTTATTATTTTCCATTTTTGTCATTAGCCAATCTGATAGTTGTGATGTGGTACCTCAGAGTTGTTTTGATTTGTATCTCTCTAACTAATAGCAATTTATAATATTTTCTTCATATGACTATAGATAACTTCAATTTCTTCCTCTGAAAACTACCTGTTCAGATTCTTTGACTATTTATCAATTGGGGAATAATTAGTATTCTTGTAAATTTGACAGTTCTCTATATATTTTAGAAATAAAGCCTTTATCTGAGACACTAGTTGTAAAAATTCTTTCCTAGTTTTTTGTTTCCCTCTTAATCTTGGTTGCATTGGTTTTGTTTGTGCAAAACCTTTTCAATTTAATATAATCAAAATTATCCATTTTTGCATTTCTTAATGTTCTCTGTCTCTTGTTTGGTCAAAAATTCCTCCATTCTCCATAAATTTGATAGATTGGCTATTCCTTGTTCCCTTAATTTGTTTATAGCATCAACCTTTATACCTAGATAATGTACACATTTGGACTTTATTTTGGGATACAGTGTCAGATGTTGGTCTATTTCCAATTTTTGCCATATTATTTCTAGTTTTTCCAGCAATTTTTGCCAAATGGTGAGTTCTTATCACAGAAACTGGGATCTTGCGGTTTATCAAACAATAGATTACTAAAATCATTGACTGCTATGTCTTGTGTATCTAATTTATTCCACTGATCCACCCCTCTGTTTCTTCACCAGTACCAAGTAGTTTTGATGTTTGCTGCTTTATAATATAATTTAACATCTGGTATGGCTAGGCTACCTTCCCTAGCATTTTTTTTTCATTAATTCCCTCCATATTATGGACCTTTTGTACTTTCAGATGAATTTTGATTTTATTTTTTCTAGGTCTATAAAATAATTTTTTGGTAATTTGATAGGTATGGCATTGAATTAGTAAATTAAATGAGGTTAAATTGTCATTTTCATTATATTACCTTGGCCTACCCATAATTACTTAGATCTGATTTTATTTGTAGGAAAAGTGTTTTGTAATTATGTTTAGATAGTTCCTGGGTTTGTTTTGGCAGGTAGACTCTCAAATATTTTATAAAATCTACAGTAACTTTAAATGGAATTTCTTTTTCTCTCTTGGTGTTGGGCTTTGTTTGTAATATATAGAAATGTCAATGATTTATATGAATTTCTTTTATATTCTACAACTTTGACCAATAAACATTGTTTATTATTTCAAGTAGATTTTTACTTGATTCTATTGGATTCTCTAAGTATATCATCATATTTTCTGCAAAGAGTGATAAGTTTGTTTCTTCTTTGCCTATTCTAATTCCTCCAATGTTTTCTTCTCTTATTGTTAAAGCTAACATTTCTAGTGCAGTATTGAACAACAATGATAATAATGGACATCCGTGTTTTACCCCCAGTCTTATTGGAAATGCTTCTAGGTTATCAAAAATCATGGAATACTTCATGAATTTGCATGTCGTCCTTGCGCAGGGGCCATGCTGTTCTTTCTTTTTATTGTTCCAATTTTAGTATATGTGTTGCTAAATTGAGTGGGGACAGGGGCTCGTGGAGGAAGACAGGAAGTCCCGCTTCTTGTGAGGAAGGGGCTGGGGAATGCCTGCTGAACTGGATTAGGCCGCAGGCCGGGGATCTGGCTGGCAAGGGGAAAGATCCACTGGTACCTGAGGAAGAGTAGGGATCAAAGTGGGAGATGCCCCAGAGTACGCCACGGGAGCGTGACCTGAGTGAATGTTGCCCCACCAAGAGGGGAGGCAGAGGAAGGGACCCCAGCAAGACCCATAGTTGGGGACTGAGGTAAAGTCCCCAAGGAGGGGTGGGTTACAGGCAATGATACTGTAGAGATTGACATGGGGGTGGGGTCTGAGGTCTGAGGGAATGTTGCCCCAGTGAGAGGGGCTGCAGAGGGAGCGACCTCAGCAAGCCCCATGGCTGGGAACTGAGCAGGGGTTGGGAATGGAGATAGGGGAGGAAGTGAGGCTGAGACCTTAGGAGCCATAAACAGGGGGTCATCCAAAACATCCAATTCACCCCCACTTCCCTTTTGTGGGACGGCTCTAGCTACAAGCATCTTACAATCAGTTCTGGGAATGGGGTCCTGAGAGAGTTCGACAAAGGCCCTTATGTAAGGTATTTCTATCCATTTTCCTTTTTGGAGGCAATATAAGTGTAATTGTAAAAGGATATTACATTGTAAGGTCCCAAATATGGGCCACTTCGTTGTACTCCAGGTGATACTGAGGCCAAAATGTGTTGCAAAAAATACCAACTTTTTCTTTTTAAAGTTCCTTAGAGAAGTCAAATTTTTTCCAGTTTTGTAAAAGACAGCACAAAGGTGAATTCCTTGAAATTGATGAATTTTGATAGTTTTTTTTTTTTTTTGTTGGGCTGGAAGTTCCCTCCCCTCCTCCTTAAAGGAGGAGGTAGAATTAAGCCTTGAGAGAAAAAAAAAACAATAAACAAGAGGACAAAAATAACCGAATTTTCCCTGATTTCCTTGTGCTCAGGAAATCCAGAGAATTGGGCACCCACTTAACTGGTGTTTCTCTAACTTTCTAGTGTCCAGAAAGTTCAGAGAATTGTGCTTTGGAGGGTATACCCAGTTCCGTGGCCTCAAATACGGCCACTGGACCAACAGCCTGAGTCTCTAACCCTCTAGCGCCCAGAAAGTTCAGAGATTTTGCTTGATACTGGGACATGAAGCCAGGTCCAAAAATCCGCTTCCAAGGTGCCTTGGAGAGCAAGTAGGGGATAGGGAGAGGGGGAGGCTTACATACCTTCCAGTTTTAGCAGAAGAACTTGAGATTAGCAGCTTTTCCTGGTCAGGAAACCGTAAATGATGAGGTTGAGGGGTGATGGGGGACCCCAAATTACCGACAATCTGGGTCATGCTCGAATGAATTTGACTCAAGCCTTCTTAAAGCCAAAGAAAACAAAGTTTATTAAAGATTCTCCAAATTGGGTTGCCTCTTAAGGAGCCTAAGCATTTTGTGATGCTTGTATTTAACGAGCGGGCCAGATAGAATCTCAGCTAGACCGAGTCTGAGCTGGATTGAATCTGAGCCTGTATGTCACTTTCTATAGCAATAGGAAAGATAGGGATGTGTGTGGTTAAAGGGGAAAGATGATGAATTGGGTTTTGAATTTGTTGAGTTTATGATGTCTACTTGACATCCAATTTGAGATATCTAAAAGGTGGCTGGAGATGTGAGATCAGAGGACAGCATAGAGGTGAGGAAAAGAGAGGTAGATTTGAGAATCATCTGTGTAGAGATTTTAATTAAATCCATGGGAGTTAATGAGACTGCTAAGTGAAGCAATATAGAGGGAAAAGAAAAGAGGTCCCAAAATAGAACTCTGTGAAACACCTATGGCTAGAGGGTGTGATCTAGAGGAAAATATAAGAAAGGAGCTAGAGCAGGAGTTGGTAAAGAAATAGGAGAACCAGGAGAGAGTAGTAACCTGAAAACCTGGAGAAAAGAGAGTATCAAGGATGGAAGAGTAATCAAGCATGAAGGGTTGGAGAAAGGTTAGGGGGATAAAGGATAAGAAAAGACGATTGGATTTGGCAACTAAGAGATCTCCTTGGTAATTCTGGGGAGAGCAGTTTTAGTGGAATGATAAATTGAGAGGCCAGATTGCAAATGGTTAAGAAGAGAGGGAGAGGAGAAAGTCTTTTAAAGTTGTAGAAATTCTTTTAAAGAAGTTTAGAAACAAATGGCTAAGGAGATGTAGTAGGATAATAGTTAATAGGGATGGAAGGTAGCAGGGGTGGAACAAATAAGTGAGTGTTTTTTCAGGGTGGTGGAGATATGGGCATATTTGTAGGAAGCAGAGAATGATCCAGTAGAAAATGAGAAATTGAAAATAAGTGATAGAGTGGGGATTTTAAGGGGGATAATCGATTGGAGAAGTTGGGATAGCTATGAGAGTTAGCCTAGGTAAGGAGTGAGGGCACCATATCATGTGACACAGAGGTGAAGGAGGAGATAGTGGCACAAGGTGTACTAATTGATATGAAATGGGATAGAGGGGAAAAGAAGTAACACATAGTGAATGATCTCAATTTTCTTTGTAAAATACAAGGCAAGGTTCTCAACTAAGAAGTTGAGGGATGATAGATTAAAAGTTTTCAAGAACTGCTTTGGAGAGAAGGATAATGAATTAATAAAGCAGATATAGAAGGGTTGTCTAATGCCTAGTTGAGGTTGTGTAATACATAACCCAGTCAGTCGTGGACCGAGCCAGAATGGTTGGGTGATTTTTCTCCACCATTATTTGGCAGAAAATATGGTGAAGCCAAGGTGGCAAATGGTTGAAGTGATCCAAAGCTGAATCTTGGCAGAGCATAATCAGTGAGATGATATGGGGATAAGGATTTCAAGAGAAAAAAAGGATGGCATAGATTTGAATTGGTTCATCAATGAGTGAAGATGAGGGAAAGAGGAGAGAGTGGCTACTATAGGGGAGATGGCCTAGGAGAGAAATGTGGCGTCAAAGGATCATGGATCATAATGTAATGAAGAGTAGGGTTTTGTAAGGGAAGGGAGAAGTGAAAAACCAATAGACAATGATCAAAAAAGGGGATTTAGGAATTCTTGAATTGGGTGATGGTAAATTTGTGGGTCTTGGCAAGATTAAAAGTATGACATCTTTGTATGTGCTGATGTGGTAGAGAAGTAGCTCATGGGAAGTGAATAAGAATTAAGTGGTTAAGATGTTTAAGGGACAGTCAACATATATATGTTTTTTTGTGTGTATGTATATACATATATACATACATACAAGTGCAAAAATATATACACATATATATGTACATATGTATATGTGTGTGTGTATGTATGTATATATATATATATATATGGCAAGGTTCTCAGCCAAGAGGGTGATGAATGAAAATGTTTGCAAGAGCTGTTGTGAATTAATTAATAAGGCAGATATACAAGGATTACCTAGGAGCAGTAAGGGCCTAGTTGAGGTTGTGTGACACATAAACTAGTTAGTAGTGGACCCAGTCATAATGGTTGTATGATGTTCTCCACCTTCATTCAGCAGCATATGTGGTGGAGCAAAGGTGGCAAATGGTGGATATATACATATGTGAATGTGTGTATATATATACACACATATCCTTTAGTATATATGTATGCTTTGTATGCATACACACACACACATCCTTTAGTATGAGGGCAGGAATTGTGGAGTTATGTCATCAAGAAGGATCCAGATATTAGCAATAGCTAGTAGGGGAGTGGGAGAGGAGGAGATTTAGGATGAAGAAAGATTTGTTACCAAGTAACACATATATTCTAGAGGATACAGAGGAAGGCTGAGTGGTGTTTGGTCAAAACTTTGAGGTGGAGGGGTTGAGGAGGATGAGAATAAGTATTTGGATAGTGAGGGTTGAAGGATATGGTTTGGATGATGGCCTCGAGGGGTTCAGAGTCATTTGAAAATGGATACTCCATTGGATGGAGTATGTCACTCCTCTTCCTAAAGGACGTTAGAGATTGGCTGGAGGCAAATATAGCATGAGAGGGGAGGCAAACAGTTAGATGGTCAGATGAGAGGTTCTGCTTCATAATCCTCTTCCCTCCGAAGTGCGGACTTTAGGCAGGAAAGGGA
Organism: Bettongia penicillata ogilbyi; assembly: GCA_023548195.1. Lineage (NCBI taxonomy): Eukaryota > Metazoa > Chordata > Mammalia > Diprotodontia > Potoroidae > Bettongia > Bettongia penicillata. The sequence continues at coordinate 2,096,912 of JAJHZJ010000352.1, forward strand.
GCAACAGAATGGACCTGTACAGTGTGAGAAAGAAGTCCAGTTCCCTGCCAAATATCCTCTTCTCTTCACTCAAGAGACAGGACTTGGCAGAAGATACTCAAATGTCCTGACAAATTCTAGCGTCATTTGGTTTGTGTGTATGCAATGAAGGGAATATAGGATTATAAAACTATAGCATTTTTATTTCTACTGTTTTCTAGTTGCAGATTGCTGTTATGTGGAAGTCACTTAAATCTGTTTGTCTCACTTTCCTCATTTATAAGGAAATGGTAAGTGAGTTCAATGTCTTTGCCAAGAAAATTCCCAGTTGGGTCACAAAGAGTCAGACACAATTGAAACTACTGAACAAGAAGAATATGTTATTATTAGTATCGTAGGATCATAGAAACAGAGATTTAGAGCTGGAAGGAACCTGAGAGACTATTTCGTCCAACATCATTTTAAGGATGAGTGAACTGGGGTTCAGAGAAGTTAAATGACTCACCTGGAACTACACAGCTATTACATGTCTGAGACATGATTCTAAGCTATGTCTTCCTGACTTCAAGTCTAATACCTTACCCACCAAATTGTGCCATAGCTTTATTCTACGAAGCTGAATCTTATTAGAGCCCTTTGTTAAAAGAAGTGTATTGTCACCAGTAGAAAATTCTATTGCACTTTTTAAATGTAAAGATAGGTTGACCAAAATGTTTTTTATTGATTTGAGACATAAGGTAACTTCTGCCTGCTATCTTGCCAAACTTCAGAATGACCTTATTTGTTCTTATGGGTTATATCATGCTCAAGTGCTAAGCCATACTTTGCGTGACACCCATATATAAGATCCAATAGCTAAGCTGGTCCCCAACAGACACAGTTCTCTATAAAAAGTACTTTATTGGCCTGACTCAAAAAGGCTTCTATCCAGATCAAATCCATGATATTGGGGACTGTTTATACAGCCAGAATGTTTGACAGGGAGGTTTTTGTCCCTCCCTTTTTCTATCCAAAGAATAGGTTCCCTTTATCTATTCTTTTAAAAAATTATTTTTGTTCCTATGGTATAGTTCTTAATGTCGTAGTATTCTGTACAATGTCCAAATTTCATCCCCTGTGGTCAAAATATCCTTATGTTAAACATGACTAGCATTGATCTGCATGGCCTCTGAAGATATAATTAGTAGCAACAGATTGCAGAGAAGCAGATCATAACTGTAAGTTACAAAAACTCTTCTAACAATTAGTCATCCAATGTAGAGATGGCTACCTTAGGAGGCAATAGATTCCTCCTCCTCAGAGATCTTCAAATGATAGCTGCACAACTGACCGTAAAGGAGACATGAATTGGATTGAATGACCTCTAAGATCTCTTCCAATTCTGAGAGTCTGTAATAAGAATTCACTCAGCTTTGCATCTTCTTCTTTGTTTGATTTCAACTTCATAGAATAAGATGCTTATCCCAGGATAACCTCATGACTTTTAATCTCTTCCTCACTATGCTGCTTTTTCACTATGCCAAGCCTTTATGACACCACCTCCTTCAGCCTTCTCTCCCCTCTGATTGGAGGAGGCCTAGAGAGCACAGTACCAACCTCTTCCGGTGCCTTCTTTTATAGAAATGGAGACTCAGCTCACTTGTTGTCCTGCTTGGTTTCAACAGCAAAGAACAAGATACCCCCTTGTATCCTGTACTCACCCATTTCCTGTCTCCTTTTGTGTGCTGTATTCCCCTTTGGAGTGTAAGCTCCTTGAGGACAGAGATTAAATTTCTTTATATTAATTGTATCCCAGTTTGTTTACCACAGTTTCTGACTGTATAGGTGCTTAATAAATGTTTATTGGATTGGTTTGGAGAAGAAAACTGGTTAAAGGAGGTCATGCCCCAGACCAAGAGTGTGCTGTAGCTGGCTCACACTCTCTTTGCTAGCACTGATTGTAAAACTACCTCGAGTATTTCCACCTCGGAAACTTGAAAGCTGCAAATCAGGGCTTGGCTTATATATTGTTTTACTTATCTAGACTAATGAAAGTGATGGAGAAAATGTTGTTAATGCTGACTGATTAAATTACAAGTTTGTCATATGCTTTCAGGGGTGGGTTTTCAAATATTACTTGCCCCACACCTGTCTCAGATCCTGTGAAATGGCTCCCCTTGGCCAGAAATTGGTAGCAATGGAGTTGTCATAGTCACTGCCTTGAAAAAAAGGAACGGAACATCAAGACACTGGAGCGTCTCCTAATCTTGCCAGAAGAATAGAAAGAAAAGATAGAAAGGAAAAAGTCATCATGACCACCCCCACTGTACAGCAAGCCTCAACAAGGAATGTTATTTTGTAAATATAAAAGCACCTTTCTTTCCTTGAAGTTCCTTTTGTAAAAGCATCACAAAGTAGGCTTGCTCTCTCCTTTCTCTCTCTGTTCTACTTGTCCTTATTTGAATTTTAGGGGTTGATTAGTTTTAAAACAAATTTATAGAAAGAATAATAATTATTATTATAATTCTTTCAATAATATTCATAATTCAGTTATTTTTACATGTAATAACAAAGTTTTAGAAACAGAAGGCAGAATATTCAGGGAAATCAAGAAGTTATCATAGCATATTTCATATGAGTGGGAAAACTGGTAATCACAAGTATCAGCTTTAATTTGTTACCGTATATAAATCAAGTTTAGACCCTTAATTGCTTTTTGAATACATGGTGAACCAAGAGACATCTTCTGACCTGAGATCAAGTCTCTCCAAGTTGCTGTGTACTATACAATTAACCCCCTGACACCCAATTATTGCATTTTTTCTTAAACTGTGTACATATCAAGAGATATTTTGAATGTATTCTGATAGAGCTTAGAATTAATTTTCACTAATGCTTATAAGTCTGCCTAGCATATATTTCAGTAATATTTTTATCTCCTGTATTAGCTAATCATGCATACTTTCAAAAGAATATAAATTTGCTTATTCAAATCATCCTTGACATGAAACTCTACTCTGAAAATATTGCTCTGTGTTCTACTGTAAAAGCTTTTTATTTTATTTTTTATTTTCTCCCATAATTATTATGCAATGGCATTCACTTCACTTCAATAAAGAGACACAACTATATAGTTGTCAAGGTCAAATGCAAACTTTCTGGTGTTCATTACTTGGTCTTTGGGGAAAATATATATTCACTTTTAATACATTTTAATTCCCTAAAACTGATGACTTAATCCACACATGACTCTTAAGAGCCCAAAGTTATTTAAAATAATTTCATGCTATTTGTTTCTACAGGTGAAAGTGAAAGGAAGAGGGAGAAAAATGATGGTGACTAGTCTGTGAAAATGATTGGTCATACATAAGAAAAAAAAACATATTACACTGTTTAAATGCAACAGTATGTGATTAAAGATTGTCATCATCCAGAAAGTCACCTTATTCTCCTCCCTAGGAATGCTGGAGATGACTTCAAGGTATTTTGTGTTACCTCAGGTTCTGCATCCACCCAAAACAAGAATGTTTTGGGTTACCACACATAAGATTTGTGACAGACCCAAGAAGCTTCTGTTTTTGTCTAGTTGCCCTCTGCAAAATTGCTTGAGTATGTGGGATGGCCATGTAGGTACCCTTGTTTAAATCCTACATAATATAAACCTTCTGGAACCTGGACAAGGAGGAGCCATATTTCCTTTGCAGGTAACTCTCCTCCATCAAATGACCTAATAAATTTCCTTTTCTGATATTGGGGTTTGTTCTCTCAAACACCAAGCAATCACCCAACGTTAGAGCATGGCTGGTCCTAAGGCATTGCTTCTCACAGACCTCCAGATAGTCTTCAATCTCTCCAAACATAACCAGTAATTCTCATAGGAATTATATTCTCTTGGTCATGATGTACTTTCTACTCGGATTGAGTTATTAGCTTCTTAATATGCTTCATGACAATCATAGACCAAAATGCACTTACATAAACAAATTATACAGCTAGTATATTTATTGTTCATAAGAATTATTATTCTGAATATAGCATCTTTAAAAATTCAGTCCCTTTGCTTTCATGTTTGTTGTTTTGGGGTTGTTTCAGTCATATCCATCTCTTCATGATGTCACTGGGGTTTTCATGACAAAGATACTGGAGTTGTTTGCCATTTCCTTTTCTAGCCCTGATGGGGTTCAGACTCTGGGAACCTCCTTGAACTCCCTTTGGATCTTTCCACTTAATCTGGCCTTTCAAACTCAAATCTGTTACCCTTAACCTGGCCTGGCCCTCCATGGTCTGTTGCCTCTGGATTGCTCCACCTGCTGCCCACCCAAGTCCTCCATTGTCTGATACTTCTCAATTTCCTCCAGCAGTTTCCCACCCTTGATTACATCACTAGTTACCTGAGTCTCATCAAGATCCTCCTTAGACTCCCCTCCTAGACTACTAGACCACTTCTAGATCTTTTCCATGGTATTTCTGTATATAAGTTCCATCTCACCTCCATGAAAGCGTTCAGATTCAATCCATCTCTGACTGTCTAGCTGAGATTCCATCTGGTCTGCTTGTCAATACAAGCATCACAAATGCTTAGGCTCCTCAAGAGTCAACCCAACATGGCAAACCTTTAATAAACTTTTATTTTACTTTGGCTGGAAGAATTCTTGAGTCAAATTCACTGGGCAGGATCTGGCATGTAGATACTTTGGGGTCCCAAGCACCCAACCTCATGGTTCCCAGACCTCAAGAACCCATTTTACAGATGAGGCAAACAGGGTTAAATGACTTGCCCAGACTACAAAACTATTGTGTCTGTTACCGAATTCACTCATGAAGATGAGTCTACCTGATTCCAATTCCAGCGCTCTATTCAGATGCCCCCTAACTGTCTATTTACTTTCATGTGCGTAAAGATTAACGTTCAAAGTTCCCCCTTTGGTAAAATTTTAAAAGGAATGTGACTGTTTCCTGCTTTATTGTTTTGTGATCTGGGCAGGAGAAGGGCATTCCATTTCAATGATAGCTTTTCCATGTGTATTGTATATTAAGAGGGCTTTCAAGAGAGAACACAAACTATTTTGCTTAATTCAGCTGTGTTAATGACCTATTTTATTTACTTGTCTTTCTTTCTGTCCCTTATGATATTTGCTGTCAATTCATCACTTTGGATTTACATCTTTAACTTGACATTTTTGTGTGTTGTAAACAATTTTGGATGCATAGATTTTGTTTGAAATTCAAGTGGGACTATTTGCAAATATTGCCCCTAGGTTGACCCTCCCTCCCCATTCAATTTAAAATTATTTCTATCCCATGCATTCAAAAAACAACTCTTTCATCAAAACAGTTGACCTTAAAGTTAACAAATTATCATTTTAAAAGATACTGTGTTAGAGCAAGTTGGTTATTGTCCTTCATTTTCGAAAAGGACCAAAATGACATCACCATGATAAAGTGAAATTTCTGTGTGTCCAACTGTGGCTGATTAGATGAGCTCAGGATGTTTTACGACAGGTTGGGCACAGATAGTTCATATGAATTTTTGGGGGTGGATGCTCCAAATTTGCACATCTTACATTTACTTTGTGCTGTCTCAATTCTGCTTTGCTCATAGAGCACAGCACCCTTTCTGATGTGGGCATGAAATGCTAAGTAGTGTTGTGATAGTATCTCCCATGTTGCACAGTCAAATCCAAAGTTCTTGAGAGAGACCTTGACAGGGTCCTTGTATCACTTCTTCTGACCACCATGTGATTGCCTGCCCCATCTGAGTTCAACATAAAATAATCTTTTTGGCAAGGGTATATTTTGCATTCAAACAACGTAGTCAGCCCATAGGAATCGCACTCACTGAGGCATAGTCTGAATGCTTGGCAGTTCAGTTCGAGCAAGGACTTCAGTGTCTGGTACCTTATCATGCCAGGTGATCCTCAGAATCTTCCTAAGACAGTTCAAGTGGAAGCAATTCAGTTTCCTGGCATGACGCTGGTAGACTGTCCATGTTTCACAGGCATACAACAATGAGACCAACACAACAGCTCTGTAGATCTTCAGTTTGGTAGTCAGTCTAATACCTCTTCTCTCCCAAACTTTTCTTTGGAGCCTCCCACACACTGAAATAGTTCTGGCAATGCAAGCATCAATCTCATTGTCAATGTGTACATCCCTGGAAAGTACACTACCAAGGTAAGTGAACTTTTATCCACAGAATTCAAAACTTCTTCATTTGTTGTAATCAATGATTCCATCTACGGATGGTGTGGTGGTGGCTGATGGAGCACCTGTGAGCACATGGCATCAAGGTCAACTACAGTACTGATGGTAAGTTCTTCAATTTGAAAAGGCTACAAGCCAAGACCAAAGTGGAGGAGTGTTGCTGCATGATTTTCTGTTTGCAGGTGATTGTGCACTCAATGCAACCTCTGAAGCTGAGATGCAACAAAGTGTGGATCAATTTTCTGCTGCCTGTGCTAATTATTAATTAGAGAAAATATAAAGGAAATAAGGATCCAGTATACAATTCAGTACCTAGCTCACTAAACCTTAATTGTTCCTCTTTCAACTTTGAATTTTAATCTGAAGCCCTTTCTGGCAGTTTGTCCTCATCTTTAAGAGAGATTCAATGCTGAAATATCCCAAACTGCTTTGTCCTCAACAATATCACATAGTTCCTTAATTTCAACTATAATTGTACTTAGAAGTGCCATGCCTGGAAGGTTCCAGTTAATTAGATGGGAGGTAGTGGCTTGTTTTTTACAATATTTTTTTCCAGTCTGAAATCCTGTTTACATTCCATGCAAAGTATGTAAATAAAAAGTCAGGCCCAAACCTAAAATGCTTCCAAGAGTGTTTAATTTGTCCTATTTTTTTCATAATTCAGAGATACTTTTTTTTCTCATTCTCTTTTCTAAAAAAATAGCTCATATATTAGTTTTCAAGTTGCATATATATTTAGCCTGTTTTACATACAATAGCAGAGTTGCTTACATTCATTTAAACAACTTAGTACTGATTTGCTTGAGCATGTGAGCAGAGCTTTTCAGATAAGTAATGTTGGTAATGAGCTGGACTGCCCTACGTTGACAACTTACATTTGTAGAACTAGTACTACTCTGCTTTCATAGTCAAATATGATGTATCTCAGTAGATGCATTGTGCATAGTTTTTATCATTAAAAAGACAGGGTTTAACATCCTGTTTCTGGACTTAACAGCTGCATGACTATGTATAAGACCTCATATATATATATATATATATATATATATATATAACATTAGAATAGTCAGACATGTAATTTTTGCTTCACAGTGTTATTGGGATATGATTCAAAGTGAAATATGTAAAAGAATTAAAAACCTTAAAGTAGTATATAAAATCATATTTCATCCTCTTCAGCCGCAACATTATCATTGTGCGTGAGGAAGGAGAAAGGAAAATTCCTCTTCACTTGGGTAGTCTTTTTTTTTTTATGCTGATCTACCTCTATAAGCTCTCATCCCTCCACTTTTCCGGGTACCTTCCAGGGCAGATGCAGATGCACCTTCCAGTGTAGATGTACTAAGGTAGTTGTTCAAATAGCAGGATGTGTTTACCCAAGGTTAAATTTGATTGACCCCATTCTAACTCTTGTTGGATGCTAGTCTCATCAGCATTTTGATACTCTCGCTGAAGGTCAGAGGTGTTTTAGTCTCTTCCTTAGGATCTGCTGGGTCTGCTTGATAGGTGGTCTCTATGGAATGGGTCATTATTACTGAACTTCATGGATTGTGTGTATATGTTGCTAAACATAAAATCATGTTGGCCAGGGTGGGGCAGGAGAAATTTTCATTAGTGGAGTTAATTAGCACAGATCAGTGATCAAGTTTGGTCTGCGGTTTGTAATGAAACAAAACCAGTCTGAAATCCCACCTTAGAAGACAAGGAGAATATCTGGGAAGGTTGCCTGGTACCTAACAAGACAGCTGGTCTCCATTAAGAGACTGCTTGAGATAATGGCTTCAATTACAAATTGCCACAGTTAAAAGGACTGTATCATTCACATGGAACAGAACATTCTGAACAAAATTTGGACAAGATTTTGAACCTAATTTGATTATACAACCTCTTTCCTTTTCCCCCTTTCTTTGCCTCATTGATCTAGAGATTATTATTTTTCTCTTTTGCTGAGAAGGCCCTTATAATTAAAGAGCAGTTTCATGGTTATTTGTACAACTAGGAAAGAGAAAATGTGGTCAAGAAAGTATAATGGAGGGGAAAGAGAAGTGTACCCAGAACAGAAAAACTGCTCTCATCTTGGCTTTGCTACTTAGGAAAAAGTGCAGTGAGGGGCAAGTCATGGGAACTCCTTGAATCTCCGAACACTCACTGAAAAAATGACCTATCTGTAATAATCAAAAGGTCTTAACCTTTTTTGTCATAAGACCTCTTCAGCATTTTGGTGAATTCTATGAACCCTTTTCCAGAATAATATTTTTAATGCAAAAATAAAATACATAGGATTAAAATGAAACAAATTATGATAAAAGAAGGTTATTAAAATAAATTCATATACCCAGGTCAAGAATCCCTGGACTCGTGATCCCCTGGACCATTTCTAAAGTTGCTGTTAGCCTTGATATTTACTAATTTTATAAAAGCATATTAAAACAATACTTACCTATTTGCTCTGGAGCTGTAATTTCAATGTTGTAGGTAAAGCCATCATGAGAAATTCATTCTGCCAATACAGACAGGCAACACTTTACGAATTTATTGACTAGAGTGTTAGGCAGTCCAACTGAGAAATTAAATGACCTGTTCAGTGTCACATAGCAAGTTATGTGTTAGAATCAAAAAGTGAAACCAGGTTTTCTTGACTCAAAGGCTAGTTCGCTATCAAGTACAATGTATAACATTGTATCTCTTGAATACATACGCATTAATCATATATATGACATTTAATCATGTACTTGTCTGTAAACCTAAGAATGCATGTGTGTGTATATATATATATATATATATATATATATATATATATATATATATATATATGTATATATATATATGTAATGAACAGCAGAGTTTTTCATTGGTGGAGCTAACTAGCATAGGCCAGTGATGGTGGACAGTCCCACAGACAGTTTTTTAAAAAGCTAATATGATCACATACATGTGTATATGCATACATATGTGCATATACATGAACACATATATCTAAGAGGAAGTGTATTATGTTGGATAGAGAATAGACTTGTCTATAAGAACAAATTGGATTTTTTCCTAGAAAAAATATTTGTATGTATATGTGTGTGTACATATATATGTATATATGTACACACACATATAAATTTGTGGGTATATCTATTATCTATGCATTTCTTCAAAAATATATCAATATATATTTTATATTTAATGCAATATGATTTTCCCAAAAGCATAAATTTAGGACCTTACAAATTGAAAAATTAAAACACTTTTATTCCTATTTAAAGAATTGATTTGACTAAGGTGTTTTTACTTGAGAACTGGAACAGAAATGGGAAATCAGTATGTTGTTCTAAAATCTGAAGCTCTTTAACTCAACTTAATCAATTGATTGTCTAATATTTTATTCATATTGTAAAACCCTGTTGGTGAATTTGTACTGAGAAGTATCCATGGAAGCTTTCAAAATGTACTTAAAATTTAGATTACTAAATTGGTAAGTGCAGAATTAATAAAAGTAGTAAATGCTACCTTCCAACATAAATTCAGATAATAAGTATCTGTGCTGCAAGTGATTTATTAAGTTACCTGGGGAGACTATAAAGTGTAGTTTAATATAAAAGGAATGTCAAAAGCAGGTGCACAGCAGATAAAAACTCAAGCATCATAAGCCTCTGGATTATGTCTGGGAATATTTAACAAGCCAAAGCCAGTCAAGCTGAGACTGTGTTAAGGAGACTATTAGGAAAATTCTGCAGTACAGATAGCTTTTTGCTTGTCTTATTTTCTCTTAAGCCATGATCAAAATCAAAATTTTAAACTGAACTTCACGTTAAATCTCCATATCTCAAAAATTGGGGTTGGAGGCAGGGAAGGGCTGTAGCAGACACAGATCCTGTGAAAACTCAATATAACTAGCCTTGATATTCAGTGACAATCTTTATATTTAATATTAGTGCAGTGCGGCAAAACAGACCACCATTGGCCATCTGAATCAACATAAGGTTCTAGTTAGTGCAATTTCTAAGTACAAACATAACCTATACTACTCTCTTAAACTCCATAATGAAATTCCTGTGGCAATAAAGAGGTGCATATCAGCAAAAATATCTGTTGAACCAATGTTTATATGTTCATTGTAAATGGGTAAAAAATATTTTACATAATGAAAAAAATGGTTTTTTTTCTACCCTAGTCAAAAGGGAGCATCTTTTGAGAAAGACCCCTTATATCTTTAAACTTTTGAGGATAAGACTGACCAGAAGTTAATATTCCACTATTGATCTCTGTCACTTTTACTCATCCATATTTAAAGTGGATCCTCCCTCTCTAGAGTTTGGATATCAAAGGTATCACAGGTGAAATTGCTAGTTTGGCATGGTTTGCACAAGATAGCCTTTAAGGTCTAAACTCTGAGATTCTATCTTACCCTACAAGAAAAAAGGGGGGGGGGGAGGAGCCAAGATGGTGGAGTAGAAAGACTCACATATGCTAGCTCTGAGCCCACAGCCCATAAATTTCCTGTAAAAAGAACTCCCCACAAATTCTGGAGCAGTTCAAGCCGCGCAGAAACACAGTGGAAGAGATTTCCGTTCCAGAGAACCCTGGAAAGCCATCCCCAGGGGACCCTCACGTACCAGACATGGAGCCTACCCCTGCGCTACCGTGGCCGCACGGCCCCAGAGGAGCAGATCCGAGCAGGCTTCAGGGATGGAACCTCTGGTGGCCGGGAAGGTCCATCCACCCACAGGTGCTCCAGGTCAGTGAGAGAGATTTCTGTGCTGGCCGAGAGGGGAGCAGGGTGTCTCCGTGACTCAGGCCCCCTCAGAAGGCAGCAGCAGAGGAAGCAGAAGAGGCAGCAGCAGAAGCAGCAGCGACAGCCCCCGAGACTCCCAGAGCAGGGCAGGAGCTCAGGGCCGTTACTGAACATCTCTGCATAAACCCCCTGAAGGAACTGAGCCTGGGAGGTGACCCTGCTCCCATCTGAGCACCAGAACTTAAGCTCACAGTGAATAGCAGCCAAGTCTGCCCCTGAAAGCCCTGAGGCTGGGGAGCAGCATTTGAATCTCAGACCCCAAGCACTAGTTGGGCGGATCTAGGCAGGGGTGCAGAGGAATCTCAGAAGTCCAGTAACTGGCTGGGAAAATGTCCAGAAAGGAGAAGAAAAATAAGACCATAGAGAGCTACTTTCTTGGGGGACAGATGTTCCCACCTTTCATTTCTGATGATGAGGAACAATTCTTACCATCAGGGAAAGATGTGGAGGTCGGGGCCTCTGTTTCCCAGACATCAGAGGTGGATGTCCGGTGGGCTCAGGAAATGGAAGAGCTCAAAAAGGATTTTGAAAATGAAATTAGACAGGTGGAGGAAAAGCTGGGAAGAGAAATGAGAGAGAGCAAGAAAAGCATGAAAAACGGGGCAATACCTTGGTAAAGGAGACCCAAAAAATGCTGAAGAAAATAACACTTGAGAAATAGGCTCACTCAACTGGCAAAAGAGGTTCAAAAAGCCAATGAGGTCAAGAATGCTTTCAAAAGCAGAATTAGCCAAATGGAAAAAGAGGTTCAAAAGCTCACTGAAGAAAATAGTTCTCTCAAAATTAGAATGGAACAGATGGAGGCTAATGACTTTTTGAGAAAACAAGAGATCATAAAACAAAACCAAAAGAATGAAAAAATGGAAGAGAATGTGAAATATCTCATTGGAAAAACAACTGACCTGGAAAATAGATCCAGGAGAGACAACGTAAAAATTATGGGACTTCCTGAAAGCCATGATCAAAAAAAGAACCTAGACATTATCTTTCATGAAATTATCAGGGAAAACTGCCCTGAGATTCTAGAACCAGAGGGCAAAAAAGTATTGAAGGAATCCATCGATCACCACCTGAAAGAGATCCAAAAAGAAAAACTCCCGGGAATATTGTGGCCAAATTCCAGAATTCCCAGGTCAAGGAGAAAATATTGCAAGCAGGTAGAAAGAAACAATTCCAGTGTTGTGGAAATACAATCAGAATAACACAAGGTCTAGCAACTTCTACATTAAGGGATTGAAGGGCATGGAATAGGATATTCCAGAAGTCAAAGGAACTAGGACTCAAACCAAGAATCACCTACCCAGGAAAACTGAGTACAATACTTCAGGGGAAAATATGGTCTTTCAATGAAACAGAGGACTTTCAAGCATTCCTGATGAAAAGATCAGAGCTGAATAGAAAATTTGACTTTCAAACACAAGAATGAGAAGAAGCATGAAAAAGTAAACAGCAAAAAGAAATCATAAGGGACTTACCAAAGGTGAACTGTTTACATTCCTACATGGAAAGACAATATTTGTAACTCTTAAAACTTTTCAGTATCTGGGTAGTTGGTAGGACCACACACACACACACACACACACACTCGCACACACACTCACACATATGCACCCACACATGTATATGTGTGCGTGCACACACATACACACATGCACACAGATACAGTGACAGAGAGCACAGAGTGAATTGAATAGGATGGGACCATATATTAAAAGAAATTAAGGTAAATCGTGAGAGAGAAATGTAGTGGGAGGACAGAGGGTGAAATGGAATGGGGTAAATTATATCTCATTCAAGAGGCAAGCAGGAGACTTTTTAGTGGAGGGAAAAAGAGGAGAGCTGAGAAAAAACATGAAGTTTACCCTCATCACATTCGACTAAAGGAAGGAATAAAATGCACACTCATTTTGGTATGAAAACCTATCTTACAATACAGGAAAGTAGGGGAGAAGAAGATAAGGGGGGGATGATGGAAGGGAGGGCAATGGGAGAAGGGAGCAATTTTAAGTCAACACTCAGGGAGGGACAGGATCAAAAGACAGAACAGAAACAATGGGGGGCAGGATAGGATGGAGGGAAATATAGTTAGTCTTACACAACACGACTGTTATCGAAGTCATTTGCAAAACTACACAGATAGGGCCTATATTGAATTGCCTGCATTCCCAAAGGGAATGGGTGGGGAGGGAGGGATGGGGAGAATTTGGAACTCAAAGTTTTAGGAACAACTATTTAGTATTGTTCTTGCTACTAGGAAATAAGACATACAGTTAATGGGGAATAGAAAGTCATCTGGCCCTACAGGACAAAAGAGAAGATGGGAACAAGAGAAGGGAGGGATGATAGAAGAGAGGGCAGATTGGTGATAGGGGAAATTAGAATGCTTGGTGTATTTGGGTGGGGGAGGGGAGAAATGGGGAGAAAATTTGGAACCCAAAATTTTGTGAAAACGAATGTAAAAATTAAATAAATAAATTTATATTAAAAAAAATAAGAAAAAAGAGGTTAAGGGGATGAGAGAAAGGAGAGAGAAAGGAAAGATGTGATAGAACAGAAGGAAGATTGGGGGAAGGGTAATTGAAATGCCCAATCTCTTACAGTGGGCTGAGCCTCAAAAGAAGCATAAAAAAGAAAATGAGAAATTAATACATTGTTGACAGAGTTGTGAACTGACTGAACCATTCTTTCAAGCAATTTGGAACAATGTTCAAAGGGCTTTAAAGCCATGCATAACCTTTGATCTAGCAATAACACTATTAGGTGTATATCTGAAAGAAACAAAATAAAGGAAATGGATCGATAATGGATTGATATGTAGAAAAATATTTATGGTGGCTCTTTTCTGGGAGCAGAGAATTAGAAATTGAGGGGATTCCCATCGATTGGGGAATGATTGAAGAAGTCTATGATTATAATGAAATACCTTTATACTATAAGAAATGATGAGCAGAATTCTCTCAGAGAAACCTGGAAAGACCTGCATGGGCTTATGCAATGTGAAATCTATTGTGTACAAAGTAATAGCAATCTTGTAAGATGATCAGTTTTGAATGATGTCTATTCTGAGAAATAAAACAATCCAAGACACTTCTGAAGGACTTGTAATGAAAAGTGCTATCCATCACCAGAGAAATATCTGTTGGTATCTGAATACATATCGAATCATACTTTTAATTTTTTTTTTATTTTCCTAGATTTTTTTTCCTGTGTTGCTATTTACAGCATAGTTATTATAGAAATGCTTTGCATGACTGCACACATATAACCTATATTAAATTGCTCACCTTCTCAATGAAAGGGTGAGGAGCATTTGGAACTACCAAAGTTTGTAAAATGAATATTAAAAATTAATTTTACAAGTAACTGGGAAACATAAAAACTAAAAAAAAGAAACAAAAAGCAACAAAAAAATAAGGGAAAGTGGTAAAAGAATGCTATAATGAATAGATTATTGAAGACTTGGATTTGAATTCTGTTTCTTTTAATTATGACCTTTATGATCATGATGAAGCCAGCTCAGATTTCTCATCTATAAATGATGATAATAATACTTGTCAGCTTCAGACAATGACTAGCTCTGTCACACAGTGGAATTTACGTAATCTTTCTGTGCCTCAGTTTCCTAATTTGTAAATTGGGGATAATAATACCATCTCCCTCACCAGGTTGTCATGAAGATGAAATGAGATAAATATAAAGTGCACTAAAAATTCTAGATTATTGTTGTATGTCCTTTATTCTCAAAGAAAACCAATGATATCAAGAAGGTGATGTCTTGACTTGGAAGCAAATTATATTTAAGTGAGACAGGGCTGTCCAATGTCACTAGCCTCACTTTCTCCTCTGGAGCCATCTATGTCCAGTGGCAAGATATAGATCAGGCCAACTGGAGATGGCCCTGTATGTGATGAGAGATCTTGGCCTTTTCAAGTTAAGGTCTTCCACAGGTCTCAGTTTGACTGAAGCAATGTATATTCAAGGATCAAGAGTAGATAAGAAATGAGGCGAAGAATGACTTCTTTTACCTAGTCAAAAATAAGAATGATAGAAAAAAAAGTCTGATAGGAGAGGACCTTCAGGGTCTCTGGACGGAACAGAAAAAATTGCTATTTACACTCACTCTTAGCCATGAAAACCCAAATAATGACCAGCTGAGCCTTGAACTGGGACTTATTATTGACCAGTCAGTAAGAAATAGAACAATTTGAGTTTAAGGCATGGAATTAGCTAGACCATAGGTTTACTATGAGAAGAACACTTTGCTTATATTTTCTTCACTGGTGGTATTCAAGAAGAGAAGGAAAACTCTCCGTCGGTTACATTTTAGAGAGAATTCTTGTTGATACATGAGTTGGTTAATGACAAAAATCTAGTGTCACAACTGCTGACACAGGACCATAACTGAATACAAAAGGCCCTCACATTTGCAGTTCTTCCCAGTTTGGAAAGATCAGCCCTGGACAAGGCAAAGGGTGGGGCAGTTTTTCAAGTATGCTGATAGTGAGGGTGGAGTCTTTTGAGGACATGTTGACACAAAGGTAGAGAGATCATATCCCAGCTTGCAGGAATACAACATGGAGCAGCAACTGGTGCATGCTACATCTGCAATTCCCTTCCGCAAAACCATAAAATATGACATGTCTAAATGGGCAAGAGGGGAAGTGAATGTGAGTGTGTATTTTACTTCACTTGTTTATTTAGGAATAAGAGCTCGGAGAGATACGAGCCTCCTGAAAGGACCACTTGGGCCTTACCCCAACCTCACTTACTTCTGTTTAAATATTCTTAAATTTATATTTTTTTTAAAAGAATACATTTTCACCTATCCTTTTGTGGTGGCACATTCCTTGGCTTGTGGAATAACAATGCAATGGAAACCACACTGGAAAGACAAGATTTAAATATCAAGATAATTCATAGCAGCACAGTGGGATGTAAAGAACAGAAAACCATGTGAATATCCACATATTGACTATAAATAACAAACACTCTCTACCCCCCAAAAAAACCCAAATCCACACTACATTAATGTAATGAAATATTATTAAGAAGTCAGAATAGTAAAGGGATTCAGAGAAATATGGGAAGATTTGTATGAGCTAATACAGAATGAAATAGTCAGAATTAAGAGAACAATTTACTCCAAAGGACTACAAAACTTCACTAAATACCAAGTATTAAAATAAAAAAAAGATAATGAAGATTGTAGAGAATGCATAAAAGAACACAGCTCCCTCCTCACAGGTGAAAGGTGGGGAAGCAGTAAGAGAGAATATTGTGTATATTGTCTGACAAGTCTTTTATTGTACTGTTTTTGCTTATTTTTCTTTGACAAAGAGAGTTTTGATGTGGAGAATGGAAAATTATTGTGATCTAAAAAAAGACAAAAAATTTAAAAAGAATAGAAAGGAGGAAAAGAAAGAGGAAAACAATGATTGAGAATTTATGTAACTGTGATTTTCAGAGAAAGGGAAAAAAACAAAGAAAGAAGGAAGAAAAGAAAGAAAAAAGAAAGAAAGGAGGAAGGAAACAAATAAAGAAAGTGACCACAGGAGAAAAAGCTCAGAAACAAATTTAAAATCAAAGGGTGAAGTCACTTTTTCCCTCTTGCCTGGGCACATTCCTCTTTTAATGAATTAAACAAATTAAAGAAGCCACAACATCTACAATATTATGAAATTTACGTTTAAAATTATCATCAGAGGCAGGTAAAAACATAATGTCATAATATATATGTCATAATATTAGGGGAAACTGAACACAGGATATAACAGAGGAAAAGCTGGAAAAAAATGAATGATTCTCTAAGGCAAATAATTTCAATTCATATAGTTTTCATCCTTATATTTGGGAAGAAGCAGAACAAGCTGCTCTATCAGTTTGCTCTTACATCAAATACAGGAGAGGTCTTCAACCAGAGCACTGATTTCTCTTCCCATCCCCACCCCCATCCTTTTTTGAGAAAATATTTGTGGCAGAGCTAACTAGTTATGAAGACTTTTTGAAGCAATAACTAGCCTGGTTTTAGGGCAGGTATTTTAATGGCTTATCCATGCAAGTTAATTACCAGCCTGTGTCAATTACCACCCAAAGCAAAACAACTCACTGAAGCAGATTCTACCCTACAGCACAAAGAAACAGAGACTTTGTGACCTTTACAAAAATAAAGCCTGACTCTCATTCTCAGCAACAAAATGTTTTGCTGACAAATATTCTCCATGCCTCAGGCATCTCTGAGGCACACATTTATTTCTCTGTTGTTTCTGGTTCTTTGCAAACTACTAAATTAGGGTCACCACAAAGTCCCAGTAATTTTAGGTTTCTTGCAAATGTCAGCAGTGGGTTACATGGCATGTACAGTATCTGAATTGCAATAGCAATGATTTCAAATAAAGCTTGTGCTGCTTGGACCCAAAGTTCAGATATTTAACTCCCCACTCTAGGAGGCAAAACGTAGCTAATTGAAGTTAGTTAGAAGTTACATCCCATTTTCTATAATGAAAATTAATGTGTTTGTGTGTGTGTTGGTGTGCCTATCACAGTGGAGAGACAATTAGAAGTTCAGCAATGAATCAATTGCCTTAGAATAGTCTGCATCACAATGGACGTGATCTGATTGTTATAATCAGAAAAATATAGGGACATAAGAGTTTCCCCCCCAAACCAACTGTAAAAACAGAAATTTCAAAAACAGAGAATAGAAAAATGAAATATTATGAAAGGATACCGTGCAGGAGGATGAAACTTTATTTTTTTTTTACTGTAATGTTTATTTTTATTTTTAAATTTTTTTAAAAAATTAATTTTATTTATTTTCTGTCTTCCACAATCATAATCACTACCATATAACATAGATTTATTTTTCCCTCCCTCCCTTCTCCCCATATTCCCCCCAAGACAGCATACAGTTTTATATAGGTTCTACACATACATTCCTATTAAATACATTTGCACAATAGCCATGCTGTATAGAAGAATTAAAATGAGTAGGAGAAATTATATAACAAACCAAAATGTAATACAGAAGAAAATGATCTGCTACACTCTGTGATTGAATTCTTTTATTCTTTCTCTGGATGTGGAAGGCATTTTGCCTTAAAAGACTATTGGGAAATTTTTAAGTCCTTGTATTGCAATGAAGTTCCAAGTCTACCAGAAAAAAACTCTCACACACTGTGGTTGTTGCTGTGCACGAAGTTCTCCTGGTTCTGCTCCTTTCATTCAGCATCAGATCATGTAAGTCTTTCCAGGCCTCTCTGAAGTCTTCTTATTCATCAATTCTTATAGCACAATAGTATTCCATTATAGGCATATACTATAATTTATTCAGCCATTTCCCAATTGATGGACATCCCTTTGATTTCCAGTTTTTGGCCACCACAAAGAACACTGCTATAAATACATTTGTATATGCGGGACCCTTTCCCATTTTTATGATCTCTTGGGGATACAGTCCTAGAAGTGATATTGCTGGGTCAAAGGGTGTGCATATTTTTGTAGCCCTTTGGGCATAGTTCCAGATTGTTCTCCAGAATGGTTGGATCAGCTTACAGCTCCACCAACAATGAATTTGTGTCCCAACTCTCCTACATCCTCTCCAACATTTATCATCTTCCTATTCTGTCGTGTTAGCCAGTCTCATAGGTGAGTTTTGATTTGCATTTCTCACCATTTGATTTCAGAGTTGTTTTGATTTGCATCTCTCTAATCAAGAGTGATATAGAGCATTTTTTCATATGATTATAGATATGTTTAATTTCTTCCTCAGAAAATTGCCTGTTCATATCCTTTGACCATTTATCAACTGGGGAATGACTTGTATTCTTGAACATTTGACTCAGTTCTCTATATATTTTAGAAATGAAGCCTTTATCACAGACACTAGCTGCAAAAATTCTTTCCCAGTTTTCTGCATCCCTCTGAATCTTGGATACATTGGTTCTGGTTGTGCAAGAACTTTTCAGATTAATATAATCAAAATTATCCATCTTGCACTTCATAATGCTTTCTGTCTCTTCTTTGGTCAAACATTCTTGCCTTATCCATAAATCTGATAAATACACTGCTGCTTGCTCCACCAATTTTTTTCCATAGTATCAATCTTTATACCTAGATCATGTACTCATTTGGACTTTATTCTTGTGTACAGTGTCAGGCATTGGTCTATGCCTAGTTTTTGCCACACTTTTATCCAGTTTTCCCAGCAGTTTTTGTCAAACTGTGAGTTCTTATCTCAGAAGCTGGGAGTCCTTGGGTTTATCAAACAGTAGGTTGCTATAGTCATTGGCTACTGTATCTTAAATATTCCACTTCTCTACCCTTCTGTTTCTTAGCCAGTACCAAGTGGTTTTAATAATTGCTACTTCATAATATAATTTGAGATTTGGTACAGCTAGGCCACCTTCTCTAGCATTTCTTTTCATTAATTCCCTTGCTATTCTGGACCTTTTGTTCTTTTAGATGAATTTTGATATTATTCTTTCCAGCTCTAGAAAATAATTATCAGATAGTTTGATTGGTATGGCACTAAATAAGTAAATTAATTTAGGCAGAATTTTAATTTTTTTTATTTTATTGGCTTGGCCTACCCACAAGCAACCGATGATTTTCCACTTAATTAGATTTGATTTTTTGTGTGAAAGTGTCTTGTAATTGTGTTCATATAGTCCCTGGATTTGTTTTGGCAGGTACACTCCCAAATATTTTATACTGCCTACCCTAGGTTTATTTTTTAACCTGAAACTTTGCCAAAGTTGTTTATTATTTCATGTAGTTTTTTCTTGACACTCTTGGATTCTCTAAGTGTATCATCATATCATCTAAACAGAGTGATAACTTAGTTTCTTCTTTGCCTGTTCTAATTCCTTCAATTTCTCTATCTTTAATTCCTACAGCTAACATTTTTAGTACCATATTGAATAACAGTGGTGATAATGGACATTTTATTTTACTCCTGATCTTATGGAAATGCATCTAGCTTATCTTCATTGCACATAATGTTTGTTGAAGGTTTTAGACAGGTGCTGGTTATTA
Organism: Bettongia penicillata ogilbyi; assembly: GCA_023548195.1. NCBI lineage: Eukaryota > Metazoa > Chordata > Mammalia > Diprotodontia > Potoroidae > Bettongia > Bettongia penicillata. The sequence continues at coordinate 2,116,890 of JAJHZJ010000352.1, forward strand.
TTTTATGGAAGGTTCCCTTTATTCCTATGCTCTCCAGTATTTTTAATAGAAAAGGACGTTGCATTTTGTCAAAAGCTTTTTCTGCATCTATTGAGATAATCATGTGGTTTGTGCTAGGTTTGTTGTTAATATCATCAATAATACTAATAATTTTCTTAATATTGAATCAACGCTATATTCCTGGTATGAATCCTACCTGATCGTAATGTATTATTCTCATGATAAATTGCTGTATTCTTTTTGCTAAAATCTTATTTGGAATTTTAGCATCTATATTCAGTAGAGAAATTGGTCTGTAATTTTCTTTCTCTGTTTTGTCTCTCCCTGGTTTAGGTGTCAAAGCCATATTTGTATCATAAAAAGAATTTGGGAGGACTCCTCTAATTTCCCCAAATAGTTTATGTAGTATTTAAATTAACTGTTCTTTAAATGTTTGATAGAATTCACTTGTGAATCCATCTGACCCTGCTTTTTCTGAGATTACCCTGCTTTTTCTGAGATTAGGATTGCTACCCCTGCTTTTCTTACATCAGCTGAAGCACAATATATTCTGCTCCAATCTTTCATCTTTACTCTGTGTGTATCCCCCCTTTTCAAATGTGTTTCTTGTAAACAACATATTGTTGGATTATGGCTTTTAGTCCATTCTGCTACTCAACTCCTTTTTATGGGAGAATTCATCCCATTCACATTCACAGTTATGGTTACTATCTGTGTCTTTCCCTCCATCCTCTTTCCCATCGTTTGTGCTTTTAGTTCTCCCCTCTCCCTTTCCATGTTTGAGTTTTAATTTTTGACTACCACCTTTTGCAGTCTTCCCTTCCTACTTTCATCTCCTTTCCCTTTTACTCCCCTTTACTTCTGCTTCCCTCCCTTTTAGCCTCCCCTCCCCTTTCTTTCCCCCTTCCCCTCCTACTGTCTATAGAGCTAGTTAGATTTATATACTTAATTAAATTTGTTATTCCCTTCTTGAACCAAATCAGATCAGAGTACCTGTTAGACAATACTCATCTCCCTCCCCTCTTTCCCTCTACTGTAATATAGTTTTGTACTTTTTCCTGTGGTGTAATTTACTATTTTCTGCTTCCTCCTTTTCACACCTCTTGATACAACCCCTTTGCATGCTTAAATCACATTTTATCATCACATCATTTCCTTTATACTCATTTCCCTCTATCTCTGTATATCTCTTTTATATTTCAAAATAGATACACAATTCTCAAGATTAACGAGTATCATATTCCCTTATAGAGAGTCAAATATTTTGCCCAAATTGAGTAACAAATTTTCTTTTCCTTTGTTTACCATTTTATGCCTCTCTTAAAACCTGCGTTTGAAGATCAAATTTCCTATTGAGTTCTGGCCATTTTATCAAGAAGTTCTGGAAATCCCTTATTTCATTGAATATCCATCTTCTTCCTTCAAATGTTATGCTGAACTTTTCTGGGTAATTGATCCTTTGTTGTAGTCCCAGCTCCGTTCCTTTGATCTTTTAATGTAGAAGCTGAAAGATCCCATGTGATCCTGAATGTTACTCCTCGATATTTGAATGGTTTCTTTCTAGCTACTTGTAGTATTTTCTCCTTCACTTGATGGTTCTGGAATTTGGCAACAGTATTTCTTGGTGTTTTTAGTTTGAGATCCCTTTCAGAATGTGAATGGTGGATTCTTTCAATGACTATTTTGCCCTCTGGATCTAGCATTTCTGGGCAGTTTTCCTTGTTGTTTTCTTGGAAGATATTGTCAAGACTCTTTTTCTCATCATGGTTTTCTAGTAGGCCAATAATTCTTAAATTTTCTCTCTTGGATCTATTTTCTAGGTCAGTTGTTTTTCCAATTAGATATTTTCCATTTTATTCTATCTTTTCATTATTTAGATTTTCTTTAGATTTCAATGTTGAGTGGACATATGTGAAAGGAAAGATCATGTTCCCAATAGAACAGGATTTCTAGGGAGGAACAATGTCAGGGCAGAGAAAAGTGAGATGAGGTTGGCACAGATGGATATGAAGGAGGAGGAAAGTGGAGAGCCAGGAAAGGGAGCTATAGCTTAGGCAACAGCTCAGATTCAGAGGGATTCAGAGTGGAGTTACTGGGAAGCAGATGATCAGGGCCTTCACAAGAACAAAAATGATATTGTTTTATTCCATGAGATCAAAAAGCACAGGCAAGTGGAGCAGATATTAGGGGTACAGTGGTACAGTAGATCTCTAGCACCTGATCCTACCTGATGATTAAAACATGGACCCATGGAATCTTGGGGCAAGAATGATTAAAGAGGTTTTAGGGATATCTAAGGTACTTATCCTAGGCTTGTTAAGTTATCACCAAGCTTCATTCTAATGTTTGAATAAAAATGGGTTTGGCTGTTGTAAATGAACTATGTATAGGATTGTTCATAGGATCACAGATGAAGAGTTAAATGCAGATTTCAGAGGCTATCTAATCTGACCCTAGTATTTTACAGAAGAACCTCAAGAAGGTTTAATGAATTGACAAATTCATACTGAGTAAACAAGGCGAAGAGAATTTTTGAACTTAGAATCATAGACTCTACACTCAGTGCTCTTTCTATTGTATTGTTTGTATGTTTATTGTGTAGAAAGATCCACCTGTCCTGAGGTCTGTATGGTGGAAGAATAGACATCTCTAGTCACTTTTCCTCCTCCCTTTCTCCAAGGGAGACTTTCATTCTTGCCAGGAAGGAAAGTAGGAAGTTGGGATGGGAAACCTCTATTCTTCTCAGAGGGAGCATTGAGTGAGAATTACATCTGCTTGCTCCCTTAATATTTTTAGTCTTGGGGTATGATAAGGTTCAAACTAACTTTTGATCTCTTTGTCATTTGGAGAGGAGGGCAAGATGGACCAGAAGCTTTCTATCCAAACATAGAGCTCTTTTCCACCAAATACCAATACCACAATGAATATACATCATGAATAGCAAAGAAACTCATTTATCCAAAGCATAGCAAAAACAGAGTCAGAGGATACATACATAAGAGAATTTAAACCAGACAGTAGAGAATGAAGGAACTCTAATATTGGGAGCAAAGTTAAGTCAGTTAAACATAGAAAGTTCTTGATGTCACCCAAAGGGAAACTCCCCACAATTTCTGATATAATGAGCTGTGGACAGGGGCATGATGGAGAATTTTGGTTCTTCTCATGTCTTCCCAGAATCTTTTCCTTCAACAAGCTTGGGGTTGGCTCTTCCATCTTCCCTCTCAAACATGGAAGCCTAGAGTTCCTGAAGCTCAAAGATCTAGAATTTGAGGAGTCCCAAGGAGGACTGGAGAAGGCTGAAGCATTCCCATTCTTGCTGACTCTCCCCTGTCCCTTATGCTTTCATCTCCTTGAGGAAAGAATACCATACCAAAGGGCTTTGGAACAGCGTCTACATTTGTATCTCTCCGTGTCTGATTCCATTAGGAGTTTTATTGGCCAGGATACTAAAATAAATTGTCATTTTTTTCTTCAGCTTATTTTACAGGTAAGAAAACTGAGGCAAATGTGGTTAAGTGACTTGCCTATGATCTCATAGCTAGTGAATGTTGGAGGCCAGATCTGAACTCACATCTTCCTGACTTCAGACCTGGAACTCTATCCATTGTGTTGCTTAGCTGACTATGTTAAATGATATTACTTGTTATATCATTTGGTCCTTCAGGAGGTAGGTACTACTATTATCCCTGTTTTGTAGATGAAATCGAGACAGGAAGAAAGCTTAACTATCTTAACTATCTCCTGAGCTCTCTCAAAAAACCCTTTAAATAAAGCTTCAGTACAGATTCTAGAACCCACAGAAGGATGAGGTAAAACAATTTTACAGCCAAAGATAACTTGGATGAGCAGCAGTAAAAGTATTTCACACCCAGGGGAGAGTCAAACACAGTCAAACATAAGCCCTAACAGCACAGAGCTGGTGAGCAGGTCTTGGGAATCATTGAATCAGTAGGGGCAGTAGCTGCTTCTGGAGCTTTCAGATCATGGAGAGTAGTAAACATACATCTCCCTAGGTAATGTCACTTTGGAAGAATTGAAACTTCACAGATCCACAAAATTACATTTGAACGCAGTAGCACAAAAATCCTGAAACTTGAGATGGTGCCCTCTCCACTTCAGAAGCAGAGACACACTTTGGGATAGAGTTACAAGTCAAGAAAGAGACTGGAAAATGAGCAAACAGAAGAAGGAAAAAAATCCTGACAAAAATGTTACTATGGTGACAGGGAAGATCAAGGCATCAACTCAGAAGAGAACAAAAACAAAACTCCTGCATCCAAAGCAACAAAGAAAAACATTAATTGGCCCTAAGTCATTAAAGAGCTCTAAAAGAATGGTAAAAATCAAGTAAGAGAGATAAGAGGAAAAATTAGGAAGAGAAATGAGAGTGATACAAGAAAAGAAAGCCTTAAAAAACAGAATAGGCCAAATGGTAAAAGAGAAACAAAAATTCAATGAAGAGAAGAATGCCTTGAAAAGAGAACTCCTTAAAAAGCATACTGGACCAAATAAAAATGAGGCACAAAAATTCACTGAAGAAAAGAACTCTTTAAAAAATAGAATTGACCAAATGAACAAAGAGGCACAAATGCTCGCTGACGAAAATAATTCCTTAAAAATTAGAATTGGATAAATGAAAGCTAATGACTTTATGAGACGTCAAGAAACAATCAAGGAAAAGCAAAAGCATGAAAAAAACAACAGGAAATGTGAAATAGTTCGCTGAAAAAAACTGACTTAGAAAATAGATTGAAGAGAAGGAATTTAAGAATTATCAGAACCCTTGAAAGCTGTGATCAGAAAATAAATTACCAAGAAAAACTACCCTGATATCTAGAACTAAAGGGTAAAATAGAAATTGAAAGAGTCCACTGATCACCTCCTGAAAGAAATCATAAAATCAAAACTACTAGAACTATTATAGCCAAATTCCAGACCTCCCAAATCAAGAAGAAAACATTGCAGGCTGCCATGGAGGCACGGTCAGAATAACAAAAGATTGAGCAGTTTCTCATTAAAGAATCAGAAGGCTTGGAATATGATATTCTGGAGTGCAGATGAGTTAGGTTACAACAAAAATCGCACACTCAGTCAACCTGAATACAGTCCTTCAGAGAAAAAAAGGGATATTCAATGAGATAGAGACCTTTTCAGCATTCCTGATTACAAGGACAGAACTGAAGAGGAAATTTGATTTTCAAATGCAAGACTCAAGAGAAGCATACAAAAGTAAAGAGTGAAGAGAAATTATAATGGATTCTATAAATTTATACTGTTTACATTCCTACATGCTAAAATAGTAACTAGTTACTCTTAGGTAATTATTGTTATTTCCCATTATTAGGGCAGTTTGAAAGCACAGGCATGAGTTGAATATGATAGGATGATTATCTAAAACTTAAAATTAAGAGGGGAAAAAGAAGAATGCATTGGGAGAAGTGCAAATGGAGAAGCAGAATGGGGTAAATTATCGGACATAAAAATGGTCCAAAAGAGATTTTACAGTGGAGGGGAAGATGGGGAATCTATGTGTGTCATAAAGAAATAAAAAATTCTCCAAATCACTTTTCTTTACAGAAATGAAATGAAAGCATTTCTGAGCTATCAGCACAAACCTATCAGATTAGATAATATGACCAAAAAGGAAAATAACAAATATTGGAGAAGATATGGGAAAATTGGAACACTAATGTATAGTTGATGAAGTTGCATATTGATTCAATCATTCTGGAGAACAATTTGGAACTGTACCTAAAGGGTTATATGGCTGAACAAATTGCTGCATATGATTGTGATGGAACACTATTGTGCTATAAAAAATGATAAGCAGGATATTCTCAGAAAAATCTGGAAAGAGTTGCATGAACTGAGGGAAAGTGAAAGGAACAAAGCTAGGAATTGTACAAAGTAACCGCAATATTGTATGATATTCTGCTGTGTATAAGCTATTTTCAGCAATACAATGATCTTTTTTTAAAATTTTCATTTTATTTCTGTTCATAAGCATTTATTTGTCTCTCTTCTCTCCCTCTCCTCACAAATCGAAAAAAGAAAATCATTGTAAAATATGCATAATCAATCAAAATAATTCCCTCATCAGTCATGACCAAATATGTACATCTCATTCTGTATCTTGAATCTATCACCTTTCTGCCAAGTACTTTCTGGATTTGTAGTTGATTACTTAATCACTTTGAGTTAAATCTTTTAAAGTTGTTTGCCTTTAAGATGCTGCTTTTATTGAATAAATTGCTCTCCTTGTTCTACTTGCTTTCCTCTACATCAGTTTATGCAAACTTTCCCAGGTATCTCTGAATCTAACCCTTTTATCATTTCTTTTTTTCCTTCAATTGTTAGATAATTTTTATTTAAAGTTTTGAGTTACAAATTCTATCCCTCTCTTCCTCCCCTCCCACCTCCCTGAGATAGTAAGAAAACAGATATAAGTGATTCTGGTGCAATTATGTTAAACTTTGCATGTTAGTCATTTGTACAAGAAGACTCAAATAGAAGAAAAAATGGAAGAAAGTAAAAAATAGCATGCTTCAGTCTGTATTTAATCAATATCAGATTTTTTTTTCCCCTCTAGAAGTTGGTAGTAGGCTTCATCATTAGCCTTTTGGGATTGTCTTGAATAATTGGCAATACAATGATGTAAAACATTTCTGAAGAACTTATGGTGAAAGGTACTATCCATCTCCAGACAAAGAATTTGTTGATCCCAAATGCAGATGGAAGATACATTTTCTTTATTTTTCTTGGGAATTTTCATTTTTGATTTTATGTGTTTTCTTTCACAGCATGACTTAAACGGAAATGCATGACTACATTTGTTTAACCTATGTCAAATTGCTTACTTTCTCAGTGAGTGTGGTAGTAGAGGGAGGAAGAGAGAGAGTTTAGAACTCAGAATTTGAAAAAAAGAAAGCTAAAATTGTTTTCAATTGTAAAGTATTAAATTAGAAACTATTTAGAAGCACCATTAAATGCCCAATGTTAGAAGTTTTTTTTACAGCATATATGGATTAAGATTATTCAAATTGATTAATTTATCATAGAAGGGAAGGCATTTCTCCTTTTCAGTTTTAGAATGAAATCAGGAAAAATGTTATACAAAAAACAAAAAATTTATCCTTCAAATAAGTCGCAATTATGTCTGTTTTGGCTGATTAAATGAGGAATTACATGACGTAGTGGATTGAGAACAGGCACAGGAACCAAGAAGACATGAGTTCAGGATCCATATTAGCTCTGAGACTATGGACAAGTAACTCTATCTCTTATGGCATCTGGAGATTCTCTTTGATTTCGGTCTTCTAAGGCCATCAATATGTAAGTATTTCTTTAGGATAAAAGGCAAATGCAAAAATATAATTTACATATAACCTAAATATAGCCTGGTGGACCCAGTCTCTCCAAAGGGCAGAGATGTTTTCGGGATTGAAATCAATCTTTCTCAGCCCAATTAAAGGTGAAAAACTAATTTGAAAAAGTGAGTGCTCAGTTGTTCCCACTCAGGTCTGAGTAAAGCAAATCCTCCATTTGTTAGGAGTACAAAGAGAGAGAAAGTGTTAATCCCTCACATATTGCACCAATTTAATTCATCTGTGTCACCACTCTAAGGCACGGAGGGGAAGCGATCTAATCCTGTAGTTTCTTCCCTACTTGACACTAGGTTGCTAGAGGTTTTCCTACTCCATTTGTCCCATGAGCACTGAAATGATTTGCTCTTTAGATTATGCCCACGTGGCACAGGCTAACTGGCAAAATCAATGCAATTTGAGATGGGAATTCATTTGAGATCTCTTTTGTTGACCTTTGTTATTGTTATTTAACCATTTTGGTTATTTCTGCATCTTCATGACTTGTTTGGGATCTAGAGCTACTAGTGGTATTATTACAAGGTAAAAGAGTATGCAGTTTTTATAGCCCCTTGGTATACACTTATTCTCCAGAATGATTAGATTTATTCACAATTACACCAACAGTGCGTTACTATTCCAAATGTGCCCACCTTCCCTCAAAAATTTGCCATTTTCCTTTTATGTTATATTAGCCTGTCTGACAGGTGATGTCTCAGAGTTGTTTTAATTTCTATTTCTGTAATTGATAGTGATTTATGACTATAGATAGGTTTGATTTCTTCAGAAAATTGTCTGCTCATATCCTTTGACTATCACTTAGGAAATGACTTGTATTCTTACAAATTTGACTTAGTTCTCTATATATTTGAGAAATTAGGTCTTTATCAGAGAAACTTGTTGGAAAACATTATTCCCCAGTTTCATGCTTACCTTTTAATCTTAATCTAATTATTTTATTACATATTTATTGTATCAATTTTAATCTAATCTTGGTTTTGTTTGTGTAATAACCTTTGAATTTAATATAATCAAATTATTCAGTTTATATATTGTAATGCTCTCAATCTCGTTTGGTCAAACTCTTCCCTTATCCAAAGATCTGACAAGTAACCATTATTTGCTTATGATATCATCATTTATGTCTAAATCAAGTACCCATTTTGACTTTATCTTGGGATACAGCATGAGATGTTGGTTTATACCTAGTTTCTGCCATGCTATTTTCCAGTTTTTTCCACAATTTTTGTCAAGTAGTGAGTTCTTTTTCCAAAAGCCTGAAGCTTTGGATTTATCATACGTACATTACTGTAGTCATTTACTGCTATGTATCATATACCTAATCTATTGCACTGACTCAGTTTCTTCTTCTGGTATCAGATTGTTGTAATGATCATCTCTTTATAATACAGTTTGAAATCTGACCACCTTCTTTCACATTTTTAAAGACTTCATTGTCTTGATATTTTTGACCTTTTGTTCTTTCCGATGAATTTTGTTATTATTATTTTTACCTCTCTAAAAATACATTTTGTAGTTTGATTTGTGTGGCACTAAATAATTTAGGTAGAATCATTATTTTTATTATATTGGCTTGATCTATCCATGAGCAATTATTATTTTTCCAATTGTTCAGATCGGACTTTATTTGTTTATAGGGTGTTTTGTGAATGTGTTCATATAATTCCTGGGTTTGTAGACTCCCAACTCTTTAATATTATCTATATTTATTTTAAATGGAATTTATTTTTCTATCTTTTCCTTCTGAACTTTGTTGGTAATATGTAGAAATGCTGATAGTTTATGTGGGTTTATTTTATATTTTGCAACTCTGGGGAAGTTATTTAAATAGTTTGTTGATTAAGTATAGCATTATGTCATTTATAAATAGTGATAATTTTGCTTCCTCATTGCCTATTGTATACTTCATTTTTTTTTACTTTTTTATTGTAATAATTAGCATTTTTAGAACACTATTGAATAATAGTAGGGACAATGAACATTCCTACTTCACCCCAAATCTTATTATCCCTATTACAGATAATGGTGATACTACTTAATTTTAAAGAACTCTCCATTTATTTCTATGATTTCTAGTGTTTTAGTAGGAATGAACTTTGCATTTTATCAAAACCTTTTTCTGCATCTATAGATCTTTAAAATTTTAGAGCTAACTAAATTTAGTACAGTGAGTGACCAATATATTCCTCTTGCCATTACTAATGGCTGCTGCTCCAGATAATTGATGAAAAAGGAAAGGGAATATTCTCATCAAAATACTTATTTCAACTAAGTATTGACATAATTATTTTCTTTATTCTTACCAGCTTCCCCAGTTCACTAAACTCTCTCCTCAGGATCACATCGAATGCACTAAAGAAGCAACATGCTGTCTAGTATACTATTGCACTTGATACTTCATTAGAAACTATTAGAAAAGGTCCAATTATATGATTTTCCAATTACATCTTATTCTCTCCCAGAATTTGTCAGTACTGTGGCTAGATACCTTGTCTTTATGTATCCAAACCTCAATGAAAGTCTTCAATGTACAAATAAAGCAAACAAAATTGATTTATGGGTTAGTCTGTCTTGGATGCTTATGCTTAAATCAACGTAAGATAAAACTGGCTGTATTATTATTTTCCCTTTAGAACACCAAAATAAAATAATAACTAAAATAATGGAACAATGTTCCATTCCATTCCAATTCTATCCCACCTCAGGGCTTCTATCTGCATCATTTTTTATGTCTGTATTTTATTTTATAGGTGTTCATAACACCTATAAAATGTTCCTAGATGCTGAGAACAGTATTATAGGGAGGTTCCATTGTCCTCTAAGTTCTTAAAGGTGACCAGAACATAATTACAGAAATGTGTTATGTTGTAGGACTCCTCAGTGCTCCCATCTATCTATCTAATATGAAGAAGAATCCTACCTGGCTTACTGGTCTCATACCTTCCCAGGGGAGAAATTTCTCAGATCATGTGTCCAGAATCAATTACTGCAAATATACGCCTGTAGGCATTTTGTAATTCAACCAGGAAGGTTGAAATTGTTTAGAAAAGAGGATCTATGGGAGACTTTCATGTTTTCAGATGAGGGAAATCAACATTTTCCCATTTAAATTTTGAAGAAAATAACTTTTATTTTAATTAATGACAAACCTTGGGGATTTGGGATTAATTTTGTAATTATTTAGGTGTTCTCGGGTAAAATGGACAATACAATTAAAAGAAATAAGTATATCTAAAAATGAATAAAGTCAGTCAAGGCTAATTTTGTATCAGATAATGAAGAAAATAAATAATGAGCAACACAAAAATTTGTCTAATTGGTCAACATTGTTCTAGCAGATAAAATATTATCTTCCTTTTTATGGCTACATTTTTGGAATAGGGCATCATCAATCAATGTATATACTTCCTTTCCTAGCACTCTCTTCTTCACTTATATAATCTGGCTTCCTACTTAATCATTCAACTAAAACTGCCCTCTCCAAAGTTATTAATTACCTTGTAACTGCCAAATCATATTCTTTTTGATCTCTCTGCAGCCTTTGACACTATTGATGAGCTTCTTCATAATATTGTCCTCTTTCTAAGTTTCTGTGACACTACTCTGTCCTGGGTCTACTCCCTATCTATCTACTACTCTTCCTTTGCAGGACCTTCATCCATGTCACACTGGCCAATGATAGATATCCCTCAGGGCTCTCCTGGGCCCTCTTATTTCTCTCCATATTATTTCACCTGGTTATCTTATCAACTCTATAGATCCAATTATCTCCATACTAAGGTTTCTCATATCTGCTAATTTAGCCCTACCTAACCCATCCTATTTCCTAACCTCCATACATTCATCTCCCATTGCTTATCGGACAACTCTGATTGTATTTCTTGATGACTGGTAAACATCTTAAACTCAGCATGTCTAAAACTGAACTCATCGTCCTCCTAAATATTCCCCCTCCCCTTAGCTTTCCTATTACTGTTGAAGTATCTTCCCATCACCCAGGTTCGCAATTTTATTTTCATCCTTGACTGTTGGTTTGTTATTCATCCTGTCTCATGACCTACTTCATCATACCTTTCCAGTCTTCTTACATTTTATTGTTCCTGCTATTCTCCTCCCCAACCCCCATAACGGATATTCTATAATACAATGTCACTAGCCTTCTTTCTCATCTTCACACATGAAATTCCACCTCCAAACTCAGCACATTTTCACTGGATATTCTTTACACCTAGAAGTCTAGACTTCATCTCTGCAATCTCTTACCTTTCCTGACATTCTTCAAGTCTCAGCTAAAATTTCACTTTCTATAAGAAGTCTTTCTTGATCCTCCATAATGCTAGTGCCTTCCTTCTGTAATATTTACTTTAACTTGTATATATCTTATATAGTTTGTATGTTCTTTCCCCTTTTATACTGAATTCCTTAAGAAAGCAGACTGGCTTTGACTTCTAGGGGATAGGGGATAGAGGTAGAGGGGGTTAGGGAGACTGACTTGAGCTGAAGGATAATGAGAAAGAAATTGTGAAAGTGCTTGAAGGATTTGGATTTATAAAGAAGGCTAGAGATTGAATTTGGAAAGGAAAAATGTAAAGATTTGGGGAAAAGTGAGAAAAATTATATATGGTATAAAGTTTGAAGAAATAGCTTACAAACTGTATTAAAGTAATGAGAGGATTCAAAATGATTATGATAGGCTAAATCATTTTTCTCAAATATAAATGGATGAAATTCTATAGCAATAAACATATTTGAGTTAAAAAATCAATGTCACAAGTACTGTATGGGGAAGCCATGTACTTATCTTAAAAAACAATGTTTTGTGATCCTGGTTTGACTCTAGGTTCTATGAGTCATCATTTTGAAGTGGAAGCCAAGAAAGCTAATTTAATATTGGGCTACATTTGGAGAGACATAGCTTCCATGCATGAGGCAGTAATAGGCACTCTGTGTAATGTTTTAGAACAAACTCATATGAAGAATTGTGCTCAATTTAGGTATAGATGTGTTCCATTTGCAGTATGAAAAATGATATCTATAATCTGGAGAGCATCTACTAGCACAAGGCTGTGAGGAAGGGGAAGATCCTTGTCCTTTGAGGATTTATTTCATCAGGAAAAGATTTAGGAAGTGATGATAGCTATATTTGAAGAGCTGTCTAATGATAGATGACAGCTTGATGGCACAGTGGATGGAGTTCTGTGTCTGGAGCTGGGAAGACTCATCTTGTGTTCACAGCTGGCCTCAGACCCTAGGCAAGTCACTTTATCCTGTGTGCTTCAATTTCCTCATCTGTAAATTGGACTGGAGAAGGAAATGGAAAACCACTCTGGTATTTTGCCATGAAAATCCCAATTAGGGCCACAAAGAGTCAGACATGATTGAAAGGAGTGAACAATAACCAGTTATGGAAGATAGAGTAAATATTTTCTGTTGCTCTCGAAGGACAGGACAGACTGTCCAAAGAGGTCAATTACTGTTTAATGTCAGGAGATAAAATCTCACAATTTCCTAATAATTTTTGATGTTCAGTATTTCACATGTGTCTGACTCTTCATGGCTGTCAACCATAGCACACCAGCACTGTCCAAGAAAACAAGTTTTTGCATCAAAGAAAATAGAATTGTTTATCATTTCCTTATCCTGTGAATTAAGGGAAACAGAGGTTAAGTGTTTTGCCCGGGGTCACATAGTAAGTATCTGAGGCTGTATTTTAACTCAGGTCTTCCTGACTCCAGAATAAGTGCTGTATCCACTGAATCATCTGGCTGCTTCTATACAAAAACAGAATGGCTTCCTTTGGGAGGCAGTAGTTTTCTTCTCATTAGAAGTCTTTAATAAGAAACTATATGAATCACTGATTATATATGTTATAGTTAGAATTCATACTGAACATACGTTGGATCAGATGGCTATTAAGATCTATTCCAAATTTGAAGTTCTGTGATTTTGATACTGTACTATTCACTAATTTTACTTATTTAAGTACTTTAAGAATCCATGATTTTCATAGTGCAGACTGTTCCTTCATTTATTCAAGTAATAATTCCCTCATTCCTTAGTATTTGTGCTTTACCATGATACAAAAAAACCAAAACCAAGCCCTTTATTTGGTGACCAGCCTAAAAGGCTTATCCTAATTTAAATAAGTTTGTCCTTGTAGAAGAGACATACAGCCTATAGCTGACACTTAACTTACAGCATTCTAATTTACTAGGCCCTTTCATAGACTGTGTTTCACTGCCATAACTTTTGAGAACCTAGAATAATTTCCATACTATGATGATACATCCAAGTAGGGTTTCAGTAATGGCACAAAATTAATCTTCCTAAAGCAGAGATATGACCATGTCATCCTCCTTCCCAACCCCACTCAATAAACTACAGTTGTTCCCTGTCATCACCAGGATCAAATATAAAAATCTATTTGGCATTCAAAACTCTTCATAACCTGGCCCTTTCCTTCCTTTCCAATCTTCTTGCCCCCACCAATATTTCCCCCCTTCACTCCCATACTCTGTGATCCAGTGACAATGAATCCAGCAATAAGCATTCATTAGATCCATACTATGTGTCAGGCAAATGTACACTTGCCAAAAAAAGACTACTTTGTGGAGAACTCACATGGGACAGGCAATCACATGGTGGTCAGAAGAAGTGATACAAAGACACTCTCAAGGTTTCTCTCAAGAACTTTGGATTTGACTGGGCAACATGGGAGACACTGGCACAGGACCACTCAGCATGGCGTGCCCACATCAGAAAGGGTACTACGCTGTATGAGCAAAGTAGAATTGAGACAGCACAAAGTAAACATAGGATGTGCAAATTTGATGTATCCACCCCAAATATTCACATGGAATATCTGTGCCCAACCTGTGGTAGAGCATTCCAATCTCATATTGGTCTGATCACACGTAGTTGAATACACTGAAATTTCACTAAATCATGCTGATGTCATTTTGGTCTTCTTCAAGAATGAAGGACAACGACCAACCATGTGTCAGGCACTGTGCTAAGCACTGAGGGTATAAAAAGAGACCAAAGATAGTAAAAGAGCTAACAGTCTAATGGGAGAAAATTGCAAATATATATATATATATAAATATGTGTTTCTGTGTCCATCTATTTATCATTTATCTATCCATCCATTTATCCATCCATCCATCCATCCTTCCATCCATCCATCCATCCATTCATCTATCTATCTATCTATCTATCTATCTATCTATCTATCTATCTATCTATCTATCTATCTATCTATCTATCTGCATACACTATATATAGGATACATAGGAAATAACAGAAGGAAGGTATTAGAATTAAAAAGGGATGGGACAGAGCTTCCTGGAGATTATGGGATTTTAATTGGGACTGAGAGGAAGTCAGGGAACTCAGTAGGCAGAGTTGAGGAAGGAAAGCATTCTAAGCATAAGGAGCAGCCAGAGAAAATGCTTGTAGCACAGAAAAGGAGTACCTTGTTCATAGAACAGCAAGGAGGCCAATGTCACTGGATTGAAGTGTTACTGGAAAGGTAGGAGGAGTCTAGGTTATGAAAAAAGTTTAAATTCCAAATGGAGGATTTTATATTTATCCTGAAAGCAATAGAGATCCCCTGGAGTTTATCAATCAGATTGCGCTTTACTATAATTACCTTAATGGTTGAAAGGAGAATGGATTGGAGTGGGGAGAGACTTGAGGAAGGTAGATCTACCTGCAGGATATTGCAATAGATCAGGTGTAAGATGATGAGGGCCTTCATTGAAGTGTTATTCCTCACGAAAAAGCAACTTCATCTTCTGACTCTAAAATTTTTTGTTGGCTGTCTTCCATGTCTATAATTCTCTTCCTCCTCATGTTTATCTTCTGACCTCACTGATTTCTTTCAAGTCCCAACTACAAATCTCATTTTCTACAAGATTTTCCTAGTCTTGTCAATGCTTGTGCCTTCTCACTATAGAGTATTTCAAATTATTCCATTTATAGCTTGTTTATACGTGGCTGTTTTCATTTGGTTTTCTACTTTAGACTTGGAGCTCATGGAGAACAGGGCCTGTTGTTTGTAGATGCTCTTTCGTTTTGTTTGTCTTATTCTGTATTCCTTTCTTTGTATTCCCAATGTTTAGCACAATGCCTGTTATATTCTAGTTGCTTGATAAATACTTGTTGGCTGACCAATGTTGATATGTAAAGTGGTTAGGAAAGAAAAGTTGTGTGAAATGATTCGATCAAAATGTTTTGTTTTTGTTAAGAATTTTCTACTTGTTTTCTTTTTTCAACTTCTTATCAGACAATAGTATGTCCTACATAATTTGAGCACTCTGGATTTGCCATTCTTTGTTGTGAGATGAGAAAGGTTCTCTCATCCTGTGTAAACACATTGTTCTCTAGATGTTTATAACTCCCCCGATATACAACAGAAAAAAAAAAATTAAAATCAATTATTCAAAGCACACAATATCTATGATTCCTTTCCTTAAGGTAGTAACTTCTTATAATTATCAAAAATGTTTAGTCTAATTTTACTTAGTTTCAGTAAATAATTTTATTTGCTTTTATTAAATAATTAAGTCAGCATTCATTTATAAGTCATTTTTAAAGCTCCTATAATGATGAAAGGAACAAAACATTATTGTGTTAGGGATTGACAGGGATATAGATGTAAATAAGATATAGTCTTTGTCCTAAATGAACACACAGCGTGATAGTGATCTATTTTCTTAAGGAATAGGCTAGTGGGTGCAGTTTTAAATAGTAGAGCAGTAATGATAAAAGCAACTTGGCTGAAAATCCATTTCTTTAGTGCTTTAATATAAGATGAACGATTTGTAGTAGAAAAGATCTTCATGTAAAGATGACTGCTTACCAACAAATGGAGTCATTGGAACTAGATAATAAACATTTGCAGAATTGATTTGATAATTGGATCCTTTTCACTGCCGCTTTGAGCTGTTTACTTCTCATTGGTTAGGTAAAAATGACAATTTCCCCAAATTGGCAATGCATTTGGAGTTAGTTAATTATACAAGTTGGTTGAAAGTTTCTGAGGCAATTCATACTACAGAATGCCAAGTTGGCAGATACATTTGGAGCATTCAAACTATCTGCAAATTTGTAAATCCAACCAAAAATTGCTTTACAGAGATGACTAAGTGAGATGATCTTGAAATTAAACAAGTATGATCCACATATTTATTTGATTTATTTGTTCAAAAGCAAGCCCCAGGGCATCAATTTTGGATGTGCCAATATGCCTTGATGAAATAAGGATGGTTTAATCTGAGAAGCCAATCATGAGGATTCTGCCAAGGGAATAGGATAACTTTATTCCAAATCCATTTATTTAGTTAATAATAAAAGCCTATTTTTGTAGCATCTTTATTTTGAAGAGTAACATCATTTTATTCATTGAATTAAATAAACATTTCATATAGGAAAATGTATGATTATGGCACAGTTAATATTCCTTCAATTTCTTCTGCTTTCTAGTCTTTTGCTCCCATGAGCCTTTGCTTTACCACAGTTTCTACTGTCTTTATTCTTTCCACTTTCATTTCAACAAGGGTATTCACTTCTAATCACAGTATTCTCTTTACTAAGTCGCCTTGGCCTCTAGGGAGGAAGACAAAGCCCTTATTACTTAGCTCTGATCATTATAGCCAAGATTCTTTTCTCATTCTCATCTTTTTTTTCCACTAGGATCTCATAGCTCTTAGCCATTTGTCTTCCTTCACACACCTAAAACCTCTTTCTATCCCACTTTTATCCTTCTCTGTAGTCTGCAGCTATTTCTCATGAAAGCAAAACCTTATCTTTTTCTTCTTCAGGTATTTGGGGAAATGAAGATAACTCCTATTCTCTACCAAATATTATCTGTACATCTAAACAATTTTTATCTCTCCTTAAAAGAAAATTCTGGTAATCAATATATTCAGTAAGGTATGCATTCCAATAGCTTTTCTCTAGATATAAAATTGACATTACACACAACATGGCTTTGTGGCTCTAGAGTTTGCTTCTGAACTGTGAGAAAGGGAAAGTAATTGGTAGGGGATGTTCTTCACAGATCCATAATACTACCAATCCCCCCTCCCCCCAAAAAGATATCTGGTCATAGTATGGGTACTATTGTTTCTTTATGGTATCAGAATTTTTAATAATTACCAAACTGGGAGACGGACATAGAAAATCACATTTGGCTCTTTCTGAATCCCTGAAGTTATAGTTGAGAGACACTGAACTTCCTCCAGGAACTTAGGTCCAAATGTTGGTCTGACACAGAACCCTGAACTTGAAGCCTTTGACTTCACTTGCCTATATACAATGGAGTAATATAATGATTCACAGAGGGGAGTCATTCTTCCCCTTGTCTTCAGATTCTGACTTTTTCTCTGTCCTTCAGTTAAGATTATCCTTGTTATGTGAATGAGTTGGGACAATATTAAATTTTGCCTCACAGATCCTGGCTTGCAGTTACCCTTTCATCTATGTGTGTTGTCTCCATTAGTTACTCATTGGTAAGACATCCTACTTATCTGCCTGGCCAAATTGTGGTTTAATTGGTCCTAACTAATTAGCAGACCTTAATGTATTATTCTTGCCAGTCAACAACAGGTAAAATAATCTTGCAAACTCCTGCCTACCCACTCACTAGCTCCTCTTCTCATCTCTTTTGTAATATGACAAAAGGTAATTATTCAGGAGAAAGACCAAAGATGAAATAAACAAAATCATCAGCAGCAACTCATATGAATCATTTTGATAGAAATTTGCAAATGAGAATATTTTAATCAAGCCAACTCTGAAAAGTTTGTGTTCAAAAATATCTACTTGGAGAACTTGAAAGGATAATGGCCTGTTTGGGAAAAGGGTTGCCAACTCAGCTAAAGGTCGAGTACATTTTTTCATCCATAAAATCCAATGTTCATGAAAATGTGCATCTTTTGATGTTTGATTAAGAAGTCATCATTTTGAACATTGCCATAATAACCAACACATTTTCTGTTCTCTATCATCAATCCCTCTTCCCCAATATTTTTTTCCTCTAACACTCTAAGATCGCCTATATTTTTTAACACAAAATGAATTGGTATCAAAGAAAACATGATGAAATTTAGGCAATAAAAATTTGACATTAATATAATACTTAGATGTATGCAAAGTATATTCCTCAAAACATAAATAGGACAGCTGTTAATATTCTCATTTTTTAGGTGAAGAAACAAATGCAGGCTAAGTGACTTGCCCTTTCTTTTTCTGAGTCAGAGCCAGAATTTGATCACAGGTCTTAAAAATGTAGATCAGTGTTCTCCTTTGGTCTGATGTGTCTAGCTTTTTCTTGCATGGATCATTCTTTCTACCTGTACCAACAAAATTTCCTTATAACCTTGAAGAAAATATTTTCTTGGCCCTGCTTTCCCCTTAGTCTCTTGTTCTACATGTTATCCTCCTCTTTTCTCCACTTCAATGATAAATTTCTAGAAAGAGTAGTCTGTACTTTCTTCTTCCTCTTCTTGCCAGTCTGACTTCAGATTTTACTTCTTTGCCAAAATTGCTTTCTAAAAGTTTTCCAATTACCTCCCCTCATTTTTTTCACTAATTCTGATGATCTTTGTGGAGTCTTATTTTTTCTTGGCATTTCTGTAGCGTTGACTTGTTGACCACCCTTCACCTGTCAAGGAAACTCTTTTCCCCTTACTTTCATGGCCATCCATTCATTTTTCTTAAAATTACTCCTTCACAGCACAGAATTCTAGTGTTCTGAGCATGGCCCTGCTAGTAAATACTTAGCAACTCATTCTTTAAAAATGCATGCATGATGTGTCTTTACAATCCATCTGTATTACTAACATTTTTTATATCACTTTCTTAAGTCCAGACAATCAATTTCACAATAAATCTTGCCCTGATTTGTAATTTTTCCTGATTAATGAGGTTTAAATTGTCACACTAAAAATTAAAATATTGCTTTAGTGAACCAGGTGCAAGCTGGTTCTAGCAAACTCGGGGTCTAAGGGACCTTTGGACCCATAAAATTTCAGTTCTGAACTCTAGCCCCAAATTATCAAATGCCTGTTGGATATTTCCAAATTCCATATACATCTCCAGTTTGACACATCTAAAACTAGAGCTTATTATCTTTTCTCAAAAAAGTACTTTGAACTTCCCTATTTCTGTTGAGATCACCATCTTAGGTCCCATCTGCTATAATGCAAGCCTGGTATTATTCTAGACACCTCACTTTCCTTTACTCCACATAGACATTTAATTGCCAAATCTTGTTTCTCTATCAACATATCTTATATCTGCCATTTTCTCAGTACTCACATGGCTATAATCTCACCTGAAGAGATTTAAAATCCTTCTTCCTGTGCTCTGTACCTTAATGCTCTCTCACCTCAATCAGGTGCCAAAGCACATTTTTTTAAATTATTATTTTATTTATTTCCAGTGTTCTACAATCACTTCCATATAACTTTTATTTCTTTTGTCCTCTCTCTCCCTCTTGCCCGCCTCCCTTCCCTTTCCCTCCCTCATACAATACATACAATTTTATATAGGTTCTACACATACATTTCTATTAAATACATTTTCACCTTAGTCATGTTGCATAGAAGAATAAAAATGAGTAGGAGAAATCATAAAACAAACCAAAACATAATACAAAAACAAATGAACTGCTACATTCTATGATTAAATTCCATAGTTCTTTCTCTGGATGTGGAAGGCATTTTGCCTTAAGAGACCACTGGGATTTTTTTAAGTCCTTGCATTGCAATGAACTTCGAAGTCTACCAGAAAAAATCCTCATACACTGTGATTGTTACTGTGTATAAACTTCTGGTTCTGCTCCTTTCACTCAACTTCAGTTCATATAAGTCTTTCCAGGCCTCTCTGAAGTCTTCCTGTTCATCATTTCTTATAGCACTATAGTATTTCATTACCTTCCTATACCACAATTTATTCAGTCACTCCCCAATTGATGGACATCCCCTTGATTTCCAGTTTTTGACCACAACAAAGAGTGCAAAGCAACTTTCTTAAAACTCAACCATGACCATGTCACTCCCCTGATTAATGCTCAATAAGCTTTAGTGGTTCCCTTTTGTATATGGAATAAAATATAAGCTGCTCTGTTTGTCATGTAAAGCCCTTCACAACCTGGCCCTAACCTGTTTTCAACTTTATCACTTATTACTTCCCTTCCCTTATTTTATTGTCCAGTCAGATTATCTTTCTAGCCATTTCATTATATTCAGCAGCCAATTTTGGGTTTCTCTGACTTTGTACTAACCCATTCCTAGAATCCACTCTCCCCTCTAGGAAATCCTTGATTCCCTCAAGACTCAGCTGATGGACCATATTCTAGGAGAAGAATTTCCTGATCTCCAAGTGACTCTACTAGTGCCTATTTCCCAAAATTTCCTTAACTATGTCTTTATATTGTGTGGTTATGTTTGTCCTTCATTTTCAGAGAGGACAATGACATCAGTGAAATGATGACATGACTTGCAGTTGACTTTGATTTGAATGAGGTCACCAGCCTCAATTTCTCCTCTAGAGCCATCTGGATCCAGTGTCCAGATATTCATCAGGATGACTGAAGATGGCCCAGGATGCAATGGGAGACCCTGAGCCTTTTAGGCTAAGGCCTTTTCAGGTATTCCCTTAGGCCATTCAGTGAATAGTCCTCTTTAAAAAGTGGTCAAGGGATGGCCCCTTTAATTAGAAAAAAGAAATCAAGCCGGGAGGGCAAGGTCCTCAAGGTTGTTGTTCCAAAGAAAATTACAATTGATATTCACTCTAAGCCAGGAGGGCCCAAAAAATAGTCATTAAGTGGAGCTTGGGCAGGGACTTATTGTGGTCCAATTTATGGACTTCAGAGTAAACTGTGTTTAAGGTTTTAGGAAACAAAGAAAGAAAGGAAGGAAGAAAGGAGGGAAGGAGGGAGGGATGGAAGAATGAAAAAGAAAGAAATGGAACATCCTCTGCTGAAGGTACCGGGTTTGTCTCACTGACACTTTTTATATTTATTTATATACATGTTATCTTCTCTGATAGAATGTAAGCTCATTGTGGGCAGAGATTGTTAATATGTTTTTCCTTCTAAGTTCACTGCTTATTTCAGCACCAAATGTTATAAAAAACATGCTTTTGATTTATTCATGTCATCTAACTTTTGCCTGACTAAGGCTACGATATCCTTAACAAATGGTTGTTGATCTTCATGTCAAAACATTTTATAAAAGAGAAACTTAACAGGGACCCCAGAGTCAGTAAAGATGACAAGAAAAAAATCTTTTTAAAAAACTACCCATATGCCTAAATAGAATTTTTCTCTATGAATGCAGAGAGAAAAGCATTTCTCATTGTGTACCTCTGTGCCAAATATTTTAAAAGGAGGCATTTTAATGTCTCAGTTTTTTTATTGTCCTGGTTCCTATCCTTTTTTTGAGGGGAGAGGAGAGGCAATGGGGTGTTAAGTGACTTGCCCAAGGTCACACTAAGTGTTATGTGTCTGAGATGAGATTTGAACTCATATCCTCCTTACTCCAGGGCCAGTGATCTATTCACTGTGCCACCTAGCCACCCCAGGTTCCTATTCTTTTGATACATCTGTGTATTTTCCAAAATGTGTCTCTCAGAACTGGACAAAATTCTTCAGATGAAACCTGAGTTGCTTTAGAAGGTGACCTCTCTCATTCTCAGTATCATGTCTCATTCTTCTGGTGAAGATAACACTACATTTTTTGCTGCTATTTGATAGTGCAGAAACATTTTGAACTTGTAGTTCACCAATGATGCTACATTTAAAAAAGTGTTGTTTTTTTTTAAGAGAAACTGTTGTCTAGTCATACCTCTACCATCTGTTATCTTATACTTGGAAGATGTTATGAATCCAAGTAAACATCTTATTTGTCTTTACCTATTGACCTTCTGTTCTATTAGCTAGTTTTCTCAGCTTTTCTTCATTGCTCATTATTTTCTAAGGATTCCACCTTTTTTGTCATATAAATGACTAATAAAAATACTGAATTTTAATAATGAAATTTATACGTTGAGAGGATTTTTGTAGTCATCTAATCCAGCCTCTCATTCATGATGAAACTGGTGCTCAAAGAATATAAATAATTTGTCCAAAGTAATTTAGCTAAATCGCAGGGGAGAAAGGACCAGAATCCAAGTTTCCTGATTCCTTGTCTACTTCTCTGTACTATACTTTTATCAACATAATAAGTGTTAACGTCAATCATCATTCCAGCTCAGCCACACCTAGGGAAGGCCACCCTTGATTTTACCATTAGGAATAAGTGTTTCACAATCAAGAATTCTGAAATTCTCTTGCCTGGTCATAATTTCTTGTCATTCCACCTTCCTCTGTGTATCAGTCCTTTTAAATGCATTCTTTTCTGTCTCTTCCTCCCCTCAGCATTCTCCTAGTTTGCTATTCTTTGTCTAACTTTACTTCCCTCCCTCTTCAATCCTGATTTTATTGTCAACAACTTTAATATTATATACAGTCATCTGTTACTGAATCTCATGGACCTATTTTCTTTGTATACGCTTTGTAAAAGCCTCAAACTGAACAGCTCCCACCATTACCCCTGCCCTTTTATTCATGGTTTGAATAATGCTGAATAGGGTAGAAATCATGATTACTACTCTCGATTAATGCTATCTAATCTCAACTGGGCTTTCAGTGCATCATGGGAAGTTGTTTACTCCTCTCTAATATGCTTTCTTTTGCAATCATCCCAGAGACTTTTCCAAACGTTATGTTTTCTCCTCAAGTTTCCCTCAGTATTCAGCGGAGCAATGATAGAGATAGTGCATTGGACCTAAAAGTCTGGAAGATCTGAATTCAAATCCTGTCTCCTATACTTACTAGCCTGTGGAAGTCTCTCATACTAAGCTTCCCTCATACTCCCAAGCATCCTCATCTGAAAAATGGGGTTAATAACAGCATTTACCTTTCAGGTGGGTGTGAAGACAAAACGAGATAATATACTATTTACAAAAGGGGATCAGCACATTCTGCTCCCCATTTTCTACCAACTATACCACTGTTAGACTTCTTTTGACTTCTCTATCATGCCTTCATGATGTCCCATCTTTTCAAGCTTCCTTTTATGTGTTGTCTTCTCCCATTAGATTGTAATCTTCTTGAAGGTGAACTATCTTTTGTTTTTGTTTTTCATTTTACTTGAATTTTTATTCCTAGTGCTTAGCACAGTGTCTGGCATAGGGTAGGGATTTAAAGAAGTTACTGATTGACTGACTGATAAACCTTAAAGAAGAACTGTATAGATGCTACCTCTCACTCTTTTCAGAATAGGATCACATTGTATGTTATTGAGAAAACTGAGACCATTTGCTATGAGTCTACTTTTACCGTTTCTTTTACATCTCAACACCTCTCACTATAATCCCCCATCCTCTCCCTTATGACATTCTCATTTGAAGCTTTGTTCTTCTCATTACCCCTAACTTTTCTATGTATATATTTGATCTATTTCTTATTAATGAGTCCTACTCCGTGTATCAGTAAGCACCCCAACGTACACAGGGGACCTGCTATCACACATTCTTTGATAAAGAAAGGCAACTTTTGTGGAGTTAAGAATCACTATTTTCAAGCACAGATATTATAGAAAATCAAAATCAAAATTTCAGAGGAATCAAAAATCAACAGACAGTGCTTCCAAACAAACTGCCATATATATCTTTACCTGAGACAGAAGCACCACTATCTGGTATTTCAAGGCTGGGGGCTGCTTAGTGTGGCTTCCCAGAGTCTCATCTGGCACACAAACCATCTTCCAAAAACTAAGCCCCCAAGTACAACCTCTTCTTCAGAGTATTTATACACTTTTCAGAGTCATAGGGCATGAACCTCTGACCCAATGCCTCAATAAAAAAAAGAAAAAAAAGGTACTTGGGACCCTCCTACAAAACAACTCCTGAAGTCAAGCTTTCCTCAATGGGTGGCAAAGATCTTTAATCTCATTCAGATAAAAGCATTATTCTTCTTGATTATACTAAAACAAAAGCAGCAAAAGATCTTACTTTGGTTGGCCTCACACCCTGATATAGAAATTCAATGGTAATCATTTAGGAGAAAAATATTTCCAACTCTAAAAAATGTCATTTTTTTCAAAGAAGTTCATTAAACTAGGTAGGTAGAGAATTTTAATTACCACTCAGTTCTAGGTATTTGATATAAAAAGATGCAAATCATAAAGCAATAAATTTGCAAAGGTAGATTATCTATGGATTATTGAACACTATGTTTTCTTTAAATCAAAGTTATGCTCCACTCTTTTCTAGAATTAAGACTTTACCCATTCCTTTGAAAATAATTATAGTGCCAGATATTTTAAATTTACTGAAATATATTTTTCAAAGAAATGTTTTTCACCTCCCATAATTTCACTGTGAGGTAATATTGCATAAAGGACATAGGAGGACCCAGTCATGTCCAGCTTCTGACAAATATTAGGTGTATGTCTATGGGCAATAAAAACAAAAACAGTTTTTACAATAGAAAGCAAAACCACAGATTTGCAGTAGAAAGAATAAACCCTACCCAATACTCATCTTTTCTTATTGTTTCTAAAAATCATATAAATTCATAGTTCTCATTTATAGAACTTAAGATATGAAAACCTCCGTGTATATATATATATATAACATATTTTTTAAATAATATGCTATGTATAATTTATAACATGTAACATATTATATACTTAACATATGATCATAAATTATACACATGGATATGTAGATATGCATATTTGTTGTTCATTTCTTTCAGTTGTGGTACTACTCTTTGTGGCACCATTTGAGTTTCCTTGGCAAAGATACTGGAGTAGTTTGCTATTTTCTTCTCCAGCTCATTTTACAGATGAGGAAACTGAGGCAAAGTTAAATGACTTGTCCAGGCTCACACTGTTAGGAAATAAATGTCTGAGGCCACTGTTGAACTCAGATCTTCTTGATTCCAAGCCTGGAACTCTGTCCATTATACCGCCTAGCTACCCATATATGTATACATATGCATACATACATATATATGCACACATGTATATATACATACATATAAATACATATACATGTACATATGAATGAAATTTTATTCAGTCCTCATAACAACTCTATGAATTAGATGTTACTGTATCTTCATTTTACAAATGAAAAAACAGGCTTAGATGTTAAGGAAGTTGCTCAAGGTTACATAGTATCTGAGGCAGAATTTGATTCTAGCTCTTAGTAACTTAAACACTCTCTGCTATGCCATATTGCTTCTCATAATAAAATGAGAAATTATGTATAAATCGTTCATCACAGTGTCTGGTAACAGTAGGTAACTGAATAAGTGTTTGTTTCATTTCCCTCTTACCCAAATACCACCAAGCAACAATCTAGGAATGTGAATTATAATGACTGCTCTGCAGTGGTGGAGGTGGTTTCCATACTAAAAATTGCCTTAATTGATAAGAATGCTTGTCTTTATCCCCTAGCTCCCTAAAGGAAACCAGCAGAAAATGGATGAGCCTGGCTCTATGGAAAGTCTTAGTAATCTCTTCAGTCCATATTCTTTTCTTTTTTTTTAAAGGAATTATAAACCTCAACAAAACATGTTTGTCCACTTCTTTATCCCATGAAAAGCATATCAATTCCAAGAAAAAATACTATTCTATAGATGAAAAGGACACCAGAAATTGTTAATGGGGCAGCCATGATTTGTTTAAAGAAATAGCTGAATTTCAATATAATTGGTTTTCTTTGTAATTCTATGCATTTTGGTTTCTGAATTTTAAAACTTTCCTTGAATAAGGCATTTATAAATTTACCAGACTGCCAAAGGGGTTCATAGCTGTAAAAAAAAAGTTTCAAAAAAAGCTTAGTTTATTCAAACATTTTCAGTTTTTATTGATAAAAAATAATTGATGTCCTAGGTGGTGTGGTGACTTACCCAACATCACATAGTGTTTTCTTCAAGCATTTACTTCTTCCTATTTGAGAGGCTAACACAGGTTTCAAAGAGATTAGGAAGGTAACTATTTCCCCTCAATTTATCTCTGACTTTCAGAGTCTGATCTTCCAGAAAGAACCTCTATTTTCAAGGTTTCAAGTATTCCAAATCTATAGCAATACTGATTTAGATACTATCATAATAGTGTGGTAAATAATCATAGTACCTCTAGCTCTAGCTTGCTAAAAAAAATCCAGATTGCTTGAGTTCATAAATTATTCTTTTTTTTTTTGAAGTCAAATTCTCTTTTTTTATTATTTAATTTATTTATTTAAATTTTTACATTCATTTTCACAAAATTTGGGGTTTCAAATTTTCTCCCCATGTGTCCCCTCCTTCAATACTTATTTTGCCCTCTGGTTCTAGAATCTCAGGGCAGTTTTCCTTGATAACTTCATGAAAGATGATGTCTAGGCTCTTTTTTTGATCATGGCTTTCAGGTAGTCCCATAATTTTTAAATTGTTTCTCCTGGATCTGTTTTCCAGGCCAGTTGTTTTTCCAAAGAGATATTTCACATTATCTTTCATTTTTTCATTCTTTTGGTTTTGTTTGGTGATTTCTTGGTTTCTCAGAAAGTCACCAGACTCCATCTGTTACATTCTAATCTTGAGAGAACTATTTTCTTCAGTGAGCTTTTGAACCTCTTTTTCCATTTGGCTAATTCTGCTTTTGAAAGCATTATTTTCCTCATTGGCTTTTTGAACCTCTTTTGCCAATTGAGTAAGCCTATTTTTCAAGGTGTTATTTTCTTCAGCACTTTTTTGGGTCTCCTTTACCAAAGTATTGACCCATTTTTCATGGTTTTCTTGCATCTCTCTCATTTCTCTTCCCAGTTTTTCCTCCACCTGTCTAACTTGATTTTCAAAATCCTTTTTGGGCTCTTCCTTGGCCTGAGCCCACCGGACATCCACCTTGAATGTCTGGGATACAGAGGCCCCAACCTCCACGTCCTTCCCTGATGGCAAGCATTGTACTTCTTCATCAGAAATGAAAGGAGGAAGTAACATCTGTTCCCCAAGAAAGTAGCTTTCTATGGTCTTATTTTTCTTCCCTTTTCTGGGCATTTTCCCAGCCAGTTACTTGACTTCTGAGATTCCTCTGCACCCCTGCCTAGATCTGCCCAGCTAGTCCTTGGGGTCTGAGATTCAAATGCTGCTCCCCAGCCTCAGGGCTTGTAGGAGTGGGCGTGGCTGCTATTCAATGTGAGCTTAAGTTCTGGTGCTGGGGTTGGGGCAGGGCTGCCTCCCAGGCTCTGTTCCCTCAGGGGCTTTATGCAGAGATCTTCAGTAATGGCCCTGAGCTCCTGCTTGGTTGGGGAGTCCTGGGCCGCAGCTGCCTCTGCTGCTCCCTCCACCACTGCCTCCTGAGGAGGTCCGAGCCACAGAGACACCCCGCTCCCTTCTTGGTCAGCCCAGAAGTCTCTCT
The DNA here is from genome assembly GCA_023548195.1 of Bettongia penicillata ogilbyi. Taxonomy (NCBI): domain Eukaryota; kingdom Metazoa; phylum Chordata; class Mammalia; order Diprotodontia; family Potoroidae; genus Bettongia; species Bettongia penicillata. Next base: position 2,144,734 of record JAJHZJ010000352.1, read on the forward strand.
CACTGACCTGTAGCGCCTGTGGGTGGAGGGACCTTCACGGCCACCAGAGATTCCATCCCTGAAGCCTGCTTGGATCTGCTCCTCTGGGGCCACGGGCCCAGGGCAGTGCAGGGGTGGGCTCCGCTGTCTTGGGCGCCATGGACCCCTGGGGATGGCTTTCCAGGGCTCTCTGGAATGGAAACCTCTTCACTGTGTTTCTGCATGGCTTGCTCTGCTCCAGAATTTGTGGGGAGTTCTTTTTACAGGAAATTTCTGGGCTGTGGATTCAGAGCTAATGTATGTAAGTCTTTCTACTCTGCCATCTTGGCTCTTCCCCCCCATAAATTATTCTTTAGGTGGTAGAAAGAAATGACTCAACATGAGAATGTGAGCAACACCTTTATTATATTGAGATTCATCCTATAGACTGAAAGAAAACATTGTAGGTGTATGCTGGAAACCAAATTTATATAGGTGAAAATATAAGGAAAATAATCACCTTTCACCAAAAAAATGCCTTCATTGCTGATGGAGAAAATGCATTCTGTACAATAGAATGCAAAAATGCAGATAAGTAAAAAGAGAAAGAAGATGTCATCCCATATTCTGATCCTCTATTATTGTTTCTGAAAATCTTGGGAGTTTATCATTCTCATTTCTGGGTATAAAATTCAAGGAGACTCAGAAAGATACTGATATGTTTTGAGCAAATAAGAGGAGTTACATGCAGTACAGAATTGGTTTGGATATGGTTGCCTCTAAGTGACAAGACTGTGACAGTGAGTCATAGCACTATGTGATCACATGTAGTAGAGTTGCTTGCTTCTAGACACTGTTGAATGATGGCCGAAAACAGCAAATGATGGGGTAATAAGTCTGTGGCTGGTTATCTCAGCAGGCAAGAATATAAATTCATCTGTCTAAATTCATTCCACTGTAGGAAAACAAATAAGCAAGAAACAACTCCAGACTTAGCCCCTAGTGATGGTGAATCAGTGTCACCATCTTCCCATATGAAGGATATACCCTGAAACATCAATACTATACATTAACACAACCAGGAAGTCATTTAGTCAGCAGGCATTTATTGTATCCTATGTGTCAAATGCAGTCTAAGAAGGGGGAAATGGAAAAAAAAATGACAAAAATCACTATTCTCAAGGACCTAGCAGTAAATGGATGGAAAGAACATGCAAATTAGTATGTACAAACCAGTTGTATACAGAATAAACTGGAAATAACCAACAGAGGGAAGGCACTAGCATTAATTAGGATTGGAAGAGACATTTTGTAGAAGGTGGGATTTTGGTTGGGACTTAAAGGCAGTCAGATATAGATGAGGAAAAATAGAACTTTGAGCACGGAAGATACCCAGTAAAAATACCCATAGTAGGAAATGGGGTACCTTTTTCCAATCCACTCCTATTCAAACCTTGTGGTTGCTAAGTTCTAGGAATATTTAAAAAAATAAATTATCTTTTGCTTCCTCACTTCCTTCTCCAATTAAACTAGTTCAGACCATTTCTTTCTTAGACTATGTTAACAGTTCTCTGATCAGTTTCTCCTTCCACCAATCTACTGTTAATCATAGCAATAATAATAAGTAGGCTTTATTTGGCACTTTAATGTTTGAAAATGGTTTACATATATTATCTAATTTGATTCTCATTACTTCCTGATCCTACATCTAACACTCTGTTTGTCGGGCCATCTGGCCACTAGATTAACCCTAAAAATTAGCGTAGTAATTTATTTAAAAAATATTTTGTATTATGAACTTAATAATCAAAAAATTAAAATGAATGCTCCAGTACTCAGAAATAAAAAGAGAACTGTATATGAAAACATGAGCTTCTATAACATATATTTTAAGTTTATGTTAATTTTAATGCTATACTATACAAATTACTGCTTGTTTGCCTTTCTGAAATTTTTATTTATTTTGATGTCTTTTTAATTGTTCTTTTTATTTTTTTTAAATCTTTATCACTACACACTAAAAATATTCTCCTCTTCTATAAGCCCTCCCTTGTAACAAATAAGAATAGCCAGCCCAAAGTCAAACAAATCAAAACATGACTTGAATGGTCAATGAAGTGTTCAAAATTCTTTAGCAGAACAGTTAGACCAAACCATAATTGACCCAAATTCGACTAACTTCGCCAATAGAGCATTGTTGATGCACTTTACTTGTTTCTGTTGTGTCCAAGTCTTCTGAACCCCATTTGGAGTTTTCTTGATAGAGATACTGGAATGATTTGCCATTTCCTTCTCCAGCTTATTTTACAGATGAGGAAACTGAGGCAAACAAGGTTATGTTACTAGGATCACATCGTCAGCAAGTGTCTGAAGCCAGATTTGAATTTAGGAAACTGAGTCTTCTTGACTTCAGACCAAGTTCTTTGTTTATCGCTCCACTTGATTACCCATATATACCATCTATATACATTCAATAGTGTAGCATCTCAGCCAAAATTATTTATCCAAAGAATGAGTAGACATTCATAACATTGCCAGGTAGCATGTAAACTGAACTTAGAAGCCTAGAAGAACTGGATTCAAGTCCTGCCTCTGAATCATGCTATAGACAAGTCACTATCCTCTTAGGATCATAAGTAGTTTTCTAAGACTACAAATTGAAAGGAAAGATGCTGATCTGCACTGATAAAGGGGATGTTCTCATCAATGAGTTCTCTTCGTTAAGGAAATCATGAATCAAATCCTAATCTAGTCGTAATATTCTCAAAAATAGACATGTTTAATTGCTTAAGCTCATTTCTATCTTTCTCCCATCTCTGTAGGATTCTCATTTATGGTTGTTGTTCCAAAGGATAAGTAAGTTACTTATCTACTCATAAAGAGAGAACAGATTCAATTTATCTCACTCTTATTTGAACTGTGAAGGATTATTTCTAATTCTTGTTTTAGCATATTAACTGCCTCAAGCTCATATTCATTGTGTCACCAGGAAATCACCAGTAAATATTTACTAAAAACCTACTGTGTTAACAGGCACTATGATAAGTGATGGGGGTAGAAGAAAAAATGAAGTGATTTATCAGATATATACATATAAATATACTGCAAAATGCGCAAACTGTGCAAATGTCCTGACTATTACAGAACTAGATTTCTTCAATAATATTTTCTGCTTTTGGGTTATATAATCAGAGTACCTTATCTAAAGAAATTCAAGGACAGAAATACACCTAAACGATCTTAGCAGGGCAGAATGTTACACTCTTGAAAGAAACCTCTTCCTTAGGTGCAAATGGAGCGATGAAGGTATCTCATGTATTTGTTAACAATGTGAGTTTCTCACGGGTATTAATGTTGATTTTTCACACAAATAAAGCTAAAAATGTATGCATTAGGAGACTCCAAGCAGAAAGCCTGACAAATCTAAGGGACACTATGAGAAAATGAATACATTCGGATGCTGCTTTAATTTTGAGAATCCCCAACATTGCATCCTAATGTTAAAGAGGCCTGTTGCATTTTTATTAAAGGGATCTCTTCTACTGAACTCATGTCATCTTTTATACAGTAAGTACTGTTAGCTGTTCCCATAACAACTCAGACTAATTCTCTGCTTTCTAAATGTAGTATGAACACCAGTAATATTATAATGTAACTCAATTTCTCACTAGTCCTGAACATTTGTTATCTCCCTGGAAAGGGCATAGAAAATCCGATTTATTTTGCTGTATGAAATTTGATATGATATGTGAAATTCTGAAAAGAGCAAAGTTTTTCTGAAATAAAAGCAAACCAGTTTGAATGCTTCTGTTCCCACCCACTAACAGCTTCAATCCAAGAACATCAAGCATCTTAATTATGTATCTGCTTGCTTTGAAAATACAATATAAATCATATTCTACTGTTCCATAGAGTGGTACAGACCATATGGCACTGTTTTTTAATTAAAAATATATATGCATATGTATATATGTACAAATAGTGACACATATATCTCTTTATAGGTACATATATATCCACATACATGCATATTCACATGCAAATGTATGCATATATACATAATACCTACATTTATACATATATGCACATACATTTGAATACATATGCATATACATCTACACACTATAAATGAATGTATGTATGTATATAGATAAGCTACATACACACAAATATATATCTATACATTTATATTATACATACATTTTGTAGTTGAAAGAAATAGGAGTACTTAATCAGTGTGTAAGCTACAGTTTTTTCTACAAAGGACCTGAAACATTGACTTTAGAATTAAGAGGATTTTATCACTCTCCTACTCTGCTTTGTTTTCTGAAATCATCTGATTGTCGACAGTAGCACACTAACATTCTCTGCTTGCTCTTTGCACGATCTAGCAGCTAGCCTTTGACAGCATACTGTTGGGACATCAGAATCCCATGACAGCTTTCAACATTCTTTCTTTTTTTTCTTTTTTTTTTGGCTAGCAAAGATGCTTGACATTGTAACCAGCCAGAAGCCAAAACAGGGATCATAGGTGAAATCCTCTAAATTGGAAAAATACTTAATTTTTTCCCCTTAGAATTTTCCTGCCAAAAGACATGCCACAAGGATTAGAGTTTGTGGAATTTTTTTTTTTTTTAAAGAAAATACTGCCCTTTTTGAGATAGCTAGGTGTTCTAAAAGAGCACAGGGCATGTCATGAGATAAGCAGCCCAGTTAGATGTACAAACTTGAATTCAGTACAATCCCTAAGTTAGGGACAGTAGAGGAAACATGAAGTGGATATATTGTGTCCTGATCAAATTCAGGAGCTCTTCCTTCTGCTACACAAACTTTTCTGAGGTACTCAGTAGATCTACCCTCTCACTTGACTTGATGTCTGAGAATTTTATGGTATGCTATATGTTTGAATTAAATAATATTCATCAGTCAGAATATATATTGCAATCTCAGTTCATTAACACTCAAATAACTATTCTTCCCTGAGAGGTAGAGTATCAGAAAAAGATCTCTCTCTCTCTCTCAGAGAAGATCCACAAAATAGACATGCAGTTTTTGAATGTGAAACAGTAGAAAGTTCCAAACAAAAGAGATAAAGAAAAGAGCTTATTTAAGAGATTATAAGAGCTTCGAATGGCAACTACAGTTACAGTAGGGACTGGTGATTTCTTTGCTGTAGAGAACTTCCTTAGGAAGAAACTTTCTACTGATACAAATTGGCTTCTTTCGAGAATTGCCTGTAGCAGAGGTGTCAAACTCACAGCATGCTACGCACAAAACTCAAGTGTGCCAGAATAAGATGAAAATGTAATTGGAAAATGCTTTCTAAAATAAATTAAAATACAGTATAGCATAGATAATGTTAATTTGTAGTTTTCTAAGGCAATATGTCATCTGCAGTAATCCATTTTTATTTGAGTTCAATACCACTGGCTTAGGGAACTGAGAGGGAAAGTGATTGCTCTAGGATCTAACAATGTGCACACATCTCAGGGGAGATATGAACCTCATTTTTTTGGCTCCAAGACTAGTTCATTTCCACTCTGTTACATTGCCTCTCCAAGAGTAATAAAGTTCAAAATCTCACAGTTCAAGAGAGATTCAGGTGTAGAACCTTCTCAAATCTAATTTTCAGGTCAGGAGAAAGTTGTGAAACCAAGTAGAAATTGGTACATACTCCCTCCCCTCTTCCGGTCTTCATTCCCTTATCCTTACTGCTGTTCACAGGCTAGTGTTAAGGGAACTCAGAAAATACTATAAAGATTCCTTTGAACTCATTGGAAACTGACAGGCAGAGTTCAAAGCTTCACAGTTGTGAGGTTCACTACTTGTGAAAGGGCATTGAGAAAAAGATCAATGATTCGACTATTTTTATTCTTGTTATTAGGATTTACTGATAGTGCTAGTTCCCTAAAATAAAAGATGCTCCATATTTATAACAGTAATATAAATGTGTAATATTAATTAACTAATTTTTTTACAAAATACTAAATAATAAATGAATGCTACCACTACTAAATAATGATAATACTACTGTGAAATTCTAAACATTGTTATTCATGAAATTCTATTTTCCCCTCATTTTCAACTGACTAAAACTCAATTTCTTCTTGAAATTGTCTATGTATTGGGGAAAATGGGGGTTGGAATTTTATCTTGTAGCTTAAAAAGTCTGATTTCATTCCCGTTACATGATTTTGGAAGGTAATTATGGTGAAGACCACTTTGTCATGAAATTACCTTATGTAGCAGGTGATCATGCCAGCTTCTACCCATTCCTGGAAATCCAACAGAAGGAAATGGATTATTGAGATACCAAGAAGGCAGGAAAATCTATGCTATCATACAGATCCTCACATCCTCTGAGCTTTCTCTTCTTTTTTTCTCTTGAAATACATCTCCTAAATCATCTTTGTTATTTGTGTGCTTAGTGACAGAAAAGCAGAGACAGAGAGGGAGTGACATAGAGGGTGGCCATTGCTAAATGTTTGCTAATTATAACCACTACTATGAAACCCCTTACTGGTAGCACCAAAGGAAGATCTGGCCTTAGCCTGGAGAGCTCCAGGGGCAGAGGCATAGACCTTGGGGTTGGGAGAGAAGAGTGCAGATACAGAGCAAGCCTAGATTGGTAACTTCTAAAGAGATTAGTGTGGGAGACAGTGCTTTACTCACTCTTCTCCAAATTGCCTGATTGATCCCAACATTATAATCCTTTGGGGCTTGGATAAGGATCTCAGTTGAATTAAAAACAGTTATCTTTACAATTTGTCTTTTTAGATCCTTTTTAAAGTGTCACAGTGTATATTAAAAAAAATTCCAACTATGATACTGGGCTTGGAGACATAGATATTTTCATAATTTTAATATACCAAAATGGCATTCCATTTTCATACCCCTACTTCAATACTGAAATAAGGAGAGGGCTCTGGAGCAATAAACTTTGCAAGCTTAGGATGTTTAAAGGGGGTAGTCTAAAGAATTTTTACGTAGAGTGAGTGAGTGACCAATGGTGAATGATGGAGATTCGATAGCTTTGGAGAAAGCCAATGTACGTGTAGGGAAAGGAAAAGGAATATGTACTTATTAAACATTAATAATATGTCAGACACTGTGCTAAATGAATTATAAACACTGTCTCATTTGATCCTCATGATTCAACACCCTCCCACCTCCAAAAAAAAACACTTTCAAAAGAGTGGATCAGTGATTCATTGAGAAGCAAGCAGAAATCTTGCAAACTAGCTGGACATTTCCCTGAGAAAGAAAGAATATTATGTATGGAATTGAATATGCTTAGGAATTTAAGTTTTGTTGTTGATTTTTCACAATCTAAAACTTACATTTGAAGTAAAAGCTGATTTATCTGGCATTCTAGTAATAGACATTTTTTCACATCTATAGAACAGTGATAAACGAGGCTCCTAATGATAATTCTGATCATTGTGCGATTCTAAGGTGCCTTCTGAACCATCAGAGATTAATCCACATTAGTTCAGTTTTATTGTGACCAATAGGTCATCTTCTCCATTTGAACGGGATTAGTTCTAAATCAGATGAGACATTGCTTTTATCACTGACTTTTGCAAGATAGAATTTATTCTAAAGTTTCCCAAGTGTAAATTTTTTTTTGCTTGACTATGCATATTTCATATGAATTTTGTTTTTCCTTTATAAAATTTCTGTGTTGGAAGTGGAACTAGGGCTGGAGGATGGAGATGAGGATAAAGTTAATGATAAAATGAAAAAGGAAGAAAATAAAAAGGAGATCATTGGAGAATTTTTTTATGCACAGAAAAGGAGAAAGGCCAGAAGGAATGACAGACAAGAAAGACAGTTTTAAAAGCTACATGCACAATTGTGTAGACATGTAAAAGCAAAAGCTTGCTGTACAGAACAGAGTAAGGGAAGGGTACATGACAGCTAACACAAGACAGGGGTGAAGAGAGTGGAAACTGCCTTTGGTTCTGTCAAAATTCTGCCTTGCTATATTCAAATAGCAAGGATGTCTTTGAAGTAGGAAAAAAATATGAAGAAGAATGATTAGAGAGAAGAGATAGGGTATCAATCAGTATTAGGTCATATATGAAAGGGAAGGAATAATACTGATGCTTCTGGGACAAAGGCAACAGGAGGAAAGCAACTTGCTTAACTAACTGTATTTTCTCCCACTGAATAGAAGAAAAGAATAGATTGGATTGAATTAAGAAGTGGCCCCACAGTTTTGTTTTTTTTTTTAAACAATTACAAGTTGCTCTGAGAGGTAACAAGTTACCTGTTTATACCTATATTCATTAAGTGATTCTGTTTGAATGTGAATCATGGAACACTTCAGTCTGCCCTGAGGTGTTGGACTATCCATCCATTTTCTTTTTCTTCTTCCTAGACCCATATTGCACAGAAACCATTGGGGTGTCAGGTGGGAACAGCTTCCATTGGGGTCTTCTCTTCCAGTATTCCTGACCACTAACTCTTTTTCCTCTTGAACTCTGACCCCTTCCCCCATCGTGCAGGAAGGAATCTAGCATTCCCACTCTACCTCAAATCTCATTCCTATTCCCTGGTCCTCAGTGGTGGTGGACTAGTTTCTTACAGAGTGGACATGATGTAGTGCCAATGTGATATTCACAACACCCGTGACGGCCATGAATATCTTGGCACAATTCTGAATTGTGAAATACCACAGACTATCCACATGGAAGACAGAACCAAAACATTTATTTAGACACCAGAAAGTCAAATCCATGATAATCTATACACATTAACAATGCAGAGAACAACACTATCCCTAAGCCTTCCCTCTGCTAGGATTCCCCCAAATTAGCTCCCTTAAACAAAATCACAATCCCTTTCACTCACACTAGGCAGCTGCTTGCTTGCCTGCATCCCTCCCAGCTCTGACTGTTCTCTCACTAATTTTCCCTCAGCTCTGTTCTAGTACTGCCTCTTCCTGTTCCACTCATTCAGCAAACCGCTTTCACCATAGGCTCCATGTGACTCAGATTTCCATGTGACCCAAGCAGGTCACATGGACCTATTAATGAATAGGAAAGATCTTCCCATTTAAATTACCTCCCCAGCTCATTCTTCTTGAATAAACCAGGACTTAACCAACTCAACCCTTCTGGCAAGATGGAAGATCATTAACCCTTACTATCTGCCTTGCTAGTGTGTCCTAAAATCTTCCAGGCATTATTATCTACCCTACTGAGATCCTCTCTAGTTGAATTCCCTCTTCCCTTTGGTTGTAGACAAAGGACCCCTGGACTTTTCCATTCACTGTACAGCTGAATCCTCTTATTGCCTTTTTCAATTAAAGTATGAGATTGTTGAAAGGAGACACTGTCTTTCCTTTCTATTTGTATCCCCAGAGCTTAGCAAACTGTTTTATCTTTTATATATAATAAGCAATTCATAAGTTATTTTTCATTGACTCAGTTGATCAAATTTTAGGTAATCAACATAGTAATGAAGAGATTCATGTTGGGTATAAGCAAGATACAACATGCTATTAAAATGGTTTGTTTGCAGGAAATAGATAATTGGGAACTAAGATGGGCTGCACTTAGGAATGTTAAAGCCTAGGAAAGGTCATTAGAAAATACATTGAGCAGAACCTTTGTGGAGGAATTATGGGATAATATGGAGAAGAATCTCATAGGATGAGAAATCTTGACTGGGTAATGAGCTAACTGTAGAAGGCAAATACCTTTATGAAGTTATGGATCCATTGAAATATAGGTGCCATTATCTATTAATCACAATGTTTGATTAACTAAAGCATCACATTCCACGAGTATGCTTGTATAAAAGAAGCCTTGTCATAAAAATATTTTGTTCACCTATGCCAGAATCATATTCATGAAAAGGAAATTCTGTATTGAAAAGTTGAATAATTGCTGCTGAAAAGTATTATGAAAGCACTTAAAAAGCACATAAAAGTATTATGAAATCTTTTTATGTAATATTGAATTCTTTTCTCTAAGGATTTGTATCTGTCTCTAACTTTTTTCTACTCATCAGAATAAAGGCAATCCAATGCTACACAGTAATTTTTTATTCAGACTTTGGCAGAAATCAAGAGATATAATTGGTTTCATTTTTTATTTTTTTCCCTTTGAAGACATACACACATTCAGGAGTTTCATGTTGTACCTTTATTCCCTTACCTACAGTTCAATTAAAATTAAGCATAAACATATCACAAAAAATAAAAGCAATCATTGTCTCTGTAATATTGTAGACATTTTTTAATTTAATCTACCATTGAAATGTCCCTTGAAGTAAAGAAAAATAACTAAATAAAATAGACTACCAAACACCTTCTGACAATAAATGTGATGTTCTGCTCCCATAGTCCATCACATACCTAAGTAAAGGAAAACAAAAAAGTGAACTTCATCATCTATTCTCAGGGAACAAAACTGGACATGACAGTGAATCCATGGATTTTTTATAAGTATTGTTGTCATTTACATCACTGTTGTCTTTGCGTATATTGCTCTTCTAAATTTGTTTACTCTAATATTTGCAGAGGCAGTAGGACTCTGAGCTTAGGGAATCAGATTCAGAATCATTAAGTTCATGTTCCAACTATGGGACCCTGACTGTGCAGATCTTGCAAAAGTCAATTATCCTCTCAGTACCCCAGAACACTCTGTGGTTCTTAGTTGCCTTTTGGCATATTTGTAGGGAGTCTCCTTGCTGGGAAGTCCTTATGTGCTTTGTTATTTCAGATCTGGACACTGCACATCTCCCAAAACAAAACATTACTGTCTCCTACTTAAACAGAAGTTCATTGGTGAATGACTGAATATGAAGCTAAGAAGATTTTTCCTCTTTAATTAGAATGGACTACTCCTTTTGTATCCTCCACTCAATAAATGTCATGATATTTCTACCCCTGCAATATCTCAAGAATCAAGTCTTTCTTTTCTTTTTCTGCTACAATCAAAGGTGAGGCCATCATCTCTTTTCACCTAGATGAATGCCATAGTCTCCCAAATCGTTGTGCTAATTTCATAGGTAGCTAAGGGGTGAAGTGGTTAAATTTGGCATTAGGAAGGCCTGAGTGCAAATCCTGCCTAAAAATACTTACTAGCTGTATGATCTTGGGGAAGTCACTTAACCTCTGTTTGACTCCGTCTCTTCACTTATAAAATGGGGGTAATAAAAGCACTTACTTCCCAAGGTTATTGTGAGGATTAAGTAAACTTTTTGTAAAGTGTTTTGCAAATCTAAGTGCTGTGTAAGTGCCATCACCATCTTTTATCAATCTTCTACGTTGCTGTTGGAAAAATTTATCCAATGTTCCATTATTCTAATTTTCCTTCTTTACACAAAGACCTTCAGTGTCTTCTCATTGACTACTAAAACTATACAAACATAAACACATATGCATATAGAGAATCTTCTAATTTTGTTTTGATTGCAAGAACTACTTCTGAAACTATATGCATACACATGCATATATGTACAGTTGTACAGTTTTGCTTATATTTATAGTTATAAGTCATATGCACAGTTTTAGTAACCAATAGGGAGGTACTGAAAGTTTTTTTTAAAGGTGTATGTGTATACATACACACACAAACATAAATATATGTCAACTTCTTACTCAGATACTTAAAGGTCTTCACAATTTGACTCCAAGAAGATTTTTGTGACTTTAACTAAGACAATTAAGCTGTCTGGACCACAACTGTTTCATTTCTAAGATTAGAGAATTGAATTCTCAGTCGTAAGTTATATGAGACTATACTCCTACTTATCCAGCATTTCCATGTACTACTTTCCTTCCCATATACTAAGTTACAGTCAATTCCTGATCTCAAGGAATTCTTTTAAGTCCTTCACTTCCTTCAAGGTCCAACTATCCTTAATCTTAACCCCTTTTCATGAAGGTTGGAACTCAATCCTATCCCTCTTTTCACAAATTTCTCACAGCAGTTTCATTGGAAGCTTCTCCTTTTACATTTATTACATGTTCTCTAGTGATTATTTTCCTATTATGATTATTTCTGTACTTCCTCATTTAATCTTGGTAAACTCAGTGCCCTAGAACTTATAGACAATTTGTTTAACTGAAAAGGAAAGTCTGAGTTATAAAACTACAGTAGGTAACTTCTGTTGCCTTTTTACCACTTACCAGTAAGGTAAAATAAAACAATCATATGAATAATGTGTTATGTAATCTTCCAGAAAAAATGCATTCATTATAGATTGTAATATTATGTGTTGACATATGGGAACTTTCTAATTTTTTTTTTCCTAGCTCTGGCAAAGACATTTCTTAGTACTGAAGAAAAAAAATCTGCTTGAATTATGTAATTTTAAGAGAAAAAAATCTTTTCAGCTTAAAAAGTCATCTAAGGGTTTTTATGCTCAGATAACCACAAAACTGCTTTTGTTTAAGATTGACTATGTGGCATGCAAATGGCCTTTAAAAAGGAATGGCCGATTTGCCTCTCTTTAAATTAAATTCATATAAGTATGTGTCAGCCTACTGGATAAGAACATCCAATCTGACATATTGAATCAGACTATTGCTCCATCAAGCACTATACCTTGCCTCCAATAATAGTCTATAAAATGATTCTTCAGAGAAAAGTAAAGCATACTATGCACTGGAAGTCCTCATTAAATAATTCAGATTCAACTCCTTATCTTTTTCCACTACGAATTCAAAGACCAGACAAAGGTAGCCTTTTGCACATGCTCAATCTTATAAATATGATAGGATCACAGATTTATAGCATGAGTTCTTAATCAGGCTCCATAAACTTTTTAAACAAATATTTTTGTGTTCGTATTTCAATATAATCGGTTTCCTTTTAAATCCTATGCATTTTATTTCATGCATTTAAAACATTATTTTGAGAAGGGGTCCAAGACACAAAATAAATATCAAGAACCTATGATTTAGAGATAGAAGGTACCATCTAGCCCAAATGCTTCATTTTATGAATGATATAACAGAAACCCAGAAATGTCACCAGTCCCTCCCCCCATCCAACAAAACTAACTGTGAATCATGATGATATTTAAAGGTAGAAATGTAGTTTAAAAATTCTTGAAATATTTTCTATGTATTATTAGAAATATTGAAAGGGAAAAGGATATGTACAAAAATATTTATGGCAGATCTTTTTGAGGTAGCAAAGAAATGGAAATTGAGGGAATGCCCATCAGTTGGGAAATGGCTAAAGAAGTATATGATTGTGAGGGAATATTATTGTGCTATAAGAAATGATAAGCAGGATGACTTCAGAAAAACTGGAAGGATTTCCATTAATTGATTCAAAATGAAATAAGTAGACAGAGGAAAACACTGTATACAGTAACAACAATATTGTATGATTATCAATTATGAATGACTTAGATATTCTCAACAATGCAATGATCCAAGACAATTCCAAATGACTCACATCCATCTCCAGAGAGAGAATTGATGGGAGTCTGAATACAAATTAAAGCACACTATTTTTCACTTTCTTCATTGTGTGTGTGTGTGTGTGCACATAGGTTTGGTTTCTGTCTTCTTTTTCAACATCATTAATATTAAAATGTTTTGCATGATTTCACATATGTAATCTATTACATTTGTAACTAAATTGTTTACAGTCTCAGAGGGAGAGAATTTGGAATTGAAATTTTATAAGGTGAATTTTAAAAATTGCTTTTGCATTTAATTGAGAAAAATAAAATATTATTAAAGATTGAAAATAATAAAAGACTCATTGGTTATTTGCTCCAGTAAAGCTATTGTAATGTAAATGTAAATTTATGTTCTACATACTTAGCCCTAGTGGCATGAGTATTTCCCCTTCAGCTAGCCTTTGCTGTTTGGTTAATCATTTTGATGTTGCACTTCAACAAAGATCTTCCCTAGCTTGCCTCTCTCAAAATAGATCCTTTACATTTACTCCGGGTAAGTCTAAAATTTATTATTATTATTTTTAGGTAGAGCTTTCTTGATGTTTTCCTAGTAAGGGTAAAAATTCTTTTCACTTCTATGTTTATTGATAATCTGGCTAATTTATTTCAATAAATGGAAAGAATCAGTTGAAATATAACTTCTCTCTCCTGGCAAAGATACTTTGCTTTTAATTAATCCAGTATGTGCAAGGAAAAGCTGGTTCTGGAACATTCAGAAGTCTACCATAACTATGGTATCCATTGTACTCTGAGGTTGAATGTGAAATCTCATGAATCTTTGCAACTAACTGAAGCTTAATTTGATAACGAAATAATTTCCTATATTATGCAGGCAGTGATTCTGAAGAGAGCCCTTAGAGCTCTCAAGTAAATGAAATTCCTTAGAAGGGATTGGGGACAAACACCCTAAGGAACAAGCACCCTCTAGCAATGATTAAGACAATGGTAAGTCATTAAAAAATCGGAATGTTATTCTGACATGAATATATATATATATATGTGTGTGTAATGTATATATAATGTATAATATATATATCTGCAACAATATCTATGCATCTATTTATATAGATATACAAATTTTGATATCTATTTATTTTATTGAGTAGACATAAACTAATACATACAGATCTATTTCAATTCAATAAAACCCAGAAGGCCAAATCATGGTTCTCACAACTAAAACAGTTAATCATTAAATACTTGATATTATTAAATTAATTTCTTAGTCTATCAGTCAATTAGCAAACCAGTAAATGAATTAGATAGTTGTAATTATGTCTGAGGGAATTCCAGAAGCAGAGAATCTCAGAGATGGAAAGGATTTTAGAGGTCACATTGTTCAAGCCAAACCTGACAAAGAATCCTTTCTACAATAGACCAGACAAGTGGAGTCAAGAAACACAAACAAGTGTTGCCATATACTTCAGTACTCCTCAGTTTTGTTCCCTAATATTGAGTAGGATGGGTGATAAATTATGATACCTTAGTAATATCTTATGACTCTTCTATGTCAAGAACTAGCTGTGAGATGCATCCCATCTCAAGAATAATCTGCAATAGAGAAAAAGGAGAGGATACATCTCAGTACATAGATTCCTTGCTTATGAGCAATAGAAAAGTAGATGGTCTTCTGTAAGCTCTATGAATAGTGACAATGGTTTAATTATAAGACGCTTTCATTAACTGCATTCTGACCTTCAGTTGTTTCATGTATAGCTTATTACCTTTACAGGGAAATATATGATGTGAATGAACTGTTACATTCTATCTAACTGAGAAGTAATCATGGCTCCCATTTGCAAAGAAACCTCCCTCAGCTACAAGAATACTATTGGGCATAGTTGGAAAGCCAAGAAAGAACTCTGAAAGGGAAATTGGCTTCCTGTAGGCACAGTGAGCAGACACTTTTTAAGGTAGGAAAAAATTCCACTGACAAACTGTACAGAAAGTTTTAAAAGCTCAAACTCACATTGACCTAGAGAGTCTTTGACTAGTCACCAGGGATTCAGCTCAAGGAGCCCCTGAAGTACGGTACTTTGAAGCTGGAACAACTTCATTTATCATACCTTAGTTCATGAAAAAAGTCTTTGACGGTATGTCATTGTAAAAACTACTTGAAAGATGTTTTTTGTAAGGTGGGTAGAACAGATAGGGCTATATACCCATGCAAAGAGATTTTCTGAACACCATGACTGAAGCTTGTGTAATAATTCACTCAGCTCCCAAATAATACATTGTACCATCTCCTCACCTTCATTTTCCTAGCCACACAATGACTTCCAGATGTATTGTCAGAACACTTCTTTGTGGAGAACACTGAATGAAAATAAGGAAAGTTTTCAAAGTGTGGTGCTCAAGGTCGGCGTTTCCGTTGATGCTTGCAGTTCTGTGATCATTTTGCTATGAAAGTGAAATATTTCACTAGTGGATAGTTTGGAAGAGAATTTATCCATGAGAGTGACTAGGAGCCTACCATGATATTCAAAATATTAAAAGGGCATAGATCACAAATGATAAGAACCAGGCACTCTCAATCAAGCCTCTCATTTTATAACGAGGAAACTCAGAAGGTGGAGTGACACACCAAAGTTCAGTCAATTAGTATCAGAGCCAACTTTCGAACCCACATCTTATGACCCCATCCTATGGCAATATTATGCCATAAATATTGAAATTTTAGCTTTACTAAAACTGTGAAATTCACATTTTTGTGCAAATATTCCAACGGAGGAACAATATTATTATTTGACCATAAAATGTCAACAAAAACATTGACAGGAGAGCAAAAAGTTAGAATTTTTCTTATCTACACTGTTTTTATTAGGTTCAATATTTGGCAGGCTTAGAAATTGTTTTAGATATGTTACTAGAGCAAATAGGGCCAGATTAGGAGAGAGAGAGAAGAATCCAAATGTCACCCACCTATAGATCAAAGAGAGACAAACATGTATAAAGCCAAAAATTGTGTGATAGCATGAGGATAATGATCAATGCAGAGAAATGGTGTCAGACTGGGGCAATAGGATGAAGAACGATGAATTGCTAAATATAAAAAGCAGACAATTAGATTCTGGGTCCACCTCCTGTCTATGACAGCAACTTTTAGAATTATAAGGTGGATTTTAGTGTATGTAAGGTGGATTTTGCTATTCTTTCTTAGAGTTTAGTTTCCCAGCATCTATGGTCAGAGTGATCTCCATTTTCCAGGCTCATGACTTGTAAATATCTCCACAGTGCTTTCACAGTGTTATATAATGATATAAACATTTGTGCTTTTATGGTAAATATCCATCGTGACTGCAGTGAGACAATATCAACTTGTGAGGCTATTGCTGGCAATATGCCTTCTTTGTCACTCTATAAAGCAAGCGAGCACTGGTCAGTGAGCAGGGAACTCTTAGGGTTGAATGCACAAAATGGAATTCTATGGGTGCCTTGATCAGCCCTTATTAAGGCTTGGAGGGGGAATTTAGTTTGCCTCAACTGGCCCGCATTGAGGCTTGAGGGCATTTAGAGGAGTGTACCAGCTGTGCCTGTCTCTAATGACCCCAATAAGTTATAGGGGTAGTTGCCCCCTCTCCCTGTTGGTCCCTGCAAGAAGACTGGTAAAGAAATGCTGTAGGAGTTGGTGTCCCCATTATCAGCAACTTTTCTAAGAAAACTAAACTAGAATAAAATAAGATTATTAACCACTTCACGGTTATCTTCCTGTCCTTCCTGTCTGACCAGATCAAGAGTAAACCTGTGTTAGTAGCACTCCCATGTATTACCTGTCTTACAGTAATATTGCTCAACTTCAGAAAGTACTGAACTATGTCAAGGCAAACTGTGCACTGAGATTTTTCCCCATTTATTTATTTATATTTGACGATAAACTGAATGGACAGGAGGACAAGGGGTTGGGGATGCAGGTGGTGATGACTGTTTAGCTCCTTCCTAGGCAAAGTGCTAGCGATGCACTTTGGTGAGGGTAGAAAGGTCAGGATACTACAGTTGAGTTAGGCTACTCTAATCCAATATGGATGTAGAGCAATGGGAAGCCAAGGGAGAAGAACTAGTCAGATCAGTTTTTGTTCTCTACAGTCCCTCACTCTGAGCAGTTTAGGAAACAAGGTCAGGTATTTGAGAAACTTGGAGGAGGTGGTAGAAAGTAGATTGATTGTCATCTTTTCTCTTTCAGCAGTTTTGTCTAAACAATCTCTTTCATGTAAAATATTGACTGATTTTTTTCAAAATTAGATCTCTCAAGTTTTATAGTGGTCTAAATTCAGCTCATTTTCTATTTTTTTAAAAAAGAGATGAAAGTGTTTTATAAACCTAGAAGATCAATCTTCTTAACACATTGGTGATAGAGGAAAAAAACTAATAATTCCAGATATTGGAAACAGCACTGAACCAGAGCTGTTCATTTGTAGCAGGTGAGTAGAAATGCTCTGTTACTCAAAAGACAGAGTTATAAACTTGTGATTGGAATCCTAATTTTTTCCATTTATTTGATTGATGCCATTTTGAAGACAGATCTTTCTCTTCCCTACTTTCTTTATTCATACTTTCTGTGTGATTTCAGAAGCACAGCACATTTTCCTCATTTTTTCAATTTGCTCTGAAAGTTTTATGTTCGAGTCCTAAATATCTGAAAAGGATATGTAGAGGATAGATTAGATTATTGATGTAAAAGTGTTCAACTCTTTGATGGAAGTGCCTATATCTCAGTTTTGAATGAATTAGCTTTTCTCTCTTGATTTTAAATTTCCCATGTAATATTGTCATTTAATTCATAAAGTTTTCATATAATTTTATGTTTGAATTTGTGAGCATTTAGTTTAGTTGTTGTTGGAACCTGTTTGTGGAAGGTTTTAAATTCTAAATGGAGGAATCTACATTTGTTCCTAAAAATAATGAAGCCACTGAAACTTATTGAACAAGAAAGTAAGGTGATCACATGGGCATTTTACCAATAGATTTGGCAGGTGTGAAAAATATGGTTATAGGGAAAACAGACTGGATACCAAAGAAGGCACCATTGCAATACTTACTGTGCTTGTACTTCAGATGAGAGGTGGTCAAGACTGAACTGTTGATGAATCAATCAACTACAGTTTGTTATGTGCCCATGTGTCAGGCATTGTACTAGTTGCTAAGAATACAATTACAAAGAGTAAAATAATTCCTACTTCGGAAAAGTTTACATTATAAGAAAGAGAAAAGAAGTGCATGTGAAATATGCAGCATAAATCTTAAATTAATTAATACAAATATATGCAAAGTTGATCAATAGAAGCTAATTTTGGAAGGAAGTCAGTTGGAGGGAGGAGCAGTCAGTGGAATCAAGAAAGGCTTCTTGGAGATAATATTTCCTGAGTCATGTCTTAAAGAAAAAAAAGGGGGATTCTTTGAGGGGAAGCAAAAGAAGAAGTATCTTCCAGGAATATGGTTCAACGAGTGCAGACACAAAGAAGATGGAGTGTTCTATATGAGGAAAAGAGAGGATAGCTGGCATCACAGAATGCATGGGGTAGAGAAAGAGATTATTTCATGAGGCTTGAAGATAGGTTCTATCCAAGTTGTGTAGGGATTTAAAAGTTAAACAGGTGGACTTATATTTTATACTTTCAATTGGAAACTGCTGGAGTTGGTTGAATAGGGGAGTCACATTAGTAAATCTATACTTAAAGAAACATATTTTATAGCAATGTGAAGGGAGGAGACGTTACAGATAGGAAGATGCAATTGACAGTTGATGCAACAATCTAGGAAAGAGGTTATGAGGGACTTCTTATTTTGTGAATGGAGAGAAGAGACTGTATGTTAAAGATATTATGAAGATAGGCAAATAGGAAAATTTGGCAAATGAATGGAGGTATAGGTTGATGGAGAGAACCTGAGATATTAGAATGTTGGTGTTGACTTTGAAGGCAATAGGGAAATTTGAAAGAGGGGAGGAGGGAGGAAAGACATGAAAGAAGATGAAGGGAGAAGAGGCCCAAGAATAGAAACTTGGGGAATACTCGTAGTTGAAAGGGTTTGATAAAGATAGGGAAGTAGAGGAAGAAAGAGTGCTCAGATAGGAGGAGTCAGATAGGAAAGAAAGTAGTGCCATGAAAACACAGAGGAGAGAGAATGTCTGTTATAAGAAGCTTGTCAATAGCATTAAAAACTTCTCAACCATTCAACAGATAAGTTGAGAAGAATTAGGACTGAGAAAAGACTATGAAGAGTGATAATGAGGAGATTATTTTAAACTTTTTAAGAGAGAAATAATTTCTGTTGAGTAATAAAATCTGAAGCCAGATTGCAAAGCATTAGAAATGTTTGAGAGGGGAAGAACAGGAGGCAATGAGTACAGAAAGACTTTTCATAGATCTTAGCCAAGAAAGGATAGGAGGGATACAGTTTGAGAGGATGATAAGAACTGATGAAATTTTTTGGTTTTAATTTTTTCATTTTGTTTTAAAGATTAACTAAGCCATCATATTTGAAGACTGCTGCCTTTCTTCTGTTTATTTCTAATATATTCTGTATATAGCTTATGGGTACGTAGTTGATAACATGCAGTTTCCCATTAGACTGTGAGCTGGAGAGCAAGGGCCGTCTTCTACCTTCGTATGTCCAGCATTTAGAAAAGAGCCCATAATAGGTGTTTAATAAATGACGAAATTTAATTCACTAAATTCAAACACTACCTATTGGATCATTGATTTTAGGCCCTGGGTGACTATGCAGTCTTTAAGCCTGAAATGAAATGGATTATCTACTTAGTAACTCATAGACTATTAGAACTGTTAAAGGGCCATAGAATTTTAGACCTCTTAATGGGATGATCAGTCTGAACAAAATATAATGCTAATATATTAACAGGCTTGATACTCTAATAATAAGACAATGCTTATTTCAGGCTGCTTTAAGTTGAAAACCATCAGCCTGATAGAATTGCTTTTAAAGTGTGGATGAATCTGATTTTAAATGATTTCCAGAGAGCTGATTTAGATGTATTTCACCTTAAATTACTCTTGTATATCTATGAGCTTGTTATGATGCCTCCAAGCTCATTTAAAGGAGCTTGAGAATCTTGCTGATGCACTGTTAAAGATGACAAGATCTGACAAGGTGTAAGGAGGATCCTGACAAGTTGCTCTGCCATGCATAATTAGTTCCCAAATTAGAAGAGAATCAGCTCAATACTGGGTGAGAAGTGGGATGCTTTTGTCTCCCAAGAATGGTCCTTCAGATTATTAGTTGGTGCAATTACTTACCAGAATAAAGTCATGACAAGCTTAGCATTGTCTATATCTCTTCTAGGCTTGGAGAAATGTAGGAGAGATAGAGGCTCTCTAAAGATGCCCATCACCCATGCTATTGAGAGATTCTTTCTGTGTCTCTGCTGGCTGGTTTTACTCCTTCATTCTTGAAGAGGACCAAAATGACATCACTGTGCTAGAGGCAAGTTTCATTGTGTCTGACTGTGGCTGATCAGACCAATATAGGCTCAGAATGCTCTACCATAGTTCAGGCATAAATAGTCCATCTAAACATTTTGGGTGGATACTCTAATTTTGCATAGCCTGCATTTTCTTTGAGCTATTTCAATTCTACTTTGCTCATAGAGCATAGCACCTTCTCTGATGTGGGCATGCCAAACTGTGAGGTCTTGTGCCTGTGTCTCCCACATTATGCAATTTACTCCAAAGTTCTTCAGATAGACCTTGAGAGGGTCCTTGTAAATTCTTCTTCTTATCACTATGTGACTGCTTGCTCTGTGTGACTTCTCGATAAAGCAATCTTTTTGGCAAGCATGCATTTTGTATTTGAATAATATGGCTAGCCCATCTGAATTGCTTACTCTGAAGCAGCTTTTGAATGGTTGGAAATTTAGTTCAGCTAAGGACTTCAGGGTCTGCTACCTTATGCTGCTAGATGATCCTAAGAATTTTTCTAAGACAGTTCAAATGGAGATGATTCAATTTCTATTTGTCTTTGTGGATGGTGTCAGAAGTCTACAAGGGAGGAAGAGTAGCTCACTTACAAAGGCAAGCCACTGTAGAAAAATACACCTGATAAAAGTTCTACCACAAAATCAAGGAGCTATTATTGTTCTTTTACCTTGAATAGAACTTTTTTTTTAAATTTCAAAATTAAATCTCATTTCATTCTAGAAAGATACTGAAGGGCTTTAATGGTATAAGGATCAGAGTATGGTTAGAAAAGCACTCAATGTAGAATCAGTGTTTGAATCTCGGTTCAAACCCTCAAGTTCCACATGAAAGACTTTGAACAAGTATTTTTGCTTTTTGTATCTTAGAATCTACTTAATTTGTTTGTTTTTAATTTTCAACATTTGCCTCCATAAGATTTTGTGTTCAAAACTTTTCCCCCTCCTCCATCCGATCCCCAAGACAGCATGCCATCTGATATAGTTGCTATATATGCCTTCATAATAAAGGTATTTTCACGTTAGTCATGTTATAAAGAAGAATTAGAAACAATGGGAGAAATAATGAGAAAGAAGAAATGAAAACAAAAAAGAGAGCAAATATCATGCTTCCATTTACATTCAGACTCCATATATCTCCATATATATGTATATATATATATATATATATACATATATATGATATATATGATATGTATGATACGTACATATTTTTTTCTGGATAAGAACAGTGTTTTCTATCATGTGCCCCTTGGAGTTGTCTTAGATCAGATTCTTCTTTAAGAAATGAGAATATTGGGGGCACAGCAAAGGTGGTGGAGACTTGCTAGCATTATCCCCACAAACCCTGCCAAAAACCTGTAAAAAATGACTCAAAACAAATTCTGGAACTGCAGAACCCAAAGAATGACATAGTGAAGCAAATTTCCAGCCCAAGACAGCATGTAAGTTTCCTGGGAAGTGTCCATCTTGCAGTGCTGGGAGCAGAGTGCAGTGCAGCATGGGGCACTCCCGCACAGAGATGACCTGAGCAGATTTTGGGGGCACTGAATCTTGAGCACCTGTGGTGGTTTCCAGACTTCACAATCCCAATATAAGCAAGATAAATGGAAGATCAATATAAAAAACCTGTGGGACCTGTGTGAGAGAGTAGAGGGATTAGGCTCCAGCCCAAGGGTGGTGGAGGGTGGGGAGGAGCCCGCAGCAGCCATAACAGCATCAGGGTCAGGGACAGTGGCAGAGGCAGTAATTGTCTTTGGAGCTGTAGGTCCACAGATTGTGAGGGGATCCAGGAGCTGATAGCACACACCCCCACTAGAAGCAAAGAACTATCTTGACAAAGAGCTCAAAAGTCAAGTAAATAACTGAGAAAATGAGCAAAAAACAGAAAAAGAATCAGACTATAGAATCTTACTTTGATGACAATGAAGATCAAAGTATACAAACAGAAAACAACAAAGTCAAAGCTCCTCCATCCAAAGCCTCCAAGAAAAATATGAAATGGTCTCAGGCCATAGAAGAGCTCAAAAAGCATTTTGAAAAATCAAGAGAAGTAGAATGAAAAATGGGAAGAGAAATGAGAGGGATGGAAGAAAATAATGAAAAATGAGTCAACTGCTTGCTGAAGGAGACCCCAAAAATGCTGAAGGAAAAGAAGAGAGAATGTTTGATTTCATGGCCCTCAAGGTCTTGTTGACCCTAAGCTATGATTTTCTACTAAATACTGGAATATTTCAAATCAAATAAAAGTGTAATGACCTATTTTTAAGGGTAATACTCAAGGAAGAGTTTCTGGGCCACAATTAAACCCTTTATGTGCTTTAGCTCCCTTTTGCACTTTGCCATATAGCTGCTTCATAAGCTGTCTAATAAGTAGGAAAGGGACCTGAACTTGAACCCAAGAAGACCTCAGAAACTTACTAGGTATGTAATTTCAGGTAAATCAGTTAACTTCTATTAGTCTTCAGTTTCCTCATCTTTAAAATGGAGATAATCACCTATCTCCTTTCCCTCTTCCTCTTCCTCCTCTCCTTCTGCATTTCAAGCTCTTTTCTCATGATAAGAGGGATCCTTAGGCATCCCACACTTTTAAAGAATGATACACCTTTCAACTAAATATAGCTAATGTAGGTAATAACAGAAAATTGCCTCTTTAATCTATTCTCATTCTATTTGCTTTTACTTAGATCTATTATACCAGCGAGAGTCCAACAGAAAAGTGACCAATTATTGCACCTGCTTTCATTCCAGGCATCAAGAAAGTAATGAAGTAATTTAACATGATGACCTTGCCTTAACAAGGAAGTCTCCTAATACTTATTATTGCCTCTCATATAATAGACACCAAATAGATTCAGTTTTCCATATTCAGTTCTACAAAATTTTGAGTTTCAAATTTTCCCTCCATCTCCCTGTATCCCCATACCAGGAGAGTATATATTTTGAATCCCCAATACTCCAAAATGCCCTCCCTTCTATCACCTCCCCCTTCCATCCCCTTCCCTTCTATATTTCTGTAATGTAAGATAGATTTCTATACCCCAATGTTTTTGTATCTTATATCCTAGTTGCATGCAAAAAACATCTAACATTCATTTCTTTTTTTTTAATTTTTTAATTTTTTAATATAAATATATTTAACTTTTTACATTCCTTTTCACAAAATTTTGTATTTCATATTTTCTTCCCATTTGTCCCCTCCCCCACCCCAATAAACCAAGTATTCTAATTACCCCTATTACCAGTCTGCCTTCTCTTCTATCCTCCCCCTCCCTCCTCTTGTCCACATCTTCTCTTTTGTCCTGTAGGGCCAGATGACTTTCTATTCCCCATTATCTGTATTTCTTATTTCCTAGTAGCAAGAACAATACTCGACATTTGTACCTAAAACTTTGAGTTCCAAATTTTCCCCATCCCTCCCTCCCCACCCATTCCCTTTGGGAATGCAGGCAATTCAATATAGGCCATATCTGTGTAGTTTTGCAAATAACTTCCATAACAGTCGTGTTGTGTAAGACCAACTATATTTCCCTCCATCCTATCCTGCCCCTCATTGTTTGTATTCTATCTTTTGATCCTGTCCCTCCCCAAGAGTGTTGACTTCAAATTGCTTCCTTCTCCCATTGCCCTCCCTCCCATCAACCCCCCCACCCTACTTAATTCCTTCTCCCCCACTTTCCTGTATTGTAAGATTGGTTTTCATACCAAAATAAGTGAGCATTTTATTCCTTCCTTTAGTTGAATGTGATGAAAGTAAACATCATATTTTTTTCTCAGCTTTCCTCTTTTTCCCTCCACTAAAAAGTCTCCTGCTTGCCTCTTGAATGAGAGATAATTTACCCCATTGCATTTCACCCTCTCTCCTCCCATTACATTTCTTTCTCACCGTTTACCTTAATTTTTTTAAGTTATGATCACATCCTATTCAATTCACTCTGTGCTCTCTGTCTCTGTGTGTGCATACAGGTGTGTATGTGTGTCTGTGTGTGCATGCGTGTACATGTGTGTGTGCCTGTGCGTGATGTGTGTGTGTGTGTAGTCCCACCAACTACCCAGATACTGAAAAGTTTTAAGAGTTACAAATATTGTCTTTCCATGTAGGAATGTAAACAGTTCACTTTTGGTAAGTCCCTAATGACTTCTCTTTGCTGTTTACTTTTTCATGCTTCTTCTCATTCTTGTGTTTGAAAGTCAAGTTTTCTTTTCAGCTCTGGTCTTTTCATCAAGAATGCTTGAAAGTCCTCTATTTCATTGAAAGACCAGTTTTTCCCCTGAAGTATTATACTCAGTTTGGCTGGGTGGGTGATTCTTGGTTTTAGTCCTAGTTCCTTTGACTTCTGGAATATCTTATTCCACACCCTCCAATCCCTTAATGTAGAAGCTGCTAGCTCTTGTGTTATCCTGATTGTATTTCCACAATACTGGAATTATTTCTAGCTGCTTGCAATATTTTCTCCTTGACCTGGTAATTCTGGAATTTGGCCACAATATTCTTAGGAGTTTCCCTTTTTCGATCTCTTTCAGGTGGTGACTTATGGATTCCTTCAATACTTATTTTGCTCTCTTATTCTAAAATATCAGGGCAGTTTTCCTTGATAATTTCCTGAAAGATGATGTCTAGGCTCTTTTTTTGATCATGACTTTCAGGTAGTCCCATAATTTTTAAATTGTCTCTCCTGGATCTATTTTCCAGGTCAGTTGTTTTTCCAAGGAGATATTTCACATTCTCTTCCATTTTTTTCATTCTTTTGGTTTTGTCTGGTGATTTCTTGGTTTCTCAGAAAGTCATTAGACTCCATCTCTTCCATTCTAATTTTGAGAGAACTATTCTCTTCAGTGAGCTTTTGAACCTCTTTTTCCATTTGGCTAATTATGCTTTTGAAAGCATTCTTCTCCTCATCGGCTTTTTAAACCTCTTTTGCCAACTGAGTTAGCCTACTTTTCAAGGTGTTATTTTCTTCAGCATTTTTTTGGGTCTCCTTTCCCAAGGTATTGACCCATTTTTTCATGCTTTTCTTGCATCTCTCTCATTTCTCTTCCCAGTTTTTCCTCCACCTGTCTAACTTGATTTTCAAAATCCTTTTTGATCTCTTCCATGGTCTGAGCCCATTGGATATCTATTTCGGATGTTTGGGATACAGCGGCCTTGACTTCAATGTCTTTCCCTGATGTTAAGCATTGTTCTTCCTCATCAGAAATGAAAGGAGGCAACATCTGTTCATCAAGAAAGTAGCCTTCTATGGTCTTATTTTTCCTCCCTTTTCTGGGCATTTTCCTAGTCAGTTACTTGACTTCTGAGTTTCCTCTCCACCCCCGCCTAGATCCACCCAGCTAATGTTAGGTCTGAGATTCAAATGCTGCCCCCAGCCTCACGGCTTTCAGCAGTGGGTCAGGGCTGCTATTCAATGTGAGCTTAAGTTCTGCTGCTCAGGTGGGGGCAGGGCCACCTCCCAGGCTCAGTTCCCTCAGGAGTTTTATGCGGAGATCTTCAGTAATGGATCTGAGCTCCTGCCTGCTTCGGGAGCCCCTGGCTGAGGCTTCCCCCGTGGCTTCTTCCCAAGGAGGCCTGAGTTATGGAGACACCTTGCTCCTCTCTCAGCCAGCCCAAAAGTCTCTCTCACTGACCTGCAGCGCCTGTGGGTGGAGGGACCTTCGCGGCCGCCAGAGATTCCGTCCCTGAAGCCTGCTTGGATCTGCTCCTCTCGGGCTGCACATCCAGAGTAGGGCTGGGCTCCACTGTCTGGTGAGTGATGGACCTTTGCGGTCAGTTTTTCAGGACTCTCTGGAACAGAAATCTCCTCCACTGTGTTACTGCCTGGCTTCCACTGCTCCAGAATATGTGAGGAGTTCCCTTTACAGGAAATTTATGGTTTGTGGGTTCGGAGCTAGCACATGTGATTCTTTCTACTCCGCCATCTTCTAACATTCATTTCTAAAGCTTTGAGTTCCATATTCTCCCCCTTTTCCCCTCCCTACACACCCTCATTAGAAGGCAAGCAATTCAATAAAGGTTATACATGTATGGTCATGCAAGACACCTCCGTAGCAGTGATGTTGTGAAAGACTAACTATTTCTCTCTATCCTGTCCCACCCTCCATTTATTCATTTCTCTCCTTTGACCTATCCCTCTACCAAAGTGCTCTTTACCCCTTCGCCCAATCTGCCATCGCTTTTAATATTTCCTCTCTCTTACCCCCTTTCCCACCTGCTTTCCTATATGGTAAGATAAACTTTCATAACCAGTTGAGTGTGTATGTTATTCCTCATGAAGCCAAATCCAATGAAAGAAAGGCTCACTTATTCCCTCTCCCTTCTCCTTCTTCCCCTCCATTGTAAGAGCTTTTTCTTGCATCTTTTATGTGAAATGATTTGCTACATTCTACCCCTCCATTTTCTTTCTTTAGTACATTCACCTCAACCCTTAATTTTCTTTCTTTCTTTCCTTCATTCCTTCATATTCAGCTTACCTTCTGCCCTGTCCCTTTGTCTCTCTGTCTGTCTTTGTCTCTGTCTCTGTCTCTCTGTCTTTCTGTCTGTTTGTCTCTCTCTCTCTCTCTCTCTCTCTCTATATATATATATATATATGCATATAAATACATATATATACATATATATGTATTTATATGCATATATATATATATATATATATATATATACATACATACATATATATTCCCTCCAAATATCCCAATAGTGAGAAAATTCTCTTGTTACACATATCATCTTTCCATGTAGGAATGTAAAACAGTGAAACTTTAATAAGTTCCTTATGCTTTCTCTTTCCTATTTACCTTTTCATGCTTCTCTTCATTTTTATATTTGAAAATGAAATTTTTTATTCAATTCTGGCCTTTTCAGCAAGGATTCTTGGAAGTCCTCTATTTCACTGAAGTTCCATTTTTTCCCCTGAAGTATTATGATGTTTTTTCTGGGTAGGTGATTTTTTATTTAAATCGTCTCTTGTTTGACCACTGAAATACCATATTCCAAGCCTTTCAGCCGTTTAGGTAGAAGCTGCTAAGTCCTCTGCTATCCTGATTGTGCTTCCATAATACTGGAATTGTTTCTTTTTGGCTGCTTGTAATATTTTCTCCTTGGCCTGGGAGCACTGGAATTTGGCTACAATATTCCTAGGAGTTTTCCTTTTAAGGATCTGTTTCAGTAGGTGATTGGAGAATTATTTCCATTTCTACTTTAGTCTCTGGTTCTGGAATATCAGGACATTTTTCCTTGATAGTTTCTTGAAAGATGATGTGTAGGTTTTTGTTTTGTTTTGATTTTTTGGGGTTTTTTTTTTTAATGGCTTTCAGGTAGTTCACTAATTTTAAAATTATCTTTCCTAGATCCATTTTTCAGGTTAGTTACTTTTCCAGAGAGATATTTCACATTTTCTTCTATTTTTTCATTCCTTTGGTTTTGTTTTATAATTTCTTGAATTCTCACAAAGTCATTAGCTTACATTTGCTCCATTCTAATTTTTAAAGAATTCTTTTCTTTAGTAAAATTTTAGACCTTTCTTTCCATTTGGTTCATTCTGCTTTTTAAGGAATTTTTCTCCTCACTGGTTTTTGGATTTTTTTTTTTCTATTTGGATTAGTTTAATTATCAAGGTGTTATTATCTCCAGCATTTTTGGGGGGTTCCCTTTAGCAAGCTGTTGATTTGTTTTTCATGATTTTCTTGCATCACTCTCATTTCTCTTCCCAATACTTTCTCTACTTCTTTTACTTGATTATCAAAATCCTTTCTAAACTCTTTCATGGCCCGAGATTTTTGTTAGAGGCTTTGGATGCAGGAATTTTGACTTGGTTGTCTTTTTCTGGCTGTTTCTTTTGATCTTCCTCATCAATGATATAAGAAAATACATCTCCACTGAGAAAGTAAGAATCTATAGTCTGTATCTTTTCCCCCTGGTTGATCATTTTCTTTCTTTTTTTTTTTAAATAAAAATTTATTTATTTAACTTTTTACATTCATTTTCACAAAATTTTGGGTTCCATATTTTCTCCCCTTTTATCCCCTCCCCCCCACCCCAATACACCAAGCAATCTAATTTTCCCTATCACCAATCTGCCCTCTCTTCTATCATCCCTCCCTTCTCTTCTCCCCATCTTCTCTTTTGTCCTATAGGGCCAGATGACTTTCTATTCCTCATTAACTGTATGTCTTATTTCCTAGTAGCAACAACAATACTAAACAGTTGTTCTTAAAACTTTGAGTTCCAAATTCTCCCCATCCCTCCCTTCCCATCCATTCCCTTTGGAAAGGCAGGCAATTCAACACAGGCCATATCTGTGTAGTTTTGCAAATGACTTCCATAATAGTCGTGTTGTATAAGACTAACTGAATTACCCTCCATCCTATCCTGCCCCTCATTGTTTCTATTCTGTCTTTTGATCCTGTCCCTCCCTGAGTGTTGACTTCAAATTGCTCCCTCCTCCCATTACCCTCCCTTTCATCACCCCCCCACTTATCTCCTTCTCCCCCACTTTCCTGTATTGTAAGATAGGTTTTCATATCAAAATGAGTGTGCATTTTATTCCTTCCTTTAGTCGAATGTGATGACGGTAAACTTCTTGTTTTTTTGTTTTTTTTTTCTCAGCTCTCCTCTTTTTCCCTCCACTAAAAACTCTTCTGCTTGCCTCTTGAATGAGATATAATTTACCCCATTCCATTTCACTCTCTTTCCTCCCCCTACCTTTCTCTCTCACCATTTAACTTAATTTCTTTTAAGATATGGTCCCATCCTATTCAATTCACTCTGTGCTCTCTGTCTCTGTATGTGCGTGCATGTGTGTATGTGTGTGTGCACATGTGTATATGTGTGTGTGCATGTGTGTGTGTGTGTGTGTATGTGTGAATGTGGTCCCACCAACTACCCAGATACTGAAAAGTTTTAAGAGTTACAAATATTGTCTTTCCATGTAGGAATGTAAACAGTTCACTTTTGGTAAGTCCCTTATGACTTCTCTTTGCTGTTTACTTTTTCATGCTTCTTCTCATTCTTGTATTTGAAGGTCAAATTTTCTTTTCAGCTCTGGTCTTTTCATCAAGAATACTTGAAAGTCCTCTGTTTAATTGAAAGACCATATTTTCCCCTGAAGTATTATACTCAGTTTTGCTGGGTAGGTGATTCTTGGTTTTAGTCCTAGTTCCTTTGACTTCTGGAACATCCTATTCCACGCCCTTCGATCCCTTAATGTAGAAGCTGCTTGAGTTATCCTTATTTTATTTCCATAATACTGGAATTGTTTCTTTCTAGCTGTTTGCAATATTTTCTCCTTGACCTGGGAGTTCTGGAATTTGGCTGCAATGTTTCTAGGAGTTTCTGTTTTTGGATCTCTTCCAGGCGGTGATCGATGGATTCCTTCAATACTTATTTTGCCCTCTGGTTCTAGAATATCAGGGCAGTTTTCCTAGATAATTTCATGGAAAATGATGTCTAAGCTCTTTTTTTTTAATCATGACTTTCAGGTAGTCCCACAGTTTTGAAATTGTCTCCCCTGAATCTATTTTCCAGGTCAGTTGTTTTTCCCATGAGTTATTTCACATTCTCTTCCATTTTTTCATTCTTTTGGTTTTGTTTTGTGATTTCTTGGTTTCTCAGAAAGTCATTAGACTCCATCTGTTCCATTCTAATATTGAGAGAACTATTCCCTTCAGTGAGCTTTTGAACCTCTTTTTCCATTTGGCTAATTCTGCTTTTGAAAGCATTCTTCTCCTCATTGGCTTTTTGAACTTCTTTTGCCAATTGAATTAGCCTATTTTTCAAGGTGTTATTTTCTTCAGCATTTTTTTGGGTCTCCTTTCCCAAGGTATTGACCCATTTTTCATGCTTTTCTTACATCTCTCTCATTTCTCTTCCCAGTTTTTCCTCCACCTGTCTAACTTGCTTTTCCAAATCCTTTTTGAGCTCTTCCAAGGCCTGAGCCCACCAGACATCCCCCTGGGATGTCTGGGATACAGAGGCCCCGGCCTCTATGTCTTTCCCTGATGGTAAGAATATTTCCTTGTCATCAGAATTGAAAGGCGGGAACATTTGCACCTGCTCACAGAAGCTCTGTATAGTCTTATTTTTCTTCCCTTCACTGGGCATTTTCCCAGCCAGTTACTTGAGTTCTGAGATTTTTGTCCACCCCTGCCTAGATCCACCCACCTAGTGCTTGGGGTCTGAGATTCAAATGGGCTTTCTGCGACAGGCAGGGCTGCTATTCAACGTGAGCTTAAGTTCTGGTGCTCAAGTGGGGACAATGCCGCCTCCCAGTCTCAGTTCCCTCAGGGGCTTTATGCAGAGACCTTCAGTAATGGAGCAGGTGGGGGCAGGGCCGCCTCCCAGGCTCAGTGCCCTCAGGGGTTTTATGCAGAGACCTGAGCTTCTGCCTGCCTGCTCGGGGAGTCCCAGGCCAACACTGCTGCCTCTGCTGCTGCCTCTGCCTCTGCCTCCGCCACTTCCTGTCTCTACCACTCCCTCAGCCACTTCCTCCCGAGGGGGCCCGAGTCACGGAGACACCCTGCTCCCCTCTCGCCCAGTCCAGAAGTCTCTCTCCATGATCTGTAGCATCTGTGGGTGGAGGGACCTTCGCGGCCACGGGAGGTTCCGTACCTGAAGCCTGCTCGGATCCGCTCCTCTCGGCTGCACGGCCAGGGCAGCTCAGGGGTGGACTCCGCTGTGCAGTGCACCATAGATCCCTGGGGACTGCTTTTCAGGGCTCTCTGGAACAGAAATATTTTCCACTGTGTTTCTGCACACCTTGCAGTTATCCAGAATTTGTGGGGAGTTCTTCTTACAGGAAATTTATGGGCTGTGGGTTCGGAGGTAGCATACATGTGTCTTTCTACTCCGCCATCTTGACTCCACCCCTCTGGTTGATCATTTTCACACCCAATTACTTGACTTTTGAGCTTTGTTTAGTGGAGGTTTCCAGAAGCAGCCTCTGCTTCAGTAGTGGTTAAAGTTGTCCTGTGCCTGAGTCTGGAGCCAGACCACACTTCCCTGTCAGCCAGATGAGAGATCCTTTCCACTGACTTTTGAAGCTATCTTTAGAATTTGTGAGTTGAAAAGTTTGGAATCCATAGCAGCTGCCAGTGATTCATTCCCCTAAGGTGTGCTCCCATTTAGTTTCCACCACACTTCTCCCAGTCTGGTGGGATGGACCCTTCCCATTGACCTTCCAGATTGTGTTGGGCTGGAAATTTGCTTCACTCTGTCATTTTGTGTCTTCTGCTGCTCTAGAATTTGTTTAGAGCCATTTTTTTTATAGATTTTGTGAGAGGTTTGGGGTGGAGGAAGCTGTAGCAAGTATTTGCTTCTGTTCTGCCATCTTGGATCCACCTTCCCCATGGATTTTTGTTGATAAATTGATTGCTGCAGAAGGATGTGGAGTCCTAAGACATGAGTTCTAATCCTGGCTCTGATAAGGTTCAACACCATAGTGTAGTCATTTAGTTCTCTGAACTTAGGTTCCATTGTATGTAAAATGGACATGATAATGCTTATATTTCTTACCTAGAAGGGTTAATGTAAGGTAAATATTCTATACCTAGTAAAAAGTGCTATAAATTTGAACGCTCATTTTTTTTTTTTGAGATCAGGATAAGCAGGAGAAACATGTTTCCAGTTACTAATTTCTCCCTTAAAAGGCCTTATATATACTAAGTTCTTAATAAATGCTTATTGATCAATGATCAACTATGATAACATAGGACATCTAATGAAGCATGCTGCTCAACTCTTAACAGATGGGCAATGTACTCAGAGTGCTGAGAGATGCATATGTTTTGGATGTAGACAATGTGGAAACTGACTTTTCATGGCTATTTATATTTGCTACAAAGGTTTTATTTTTCTTTTCTCAATGATAGAAGAAGGTAGAATAGAGAGAAAATATATTTTTAACTAAAAAAATATTTAAAAAGTGTTTGTTGGATTGAATTGATTAGCATTTTATATTGTGCTGCTTGAAGACCAATAACAAGTTAGGCAGTTTAAGTTTTTGTATAATATTCGTCAAGGTTATATCAGGCTCATGCTTGAATATTCAACTAAAATTAAAAAAAGATAAAATTCGCTAGTGTACAGCCTCTATATTCTGTAATTATTATCCTAATAAGTTGCTTATGAACTGTAGATATTTAAATACCAACATTTCAGTTAGAACCCTGTTGCATATAGTAATACAAGTTTTAAATTCTAATACCACTGGAATTCATTTGCACTGATTATAGCTGCATAATACCAGCATAAAATATAATGATTTTGGAAAGGATTTTAAAATCCATTTTCTCAGTGTCTTTGCTCTTTTTTTCACTGAGCAACGTATAAAATGAACACAATAGAAAATTAAGTCAGTCTTCTTAAGGACCTCCAGGACAAATGTGTTAGTATTTCTTTCCAAAGTTTACATTTCTTCCTGACTATATTAATACACACATTTTTTGTAAGTGGGTTCTTTATCATTAAAAATATTCTAATCAATAATTAATACATTTGCAACAATAATGAGGATAATGAAACATTTAATTCGCATTTTGTAAATGTTTGATGTTTATTGAACACTTTCTCCATAACAAGTATCTGCTATAAGCTAGTTTGGTATTATCATTTCATTTTATAAATGGGGAAACAGAGGTTCTGCTTAGGTCAAATAATAGGTAGGAAGTCATACAGCTAGGTAAGTGTTTGAAATAAAGTTTGAACTCAGTATTAGACCTCTGAGTTCAGAGCCAAAAACGGCATTGGCATGTTAGGCAGACACTCAAGAAGTAAGGGGCTAAAGAGAGGAATGGTAGCCAGAGTTGTCTCTTCTGTCTGCCCCAGTTTCATTCCATCACTTCAATGAACAGGTAGTAAGGATCTTTTGGGGTTCTATATAGCCCAGTCAAAGATTAAGCAAAACAGAATTGGAGACTCCTGACAGAAACAGAACAGTAAGAGGAAAAATTGTCTTTCTTTTTTTTTTTTTGAGGCCATTGGGTTAAGTGATTTGCCCAGAGTCACACAACGAGTGTCTGAGTTCAAATTTGAATTCAGGTCCTTTTGACTCAGGGCCAGTGAAAAGTAGGCTTCTCTGGGGCTGGCCTTGATTCCTGAGTTCCAAAATTAGCTAGAGTCTTAAACTGACACTTTTGAAGACTCTGAGGGAAAATCCAAATGAGGAACACTGAGGTTTGCTTTCCCACGATGAAGCAAAGTAAAGGATGCTTTCCAGTTTCTAGTGGTAGCAGCTGAGTCTACACATCTGATCTGAATCCCCAAACTGCTAAGTTTGCCTGTAACCTAGTTAAGGACTCCCTGTTTCTTGAAAGAGCTATAAATGATCAGCCTATGAAGTGACTCTTTTAATGTATTTGGTTATTCATTGTGTTCCTTTGGATATGTGTAAGGATGTATACAGTTAAGCCAAGCTTATATGCTCAACTCCATTATGTATGTTTATATGATTATGATCCATTGAAATACAACATGAAGGGAGGTGGGCTTTATTTTCACAGTGGGCCAGCCTGGAATCATGGAATTAAGAGGTTAAATTCAGAGAGACTATCTTGAGAGAGAATCACTATTACCCACAAAACAGAGAGAGAGTTACAGGTCTCTTATAAACACAGGGAGTTCAATGATTCCCCCATGTCCTCTAGAGTTGCATGAATTACATAACCAAGAATGTGACTGCCAAGTTCTGATAGTAATTAATGGATAAAGTTAAGTATTAGGGGAAAGGGAGGGATAAGCATTTATATAGTGCCTTCTTTGTGTGCCAGGTACTGTGTTAAGCACTTTCATTTGATTCTCATGACAAAAGTGCAAGGTAGTTTTATTACCCTCATTTTACAGTTGAGGAAACTGAGGCAGACAGAAGTTAATAAATTTGCTAAAGGTCACACAGCTAGTATGTTTCTGAGGCTGAATTTGAGCTCAGGACTTTCTGACTCCAGGCCCAGGGCTCTATATGCTGTATCATCTGGTTACCTCAATTGAATGCCAGCACCCCCAAAGTGATTAAGTATGGAGAGAGTTTGGGCTTAAAAATCTACTTGTAAGTGAACAATCTGTACAAAAAAAAAATAGCATACTTGGAGGGAGAGCTTACATTTAATAGCTAATTTATCTTCCAATCAATTTCTTTTTACTGGTTTAAAAATCATGAAGGGTATATACAGTATCATATTACTAGTAAGAGAATTTTGTCCTGGGAGTAAATTTTTCAGTATAAAAGGAATCAATGACTCAGGTCACGTGGGTACCATTTTAGCTCTGATAAAATAGTTAACATCATACCTGTGTACATTTCAATTATCATTATCTATGTAGATTCATCTGACTCAAGACAGTATGAATTTGTAATGAACTCAATCAACTCAGTTTTATGACTTCTTCCTACAGAGCTCAGTAGCTCAAGGGAAAAATAATGAAAAAGAGGCTGGGCCAGTGTCAGTGATTAACAAAGATAAGAGGTAAAGGATTCCAGGGTTAAATACTGCTGTGTATTGTTGACATAGTTGGGTGATTGAACTAACACTGGGAGTGGAGAAGATAGGGTTTAATGAAATGAGAGAACAGGAAAAGATTGAGAGTTTCAAGGTCAAAATGCAGATTCAGGAGGAGAAAAGCAGTGTGAAAGGCATTAGATAGTATTTCTGAGTCACAGAGGATAGCTTCAGAGTTCTAAATTATGGAAATCCAACTCTTTAGGGTAATGATAAAAGCTACGATCTAACCACCCCTCCATAGGCAGCTCAAGTTGAGTCAAGATGTAGATCATGGATTTGAGGCAATTGATGAACTGATAAAGTGATAAAAAAAGATCATTAAAGAGGTCATTGAAGTCATGGAAGATTATGACACAAGTTGAGGTGGAGAGGGAGACTGTGAGACGGTTACTGAGAAAAATGAGAGAGTGTCTGAGAAGTCATCAACATTAAGTTAGGGAGAGAGATGAGTAGACAAAAACTGTAGAGGAAAGGTTATTCAGAAAAAGATGGCAGAACAGAAATCTGTAAGTGACTCTGGAGAGCCATAGTAATTTCAGCTTCTCCTCTGGGCCTAGTGAATTTGGGGACTAGGGAGAAGAAGCAGCCATCATTCTTATGTATAATGAGGTATTTTACTTCTTTGGGAGAAAGCAACATTTCAAATCTATAAAGGGAGATAATAAGAGCTGAAGAGAAAATGAACAGAACTGAAGTATGTATCAATACCAAATGAAGTTTTGGCCAACCTCTAGGTCATCTTCTTGCTCCCTTTTCTCCATTCCTAACTATGAGGTCATTCCCTGTGGGAATGAACCTGACCAGTTTTGGACCTCCTACCTCAGGTTCAGTGATATCTTCATTGGTTAGTGTGTCACATGGGCCACTGTATTTAACTGGCTCTCTCCACGTTTCATATGCCAACCATCTTCATTCTATCTGTCATAAGTCCTACAGCCACACTTGGGTCCATTTACTGTCTACACCTGGAACCATATATAAGTGAATTTTGCCTTCCCAATTGGAAAGAACATGTTAACCAACTCTCTCATTATTTCACTCACAATTCCAGTGACTTCCCAAAGGAAAAGATCCCAATCTGGCAATCATTCTGTTGGAATATTATGCTCTGATAAGTAAACTTTCATTTTACCTTGACTTTGTCTTCATGAGCCCAAGATTTTAAGCTACTTAAAGGCAGGGACCATCTCTTTTGCTTGCATTGGTATCCCAAGTGCTTAGCACAGTGATTGTGAGCAATTGATAGATGCTCCATCTTTATGCTCTTCTATCTATGTCCCTCTATCAGAATGTCAGTTTATAAAGGTCAAGTATTGTCTTGCTTTTGTATTTGTATCCCATACACTAAGCATAATGCTTGATGCATAGTGAATGCTTAATAATTTTTAATAAAAATTAATTCATTCAGTAGAGCAGGTGTTGTAGAGATCATGGTGAAAAGGGTAGATAAAAGAAGGTAAGGACTGGGAAGGGGTAAGGTTGAAATGAATGAACATAAGTATGCGGGAATTTTGTCTTGGCAGGGAATAGTTGAGAATGACAGGGGTCAGGAGAGCACCAGACTGGGGCAAGGGAATGTCAAGTAGGCAGAAGCTTATAGAATAAATTAGTTTGTTGTCAAGAGGGAGCCTTCAGAGGTCCCATCTTTCAAATGAACTTCTCAGATAGTTAAAACAGCTTATTCAAGGTCACAAAGGTAGTAAGTGTTAAAACTGGGTTTAGCTATGATTTTATCTCATTCTAGTTCTAGTATTATTTCCACTGCATCATTTTGACTTCAATTTGCAAGGAAAATTGTACATTTACACCATTTATGCAATTTACATAGAAATGAAGCATCTTGGTCCGGATGAACTGTTGATTTCTCCTCCCACCCCCCATTAGTTAATGGAGGCCTAGAAAGCAAGGGGGAAATAACAGACATAATCAGGTATTGGTATGCAAATGAAGGGCAAAGTAATATTGACACCTTACTATCCATTTACAAGTATGGAATAGGTTTTCTTGATTAAATCAGAGGAAGGTAAAGCCATTGGTTGGGCAAAAATTGGTTAAGCCTCTTGTGCTCCTTTGAAAAGTTGAGTCTAGTCTAGGAAAGAGCAACAGCTCAGCCTCTGGGAGAGACTTTCTGCTGATTTCTTGGAAAAGGAAAGAAGAGAATTCCATTCTCTCTCCCTCCCATCATCCATTGTACTTGGAAATAAACCTACTTGTACCCCATGGCAAGCTTCAGTTTCAATCGCTAGAACACCAGGACTGCAAGAAGTCCAATGTGGTAGCAAAATAATTTTTATTCAATGGGCAGACAAGTATATTTCAAACAGCAGGGGTAAGACACAGAGAAGACCTGCAAAATAGTCAACTCTAGGGGAATTTGGTATCACTGGTTTGATCCAAATAGAGACTCAATAATGCTAATTGGAGTAATTCTTTTTATTGAGAGTAACCCTGAGTATGCAGCCTAGAAAGACACATAGGTCTCTACACAGACGTAGGTAAAGCAATTCGCTTATGTTCATAAACTATGGGAAGCAGACATATTATATCCTTCCTCTGCCCAAGGTTGGACATCAATTATTACCATAATTGAAACTGAAGGAGGTTTTTTGTTCACCCGGTCTTTCAAATTTCCTTTTCACATCCTGGTCAGCATTCATGGTTCTTGAACCAGACACTAAACTCTGAAAGACTTACCTCTTTTATGTTGAGAACTCCTGACTTTTGGTCCTGCTTTCCTGATGGGTAGTGACATCTGTCTCATGCTATTTCCAGGGACACTTGAATTTCACTTCACTTTACTCCATGGCAATCTCCTCCTCCTATACATGTAGCCAGACATACAGAAGCTTCTTCATCTCCACTCTGACTCTCTGAGCTTCCTGATTCTGGAATCATCATCATATAAATCTCTTTTATAAAAAATGCTTCTGGAAAGGCTGTGTCAGTTTACTCCCCTAAGTTGTCTTTCCTTTTATGTTAATGTCCCAAAGCAAAATATTCCTCTGTGTCTGCCATGTGTGGCTGTCTCTACTAAGCTTTTTGAGGGAAAAGGTTGTTTTTGTTTTTTGTATTTGTATACCCAGCACTTCACAAAGTGTTTAGTATAATTTCTTTTTTTAATATAAATTTATTTAACTTTTTACATTCATTTTCACAAAATTTTGGGTTCCAAATTTTCTCCCCATTTATCCCCTCCCCCACCCCAATACACCGAGCATTCTAATCTTCCCTATCACGAATCTGCCCTCTCTTCTATCATCCCTCCCTTCTCTTGTCCCCATCTTCTCTTTTGTCCTGTAGGGCCAGATGACTTTCTATTCCTCATTAACTGTATTTCTTATTTCCTAGTAGCAACAAGAATACTCAACAGTTGTTCCCAAAACTTTGAGTTCCAAATTCTCCCCATCCCTCCCTCCCCACCCATTCCCTTTGGGAAGGCAGGCAATTCTATATAGGCCAAATCTGTGTAGTTTTGCAAATGACTTCGATAACAGTTGTGTTGTGTAAGACTAACTTTATTTCCCTCCATCCTATTCTGCCCCCCATTTTTTCTATTCTGTCTTTTGATCCTGTCCCTCCCTGAGTGTTGACTTCAAATTGCTCCCTTCTCCCATTACCCTGCCTTCCATCATCCCTTCCTCCCTGCTTATTTCCTTCTCCCCCACTTTCTTGAACTGTAAGATAGGTTTTCATACCAAAATGTGTGTGTATTTTGCTCCTTCCTTTAGTCAAATGTGATGAGGGTAAACTTCATGTTTTTTTCTCATCGCTCCTCTTTTTCCCTCCACTAAAAAGTTTCCTGCTTGCTTCTTGAATGAGATATAATTTACCCCATTCCATTTCACCCTCTCTCCTCCCACTACATTTTTCTCTCACCATTTACCTTAATTTCTTTTAAGATATGGTCCCATCCTATTCAATTCACTCTGTGCTCTCTGTCTCTGTGTGTGCATACATTTGTGTATGTGTGTGTGCATGTATGTATGTGTGTGTGCATGTGTGTGTGTGTACATCTGTGTGTGGTCCCACCAATTACCCAGATACTGAAAAGTTTTAAGAGTTACAAATATTGTCTTTCCATGTAGGAATGTAAACAGTTCAACTTTGGTAAGTCCCTTATGACTTCTCTTTGCTGTTTACTTTTTCATGCTTCTTCTCATTCTAGTGTTTGAAAGTCAAATTTTCTTTTCAGCTCTGGTCTTTTCATCAAGAATGCTTGAAAGTCCTCTGTTTCATTGAAAGACCATATTTTCCCCTGAAGTATTATACTCAGTTTTGCTGGGTTGTTTAGTATAATTTCAAGTTCTGTATAAATGTTTCTTCATCCTGTCCTTCCTTCCTTCCTTCCTTCCTTCCTTCCTTCCTTCCTTCCTTCCTTCCTTCCTTCCTTCCTTCCTTCCTTCCTTCCTTCCTTTCTTCTTTCCTTCCTTCCTTCTTTCTTTCCTCTCTCCCTCAACATCCAGTAGGCAACAGAAATATACTCATCAGATGGATGTAGTAATAACAAAAAAAGAGAAAGTAAACGGCATCAGAGACCATGGCCATGATCAAGACAGAAACTTTGCAAATGGGGAAGGAGAGTGAGCACTCAGTAAGAAAATATGTGTTCCATAAATATATGTACCTCAAATTTTCCATTATAAGTTGCACCCATTCTTTCCATGGCTACTATTATGTATTTGTAAGAGAATACATCCCATGCTTGTGAGGATGCTTTGTAGCCATTCTTTTCATCATGCCATTTTAACAACTGCCTTTGCCTTGAGCTTATTACATCTGCTTGTTAATTATTAATGGAACATCATGTCATGATGGCTTGTAGTTATAGTTTTTCAAATACTCTAAATGGGGTACTCTAAATTCCAGGAGTAGTGGCTTCTCTCAAGGAAGATATCACAAATGTTGTTGCTGAGTTGTCTTCAGTCATGTCCAACTCTCCATGACCCAATTTGGGGTTTTCTGGGTAGAGATACAGGAATTGTTTGTCATTTCTTTCTTCAATTCTTTTTACAGGTAAGGACTCTGAGGCAAACAGTGTTAACTGACTTGCTCAGGGTCACACAACTAGTATCTTCCTGACTCCAGGCTTTGCACTCTATTTATTGTGCCCCCTACCTGCCCATACCCCAAATAGGTTATGACATATGGTTCAGGTTGTAGATGATAAAAAGATAAGTTAGTTCTGTCTGTATTTTCAGAGAAGCATAGAAAAAGAACATGGATAAGGTGTTGGAGCCAAGATGGTGGAGTAACAGCATGGACTTGCTAGGGCTCTGCTCTAAAACCCAGTAAAATACCTAAATATGACTCTAAAAAATTTCTGGAGCTGCAGAATACCAAGATTGACAGATGAAGTAAATCTCCAGCCCAAGACAGCCTGGAAGGTCCCTAGCAAATGTCTATCATGCCATGGCGGGAGCAGAACACCGTCTAATGTGAGCCACATCAGCACAGACAGGACCTGAGCAGAACTTGGTGGGACAGAATCTTGGGCACGTTTCCAGACATCATGATTCCATACACCAAGGACAAATTGGAAGGTCAGTGGAAAAATCTTGTGGGACCTATGTGAGAGAGTAGAGTGGTCGGGCCCCAGGCCCAGGGTAGCAGAAGGTATGGAGGAGATGGAGGAGAAATCTGAGGAGCCAGGGCAGGGGCAGAGGCTATTTGTGGAGCTCTAGGCCTGCAGATTGTCAGGGGATCGAGCAGCTGAGAGAGAGTACACTCCCCATCCCCTCTGAAAGCAGAGAATTACTTTTACAAAGAGCACAAAAGTCAAGTAAATAGCTAGGAAAATGAGCAAAAACCACAAAAAGAATTAGATTATAGAATTCTACTTTGTTGACAAGGAAGAACAAAATATATAAACAGAAGACAGCAAAGTTAAAACTCCTATATCCAAAGTCTATATGAATTGTTCTCAGGCCATGGAAGAGCTCAGAAAAGGCTTTGATAATCAAGTAAGAGAAGCAGATCAAAAATTTGGAAGAGAAATGAGAGTGATGCAAGGAAATCATGAAAACCAAGTCAGTTGTTTGCTAAAGGAGATCTCCCAAAATGCTGAAGAAAATAACACATGAAAAAATAGACTAATACAAATGACAAAAGAGATCCAAAAAGCCAACGAGGACAAGAATGCCCTAAAAAGCAGAATTGGTCAGAGGGAAAAGGAGGTCCAAAAGCTCACTGAAAAAATATTTCCTTGAAGATTATAATGGAGAAAATGGAAGCTAATGACTTTAGGAAAAATCAGGAAATTATAAAACAAAGCCAAAGGAATGAAAAGATGGCAGACAATGTAAAATATTTCATTGGAAAAGCAACTGACCTGGAAATAGATCCAGGAGAGACAATTTAAAAATTATTGGACTATCTGAAAGCCATGATCCTAGACACCTAGAACCTAGATACTATATTTCAAGAAATTATCAAAGAAATCTACCCTGATATTTTAGAACCAGAGGGGTTGTTGATATTGAAAGAATCCACTGATCACCCCCAAAAAGAGGTCCCAAAAGCAAAAAAAAAGAGCTTGCAGGTCAAAGAGAAAATATTGCAAGCACCCAGAATGAAACAATTCAGGAATTGTGGAAATACAATCAGGATAACACATGATATAGCAGCTTTTACATTCAGGCTTTGGAGGGCTTTGAATATGATATTCCAGAGGTCAAAGGAGCAAAGATTAAAACCAGGAATCACCTACCCAGAAAAACTGAATATAATAGTTCAGGGAAATAAATGGTAATTCAATGAAACAGAGGACTTTCAAGCAATCTTGATGAAAAGCAAGAGCTGAATAAAAAATTTGACTTTCAAACACAAGAATTAAGAAAATCATGAAATGGTAATCAGGAAGTTTTGAGAAATCATAAGGGGCT
Source organism: Bettongia penicillata ogilbyi (assembly GCA_023548195.1). Classification (NCBI taxonomy): domain Eukaryota; kingdom Metazoa; phylum Chordata; class Mammalia; order Diprotodontia; family Potoroidae; genus Bettongia; species Bettongia penicillata. Next base: position 2,186,923 of record JAJHZJ010000352.1, read on the forward strand.
TACTAAAATCGAACTATTTATACTCCTACATGGAAAGATCATATTTGTAACTCTTGAGATATTTCTCAGTAATAGGGTAGTTGGAGGGATTATATATATATATATATATATATATATATATATATATATATATATATATATATATATATAGAGAGAGAGAGAGAGAGAGAGAGAGAGAGAGAGAGAGAGAGAGAGAGAGAGAGAGAGAAGGCACAGGGTGAGTTTAATTGGAAGGGATGATAGCTTATAAAATAAAAATAAGGGGTGAGAAAAGAATATATTGGGAGGAGAAAGGGAGAAATAGAATGGGGCAAATGATCTCACCTAAAAGAGTCCAGAAAAAGCTTTTTTAATGGAGAGGAAAGAGTGAAACTTACTCTCATCACATTTGACTTAAGGAAGGAATAACATGAACACTCAATTTGGTTTGAAAATCTATCTTACACTACAGGAAAGTAGGAGAAAGGGGAAAAGCAGAGGCTAAGGGGGATAATAGAAGGAAGGGTAAATGGGAGGAGCAGGCAATTAGAAGTAAACACCTTTGAGGACGGATAGGCTCAAAAAGAGAGAGTAGAATAAATGAGGGGCAGGATAGGATGGAACGAAATAAAGCTAGTCTTTCACAATGTGACTGTTATTGAGGTGTTTTGCGTAACTACACATGTATAGCCTATATTGATTTGTTTTCTTTTTTTTTTTTTTTTTATTAATTTATTTATTTAGCTTTTTACATTCATTTTCACAAATTTTTGGGTTCCAAATTTTCTCCCCTTTTCTCCCCTCCCCCCACCCCAATACCCCAAGCAATCTAATTTTCCCTATCTTCAATCTGTCCTCTCATCTGTCATCCCTCCCTTCCCTTGTCTCTATCTTCTCTTTTCTCCTGTAGGGCCAGATGACTTTCTATTCGTCCTTAACTGTATGTCTTCTTTCCTAGTTGCAACAACAATACTAAACAATTGTTCCTGAAACTTTGAGTTCCAAATTCTCCCCATCCCTCCCTCCCCATCCATTCCCTTTGGTACGGCAGGCACTTCATTATAGGCCATATCTGTGTAGCTTTGCAAGTGACCTTCCTGATAGTCGTGTTGTGTAAGACTAACTGAATTGCCATCCCTCTTAACCTGCCCCTCATTGTTTCTCTTCTGTCCTTTGATCCTGTCCCTCCCCAAGTGTTGACTTTCAATTACTCCCTCCTCCCTTTGCCCTCCCTTCCATCATCCCCCCCCCCAATATCTCCTTCTCCCCCGCTTTCTTATACTGTAAAATAGGTTTTCATACCAAAATGAGTGTGCATTTCACTCCTTCGTTTAGTCAAATGTGATGAGGGTAAACTTTTGTTTGTTTGTTTTTTTTTTTTTTTTCCCTCAGCTCTCCTCTTTTTCCCTCCACTAAAAACATCTCCTACTTGCCTCTTAAATGACATATAGTTACCCCCTTCCATTTCCCCCTCTTTCCTCTCCCTACATTTCTCTCTCACCATTTACCTTAATTTCTTTTAAGGTATGGTCCCATCCTATTCAGTTCAATCTGTGCTCTCTGTCTCTGCATGTGAATGCATGTGTGTATGTGTGTGCATGCGTGTACATGTGTATGTGTGATCCCACCAACCACCCAGATACTGAAAAGTTTTAAGAGATAGAAATATTGTCCTTCCCTGTATGAATGCAAACAGTTTATTTCTGGTAAGTCCCTTAATACTTCTCCTTGCTGTTTACTTTTGCATGCTTCCTCTCATTCTTGTGTTTGAAAGTCAAATTTTCTTTTCAGCTCTGGTCTTTTCATCAAGAATGATTGAAAGTCCTCTGTTTCATTGAAAGACCATATCTTCCCTTGAAGTATTATACTCAGTTTAGCTGGGTAGGTGATTCTTGGTTTCAGTCCTAGTTCCTTTGCCTTCTGGAATATCCTATTCCATGCCCTTCGATCCCTTAATGTAGAAGCTGCTAGATCTTGGGTTATCCTGATTCTATTTCCACAGTACTGGAATTGTTTGTTTCTGGCTGCTTGCAAGATTTTTTCCTTGAGCTGGGAGTTCTGGAATTTGGCCACAATGTTCCTAGGAGTTTCTCTTTTTGGATCTCTTTCAGGTGGTGATCGATGGATTCTTTCAATACTTATTTTGCCCTCTGGTTCTAGAATGTCAGGGCAGTTTTCCTTGATAATTTCATGGAAGATGATGTCTAGGCTCTTTTTTTGATCATGGCTTTCTGGTAGTCCCATAATTTTTAAGTTGTCTCTCCTGGATCTATTTTCCAGGTCAGTTGTTTTTCCCATGAGATATTTCACATTCTCTTCCATTTTATCGTTCTTTTGGTTTTGTTTGGTGATTTCTTGGTTTCTCATAAAGTCATTAGACTCCATCTGTTCCATTCTAATTTTGAGAGAACTATTAAATTCAGTGAGCTTTTGAGCCTCTTTTTCCATTTGGCTCATTCTGCTTTTGAAAGCATTCTTCTCCTCATTGGCTTTTTGAACCTCTTTTGCCAATTGAGTGAGCCTATTTTTCAAGGTGTTAATTTCCTCAGCATTTTTTTGGGACTCCTTTACCAAGATATTGACCTTTTTTTCATACTCTTCTTGCATCTTTGTCATTTCTCTTCCCAGTCTTTCCTCCACCTGTCTAACTTGCTTTTCAAAATCCTTTTTAAGCTCTTCCAAGGCCTGAGCCCACCCAACACCCCCCTGGGGTGTCTGGGGTACTGAGGCCCCGCCCTCCACATCTTTCCCTGATGGGAAAAATACGTCCTCGTCCTCCCCATCAGATCCGAAGGTCGGGATCATTTGCATTTGTTGGAAAAAACTCTCTAAAGTCTTATTTTTCTTTCCCTTTCTAGGCATTTTTCCAGCCAGTTACTTGACTTCTGAGATTCCTTTCCACCTCCGCCTGGATCCGCCCAGCTAGTACTTGGCCTCTGAGATTCAAATGCGCTTTCCCGTGGCAAGCTTTAGTTCTGGCGCAGGGTGGGGGCAGGGCCGCTTTCTAGCTTGGGCCCTCAGGGGCTTTCTGAAGCGACTTTCAGGAACAGAGCGGGTGGGGGTGGGGTGGGGGGCCCAGCCTGCTGTGCTCAGCTCCCTTGGGGGTTTTATTCAGAGGCGTTCAGCAGTAGAGCAGGGTGGGGGCAGGGCCGTCTCCCCTGCTCGGCTCCCTCAGGTTGGAAAGACCTTCAGTATTGAAGATCCTACCTGCTGCTGGGGGATTCCTGAGTCCCGGGCCGCTGCCGCCTCAGCCGCCCGCCCACGCCTCTGCCTCTGCCGCTTCCTGCCCCCGTCTCTGCCTCCGCCGCTTCCTGCCCCCGTCTCTGCCGCCGCCGCTTCCTCCCGAGGGGGCCCGCTCCCCTCCCCTAGCGCAGGCTTCTTTTTAACTGACCTTTAGCTTCTGTGGGCAGAGGGACTTTCCCGGCTACCGGAGATTCTCCCGGAGCTTTCTCTCTGAAGTCTGCTCAGGTCAGCTTCTCTGGGTCGCGGCCAGGGGTGGGGGTGGGGTCCGCTTTCTGGAGTGCGATGGACCCCAGGGACGGCTCTCCAGGGTTCAGTGGAACGGAAATCTCTTCCCCTATGTTTGTGCACCCCCTGCAGAGATTCAGAATTTATGGGGCTCTCCTTTTACCTCAATTCCATGGGTTGTGGGTTCGGAGCTCGTGAATGTGCGTCCTTCTACTCCGCCATCTTGGCTCCGCCCCGAAATAGCAGATTTGTTTTCTTTCTCAGTGGGGATGGGTGGAAAGGGAGGAAGGGAGAGAAGTTGAAACTGAAAGTTTTAAAAGCGCATGTTAAAAATTGTTTATATATGCAACTAGAAAATAAGACATACAGGCAAAGGGGTACAGGAATCTATCTTGCCCTACAAAAAATTGAGAGTATGGGAATAAGAGAAAAGAGGGGTGTGATAGAAGGGAGGATAGATTGGGAGAAATGGTAATCAGAATGTACACTGTGGTGGAGGTGAGAGATGGGGAGAAAATTTGAAACTCAAAATCTTATGGAAGTGAATGCTGAAAAGCAAAAAAAAAAAAAGAAATAATTAAAAAATAAAGAAAAAAGGAACATGAGTCTTTCTTGCATCCTTCCCCCTCTTCCCACAATGCTTATCTGGACTCCATTCTGTATAGCTGTGCTTTTCTATTAAACGTGATCTCTCATAATGGGAATCTGAGTTCCTTTTGCAACTAGTGGGATTCATTTTGAATGGTCCACAGTATAACTTCATTACAATCTGATTTTATTGGAGAGGTAAGCATGCTTCAACAGTACAACAGGGAGAGTTATACTGTGACAGAGATTGTACTGACAAGAAGGAAAAAGTCCACTTGTGATTTTTCTAACAAGCCCAGACCTTTCAAAAGACGGTCTGGGATTATTACATAGCTGTGCTAGTTCTCTCTATCCAGAGGCCTTAGTCAATTTTGAGGGGCTCCAGTTCAAAACAAACATTTTTCTCCCACTGTAATAGGAACAAGAGGTCATGAAATGTCCCTCTATTACATCTAGACAATCTGTTTGTGGTAAGAAAGATTGACCACTGCCTTATTCATGTACTTGAAAAGGGGTATTATGAAGCAAATGAACGTTGAAACCTAAGACTATTACTCTTATTATTATTGCATATTATACCACACTCATTGAATTCTGCTCAATCACTTAGTAGCCATCATTAAATTCCATTTCTATGTATAAATGCACTTCTATAATTTAATCTAGCTCGGCTGTTTGACCTTGTGCAAGTAGCTTAACCTTTCTGGGCTTCAGTGTTCTTATCTATTAGATGAGAGGATTGAATTAAATGATCTCTAAGGTTATTTCCCATTCCAGCATTTAATCATCTTAATTATGCCTCTTACAAAACGAGGTTATAATAAACGGCTTTTAAAAATGTCTTCCTCTTTAAGTACAGATCTCCGCAGCAAAAGGAACCTATTTTAGTGAATTATCCTAGTAAATAAAGTTGTTGTTTAGGAGCCTGAGAAAATGCTCATGCTCTTTAATGGCAGGCAAGGAAACCACAGAAAATCCTATAGGACATCTTGCTTCTTGCTTGTTTGGAGATTTAATTATATGTTGGCTAATGAGCTATATAGATGAGTTCAATATAATGCCTCATCTTATCTAAGAGTTTTAGTACCTTTCCCAAGAGTTTTAGACTTTTCTACTAATAATCCCTGAAGAATCATTCCACAGTGTCTTCGGGAAAGAGCTTGGGTCAGTTTGGAGACAAGTCATGTACCCTTCATGACCCCATTTAGGGTTTTCTTGGAAAAGTTACTGGAGCGGTTTGTCATTTCCTTCTCCAATGGATCTAGTTTGTCAGGTAATCAGAGGTGGCTTGTCCAGGGTCACACTACAAGGAAGTGTCTGAGACTGGATTTGAACTCAGGTCTTCCGAACTCTAGGCCCATTTCTCTATCCACTGAGTCACCAGCTGTATTAAGAGGAGAGGATACTTTGACCAAATATTATGCATTTATCTTCATGTAACACTGCTTGGTTCTTATAAAGAAATGCTGAGAAGAATCAAGTAATTCAAAGTATATGCTTATCTATAGGTAAGAGAAATGCGCATTACTTTTTAGGGTTCAAGGAAATTAAAGTGTCTAATGCCCATCTACTCTTAAAATATTTTGGAGAAATTAGGTTGAGTAAATATTTAACCTTTTGGATTCAAAGTAAATTTAGCCTCTAGCTTATAATGATGATTTTTTAATCCATTCAAAAGCATATTCATTTATAATAGAAGAAAATAATACACTGACCTTTCAATTTCCAGGATTGTTTGGCTTTGCTGTTTTTTTTCTGGAGTCTGATTCTTTTATCTTCCTTGATTTTTAGCTCAATAGCACCTACACTGAAGTCAAAACAGGGAAATGGAAAGAAAGTAAAACTCAGATCAGTCAGTCTGGTTCCTCACAATAACTCAACTGAAAACTTTGATAAAACAGGTGGTTGAAGGTGTTGAACGTAATGAGTTCAGTTTGTGAACATATTCCATTTATAAGAATTCTTCTGTTTTCCATGGCTGGAATTTATTATATTCTCTGTTTTCTTGTTTGTCATGATCACATCTAAGAGCTCTCTTTTAAATGTTTTGCACAGTTCTTTTTATTTGTAGTCGCATACTCTGCTAGGTATAGCCTCTCATTGTTTAGAAGAAGTCATTGAAGAATGAAGTACAAGGCCATACTTTGACTGAGACAGTATCAGAGATCATATATGTTGACTTATTGTTCACATTTCTATCCATTCTGTTAAATTTTCTCCACTGTCTATGTTATTTTCTGGTAAGGAAAAATGTTTTTAAAATACATCCACATATCCACATACACACGTGCCAGTATGTGTATATATGTATACATGTATGTGTGTATATAGGTGTGTGTATATATACACAAATGTGTATATGTACACAGACTATAATATATTTATGTATGTATATAAACATTAGTGTATATGTATGTGTACATATGAAAACATATGTTGTATACATATATCTTTTTTAAAAATCAATATTTTATTATTGACTATTACTCATTCTTCTCCATTACCAGTTGCTGTTGTAGTTTTGTCATTGTTTTAAGTCAGTTGAGGGTGGAATTGATGTAATCACATAAAGGGACTTTCTTATTTTTAATTTTGACCTTTCATCTAATTTAGAATTTCATTTAATATGTCCATTACTCTAACAATTCAGAGAGTCAAATGTACATGGACTACTGATTCTGAAATGACTTCTCCATCAACAACTTGTCACTTTTCAGACATCAGGACAAAGTTAATGATTTTTTAAAAAATACCGTTTTTTTTTCATGAAAGCAAGTCCTTTTCAACTCTATTTCTGTTCTCTGTTTTTTGATAGATTGGTTTCTGGGTACTCTAGGAGTTTTTGCATCCTTTCATTTCTTGATATGAAATTATATTTTTCAACATGAATTTAAACATATATATATATAATATATATATATATATATATGTATATCTTTATCAAGCTTTACAATGAAGTTACCAAATATCAAAGTAAATCATGTCTTAATTTAGAGGGCCTTGTTGAACTTGTCAGAAAATATTGTTTTGTTATTCTCTAAAACATAGGTGTCAAACAAGTGCTACTTGACTTTTTGAAGTGTAGCCCAAACCAGATCAAAATGTAATTGGGAAATATTTATCAAAATAAATAAAAGCACAATACAACATATGTAATATTACATTTTAAAAACTAAGTCAATATAAGACCTGAGCTATTCTTATGTTTGAATTATTGGCTCCCATTTCTGTTTCAGTTTGAAAGTTATCAGTGCATAACCTGCCACTACCTTCATAATGGCAGGTTGGCTTATATTCATTGTGAGTTTCAAAGGGAAAGATGATTGAATATCCAAGGAAATGACATATCTTTTTACATTTGTATGCCTAATGAAACCAGTCCTACTATTTCTATCAATTCATATGTGTGTGTATGTATGTTTGTGTATTTTTGCATCACCTACCTCCTAGCCTTCCACAGAGATAAAGTCATTTCATGTACGCTGATTTCATTTACGCTGAGAATGCCAACATGATTGTAGCTTCTTCTAGTCTTTTAATCAGAAGACTCATTCAACAAAGATCACATGCTAATGAGTAAAAACACTTCAATTAATGTTTGTAGATATTGATTCACAATGAAATAAATTAAGAACACAGTTTTTGGGGGTACTGGGGTATGAGGTCATCAAAAGGCTCAAAGAACTGAATTGGTAACGACTATGTACCTAGAACTTCTCATCTAAGTACTACCTATGGAGAGAATTTGTATAAAAGGCATGGCCTACTGATGACGGATGTGTTTCTACCAGGGAAGATTAGAGAGATATGGAGGCAGAGAGATAAAAAATGATCTCAGATAATCACACAAACAACAGTCTAAAGATTGTGTGAGTCTTACATCCTCTGAGACCTCATCCACAACGTGGTCATGATCCCTGTGGAAATAGATACGGAGCACCCTGGTATGGAGCAATCTTGTACTTTTGTCTCTATCTAATCACAATGGTCAAAAATTACCTATCAAGTGATCGACCTGTAATGGGTCACTCCATACTTTGCCAGGTTGATTTGTAGACAACTGTGAGTAGTTTGTCACCAAGCAGGTACTCAAAACTTTTCATTTTGGTAGTGTCCACAAGACTTGTTCTCTGATAGTATAACTGTTGTCATGATATGTTAGCATATATCATAATGGAACTTTAGAGATAGAACTTCAATTTGTATGAGTCAAATAAAATTGGATTGTGTCCTTCACCGAATTCTCTAATTTATATATTAACCAAATCTGAATATGAAGGGTGCATTTCTAATTCTCTGTTTTGAGGTTAATGACCTAAGGTAGAGAGTTCATAACCATTAAGTTAAATCATAAATGCCTTCTGATTAACATTTGGATTAATTACTTATGCAAGTGGATTAAGGTTATATACACATATATGATAAATAGGACATGGCTTTAAAATATATACACTTGCATAAGGTAGTGTAATTTCTTTTTTATGACAAATATTTATTAGTATATTATTCCTATGATTTCCATTTTTATTTAAGAATTGTAATACCATCTTTCCTTATTGCCATTAGCTGGTAATATGCAATATCATAAAAATATGAAGCCTCCATCCAAGTAATAGTACTACTGATTTTATTAGAAAATTCATTGATCAATATTCTTTAAGTTGATCATTGATAAATTGATATTGTGGAGCTTGAACCTTCTTCAGTTCATCTTTATCTGAACACACTGTTATAGTGATTTTTAACGTGTGAAAATAGGTAGCATTAATGAAACGAGCAATAGTGATTTTAAAAGATGTGCTTTGCTGCTAGATTGCATATGGTAAAAAACATCAACTATCATTTTCTTTTTATAAATAGTTTTAAAAAATCTCTTCTATTTAAAATTAAAGTAGCAAAAAGAAACAATTTAACTTAGTATCTCTATAACTTCCACTTTGGGATTAAAGCTATTTCTGTATATTATCTGATCTGAAGTCTTATAGTAAACTTCCCTTACCTACTGTGTTTCCTCAAGGTTAAGTGTTTCTCCTACAAAGAAGATAAACTGTTCAATCAGCAGACATTCTTAATATCTGATCTTGATATTATTAGAAATGTGTTGCATTACCTTTCTGTATCATAGCTGATGGCAGGGTCTTTTTTTTATTAGGAATACTCTATATTTTCAAAGAAGATATTCAACCAACATATCAAAACTTTTCCTGTATCAAAGGATCATACAGGTAGAGCTGGATGAAAATGTGAGAGTCACCTAGTCCAATCCTCTTGTTTTACAAAATAAAAAAACAAAATCTCAGTACAGTTGAGTGACTTGCCCAAGGTCACATAGGTATTAAGTTGCAGAACTAGAATTTAAAATTAGATTTTTTTCACTCTAAATTCAACATTCTTTTTACTGCCATGATGCCCAAGATCAAAGTGTTTAATGATACTTGTCTAAAATTAGCTTCCTATTTCGCATATACTGTTTCACCTTTGGGACTGCGTTCCCCTTATTAACTTAAGATGTTATGATCATTTGAAGAAAAATGGAAATATTGTGTTTCCATACTCTAACAGACAGCATAGGCCACGTTTCTTTTGGCCCCCAAATTTGCTAATATGTTCTCAGTTTTCAAAAATCTCTTTCATAAATTCCAAATTTTCTCTCCCTCCCTCCCCAAGATGTAATCTTATATGAGTTCTTTGCAAACGTTCCAATTAAATACATTTTCACATTATTCATGTTGGATGAAAGGTTTAAAATGAATGGGAAAAAGCATGAGAAAAACAAAACAAAACAAAGGAGAAAATAATTTGTTTCATTCTGTTCCAACTCCATAGACCTTTCTCTGCATGTGCATGGTATTTTGCATCACAAGTCCTTTGGAAATGTTTCAGGTCCTTGCATTGCTGTGAAAGGCTAAGTTTATCAAAAACAGTTCTCACACACTGTGGCTGTTACTGTGTATAATGTTCTCCTGGCTCTGCTCACTTCACTCAGAATCAGTTCATATAAGTCTTTCCAGATTTTTCTGAAGTCTACCTGTTTATCATTTTTTTATAGTACAATAGTATTCCATTAGATTCATATACCACAACTTGTTCAGCCATTCCCCAATTGGTGGGCTCCCCCTTTATTTCCAGTTATTGGCCACCACAAAAAGAGCTGCTATAAATATTTTTGCACATTTTGAGTCTTTTTCCCATTTGTATGATATCTTTGGGATATAGCCCTAGAAGCAGTATTGCTGGGTCAAAGGAGATGCACATTTTTATAGCCCTTTGGGCATAGTTCCAACATAGAATGGTTGAATTAGCTCACACTTCAATGAATTAGTGTTACAAATCTATGACATCTTCTCCAACATTTATCATTTTGCTGTTTTGTCATGTTAGCCAATCTGATAGGTGTGAGGTGGTACCTCAGAGTAGTTTTGATTTACAACTCTCTAATCAATCTTGATTTAGAGCATTTTTTTGTATGATTATACCTAGCTTTAATATCTTCTGCAGAGGTCATGTTAGGAAGTTCATAGTTAGATAACCTGGGGTACCTCATACACAGCTTGAAGTACATATAAATTTAAACTTCCTAGAGATATGTGATAATTATTTAAGGATATATTTGTGTTGACTAACTTAACCTGTATCTAAATTACACTTTTGTTAATAGATTTAAAAAAAAAACCTATTTATTTACTTTAAAATAAGCATATAAATATAAGTGGTTTTTAAATATTTTAGCATGAAGGACAAGAATTCAAGTAATTCAAATAATATATACTCTCAAATTAGACAAAAGAGGAGAACTGAAGCAGCCAGTTTGGAAACTGATATTCATTAGTAGTCATTATAAAAACAGAAAAGCTCTAAGTAAAATTAGATATAAAATGTCAACTTTGAAAATTCTGCTCAAACACAATCACTTGAATATATGATTCAGAGACACTTCTTATAGATTATTTCAATAAAATAGAAACTAGAGGTTAATAGAAAAATCTACTGTTCATTTGGAAGTTCCTTTAATGCCCAGGTAAAGAGTGTAGAAACAATTACGAGATTTTGCAAAGCAAAATTTAATAATAATGCTAGCAATTGAAGGCCCTAGGACTCTTATGGACTTCCATTGCCTTTGCCTGAAAAATTCTCAGCAAATACTTTGAAGCTCACTCTGTTCTTATCTTTTTACAACTTAATGCTACAAAAAAACAGAAATGAGATTTCAATCTAATGTCAGTGGTCAGTGGTGGTTGACCTAATCCAGTCTCATTCTCCCTGTCTGTAGAAGGAAGAATATGCTTCTTCCGCTATCCCTGGGGGGAAGATGGGAAGGTATTACTATCTCAGGATGGAAACCCCCTGACAAAGCCTTTCCAACGATATAATATTCTTCTCACCCTACCCACAGTTTTGTTCACTTACCTAAATTATAACCATATGTGAAGGTTCTAGCTTATGTTTCAACTATTCTAAAAAGTCTTTCCCAACTTCTCTAGGTCATAGTAATGTCTTTTTTCTTTATGTATGTGTGTATGAATGCATGTTCACATATATGCATATACTCCTCACATAATTTAGTAGTTTTTATTTAGACAATTGTATTTGGTTTCTTTTTCATTTTAGTAAGGTTAGCTATACTTTACAGATTCTGAATCTCTTCAAAAGTTATTTTACTTAGTTTATTATTAGTTCAATATTCTTTTTAATGTTCATTATTTCTTTTCTCATTACAGATAACCTTTCCAACCTTTTTCTATTACTACATCCTTTCATGGACTAAACATTCTAGTTAAACTGCATTTTACTTTGGGCAATTACCTTAGACCAGTCTTAAGTTCACAACGTCTGACTTAGACCATCTGGTCCTGATTTTTTCCATCTGCAAAATGAAGCTCAATAATGTGACATCTAAGGTGTCTTTTAGATCTTTAGATTATAATCAAGATAACAAATAAACAAAATTTAATTTGTCACCACTCTTAGTCCCTTGAGCATTGAGTTATCTTTTTGAAAATCTATTAACTATAGTTGGAATGAATTTTCTTTCTATCTGGTTGCTTGTAGTATTTTTCTTTGCCTTAGAAATTCTAAACTCTGAATTTAAAATTTCTTTGTTATCTATCTGTAGTCTTTCAGAAGGTGACTGATGGACTTTATATCCCCATTGCCTTCTTTTAATAAATCTGAGAAATTTTCTTTATGAATTCTTGAAATATGATTCTTATGGATTTTCTTCAATTGTTTTATTCTCAGTTTCCAAGAAATCTCATGATTATTAAGTTATCAGCATGTATTTTTATACAGATACATGATACCTATTAATTTTTCAATCTTTGGACTTCATTCTAATGTCTTATGGCATAGAATCATTTTAAATCTTTTGCATTTTGCTTTTCTTTCTTTTTCTAAATATATTTTTATTTCATTAAATGTTTTCTAGGTACATTAAAAATTTTAACATTCTTTTTGATATATTTTGAATCTTAATTTTTTCTCTTCTTCCCACCTCTCCCCCACCCTAGGGAAGGTAAGCAATATGATGTCAATTACACTATGAAGTTATGCAAAATATATTAGCATGTCGACCCTGTTGCAAAAGAAAACATATGTATACAAAAACAAGAAAAATAAAGTGAAAAAGATGTTTCAGTCTGCATACAGGGTTCATCAGTTCTCGTTCTAAAGGTGGATAGCATTTTTCATCATGAGTCCTATGAAACTGGCTGATATTGTTGTCTTGATCAGAGTAGCTAAGTCTTTCACAGTTGATCACCATGACAAAAATATTGCTGTTATAGAATACAATGTTCTCCTGATTCTGCTCCCTTCACTTTACATCAGTTCATGTAAGACCCCCCCCAGGTTCTTCTGAAACTATCCTGCTTAACATTTCTTATAACTAAATAATATTACATCACAATCATATGCACAACTCCTTTGATGAAATTGTAATATTTTTTGACCATTTATTAGTTGAGGAAGGGCTCTTATTTTTAAAATTTGACTCAGTTCCCTATATGTTTGAGAAACAAGGACTTTGTTAGAGAAATTAGCTGCAAAATTCCCCTTCTCATGCTCAGTTTTCTGCTTTTCTTCTAATTTTGGATACATTAATTTTGCTTGTGTAAAACCTTCTTTGAATTTCATGTAATTAAAATTATACATTGGTTTATAGTTTTTTCTCTGCTTTTGTTCTTGCTGGTTTAAGTATCAAAACTATATTTGTGTCATAAAAGGAATTAGTAGAAATGCTTATTTACCTATTTTTCCAAATAGTTTATATAGTATTGAAACTAAATATTCCTTAATTTTTTTGGTAGAACTCACTTATAAATCTCTTTTATCCTGGAGATTTTTACTTAGGAAACTAATTCATGTCTTGTTCAATTTCTTTTTCTAAGGTACAGTTGTTTAAATATTCTATTTCCTTTTTAGTCTCTTATTCTCATTTATTGAAGTAAACATTTAGAAATGTAAAATTTTCCCTAACTATTCTTTAAGCTAAATCCCACTGATGTTGGTATGTTATCCAGTTATTGTCATTCTCTTTAATGAAATCATTGTTTCTATGACATTATTTGACATATTGATTTTTTAGGATTAGATTATTTAGTTTCCAATTAACTTTTGCTCTATGCTATGATGGTACGTTATTGAACGTAATTTTATGGCATTATAGTTATGTAAAGTACATTTAATATATCTGCTTCTCTGAATTTGGTTTTGAGGCTTCTATGTCTAATATATGATCAATTTTTGTGAAGGTGCCATGTGCATTTGAAAAAAAAATGATATATTCCTTTTTGTTACCATTCAGTTTCTTCCAGAGGTCTAACATATGCAACTTTCCTAAGATTATATTCATCTCCTTAACTTTTTTTTATTTTTTTTTTTGGCCAGATTTATCTAGATCTGAGAGAGAAATTGAGTTCCCCCACCAGTATAGTTTTACCGTTTCCTTTCATAATTCATTTAACTTTTCCTTTAATAATTTGGATGCTATGCTATTTGGAGCATTTGTTTAGTATTGATATTATTTCATTGCATATTTTTCCTTTTAGCAAGATGTAGTTTATTGATTTATCTCTTTTAATTATGTCTATTTTTGCTTTGCTTTGCCTGAGATTATAACTGCCACCTTTGCTTTTTATTTTTATATTTTACTTCAAATGAAGTATAATATATTCTGCTTCAGTCACTGAGCTCTACTCTTTGTGTCTCTCTGCTTTAAATGAGTTTCTTTCAAACAAAATATTGTAGGATTCTAATTAAAATGCTATCCATTTCTGTTTTATGAGTCAGTTCATCTCATTTCCATTCATAGTTTTGATTATTGTGTATTTCCTTCCATTCTATCCCCCCACTTCCTTCTCTCCCTGTCTCTCCTCTTCTCTTTCGCCCTGTCCCTCCTTACCAATGTTGTGTTTAAACCCCTTATTTTAACTCTCTCAGTATTTCTCTGTTTCACGTGCATTTCTTGGAAACAACATACTACTAGGTTCTGTTTTCAAATCCATTTTGCTGTCTACTTCTATTTATTGGGTGAATTTATCCCATTCACATTCACAGTTATGTTCACTAATCGTGTATTTCCCTCCATCCATTTTACTTTTCAGGATGTACATTATTTTCCATCATCTGTCATAAAATATTTCTCCTCTTTCCCCGAAAGGACATTCTCCCTTGCCCTGCTTCATTTTTTCCCATTCAGTGTTGGAGTCAATCTAAGCCATTCTCTCCTTTCCTTCCACTAAGAGTAAACTTGTATTTACCATGGAGTTATTTTGGTCAGAATTTATCTCTTGAATTTCTCTTAATGGATAGCCTTCCTTCATTGTTTTTAGTTCTTTTTTTCTTTTTTTTCTGTTTACTCATATCTACAGCTTCAATCTCTCTATTGAAACTTTGTGCCATTGTCAGGCTTTTCCTCTTTGAGTACTCTTGGATAGTGTCAGCAGGTCCTCTCTGGTTCTATCCCAGTTGCCATCTGTTTTGATGTTCTGACAACTAGAGAATGAATATTTGTCATTTGCCCTCTAGTTGTATTTTCATGTGTCAATCACTCAATGCTCCAAGCCATCATTATTATGCAATGCCTCATCACTATTTCTTGGTAGCATATGTCAACACTACCTTCAATGGGTTTAATTTAAAAGGGTGGAGGAAGCTCAGAAGTACGCAAAGCTTAAAACATAATTTCTACTCTCAATAAGTACTTGGGAATAATGCATTTGGGAAGACTCATCTTCGATATATGAAAAAATCGGTACAGAGCAACACAATACAATATATCTTTGAGGCCCAAACTCAATGAAGGGAGAGACATTCCAGGCAGGGGGAATCAAGTGATATAACAAATAGAACGAACATGGCATATATTGGTCACAATGAGGAAATTGGCTTCTTTGAAATGGAGAAAAAGTAGAAAAGCAAATTCATCTTTCAGATTTCTTCATACTTCATGGGCAGGAGTGTGTGATGATGAATGTATTAGAGTCTCCTTTACCAGTTCAATATTTTTTTTCAATAGTTATGTTACAGAAAGCTTCAATCTGATATTTTGGAGCATTGCTTCCAAAGAAGAAGGTCACTTCATGTGACAGACTGTGTCCCTCTGAGTTCAAAAGAGGGGAGGAAGGTAATAGGGTTGACTCACTTTGTTTTCGCTAAGGTGTTTGTTGGGTTCCTAAGCTTTCACTTACTATGATCTCCTTGCCTGTATCTATTCATTTTAAGGCATATTTATGGCCATAATGGCTGTTGTGAAATGTCAGAATCTAAACTATTATGCAATGGAAATATGAACCTTTGTCATTG
This sequence comes from Bettongia penicillata ogilbyi, assembly GCA_023548195.1. Classification (NCBI taxonomy): domain Eukaryota; kingdom Metazoa; phylum Chordata; class Mammalia; order Diprotodontia; family Potoroidae; genus Bettongia; species Bettongia penicillata. Next base: position 2,202,760 of record JAJHZJ010000352.1, read on the forward strand.
GGACCATGTTGTGGTCTTATGAAATCAGATTTTCCCTCCAGTGTTTCTAGGGTGTTTTCTTGGTGTTGGTAGTAGGTTCTCTGAACTACAATATAACTAGTATTTTTGGACTTAGTAACTTGAGTAGGGGTGGCAACTGGGGGAGAGCAAAATAGGTTGGAAATTGAAGAGGAAGTAATGTAAGCAGAACTATGGCTAGAGCAGGGGATATAGGGGCTTAGTCTCATTAACAGAAATTTAAAGGGCACAAAATTTTTAACTGCTGTGAACTCAGATCCTTCCTAGCCAAGTCTGAATCTCTTACCTATGTGTGCCTGTGATGATCAGTATGCAGGGAGACATAAATCCAATAAAAGGGAGAAGTAAATACCTGCTTTGTTTTTCTTTTGTATTATGATTCATGTAGTCTACTGGAGTTGAGGGGAGAGAGATTTATGCTGTAATGAACACTGGTTATTCTTCTGCTTTCCAGAGACCTATCTAGGTTACTATATTACTAGCAGAGAATTTTATAGAAATAACCAAAAGGGAAAGTAGCACGACTCCTTAACAACTGTGAATTCTTTTCCTTCATGGTGGTAGTTCAGCGAGTGCCAATTGTGTATCCATAGGACACAGTAGAGCTTACCAGATAAGAAAAAATTCTGATTATTTATTGATTCCGTTTCCTAGGTTTCATTAATTAATTTTTTTTTATTTATTCCTTGTTATCTTGGTGTTCACAAAACTGAGAATACCTAAATGAGAGCCAGAAATAAGCTGACATGATGTCTATGGTATAGTGAGCAGAACAGAAAATTTGAAGTCAGGAAGAACTGCCTTCAGATTTCAATCTTGCACTGAATATTTCAAATTGACAAAATTTCCCAGTTTCTCTTGCTCAATTCTCTTGACACCTCTTGACACTTTACAGCTTTTGTTTCCTTATCTATAAAATTAGGATGGTGGACTCCATCTCTTTTGTCTATTTCAACTTGAATTCAATGAGGCTATGTTCCCAGGGGAAATATCGGGTGGGGGCAAAAAGTCCAAAAGAATTATTGAAAAGTTTCTAAGGTACATCTTAAGTCTATGCCAGCCCAGAGGTTTTTTGGTCATTAATTTTATGATGTTCTTCAGTACTTGTATCAAATATGGATAAAAATATATGAAACTCTGACTCCTTGGGGGGAGACTTTATACTTTGTTTTTTTTACTCTACTTGACTGAGCACAGAGCAGCACACAATGCATGTTTCTTGATTTTAAATGATAAGATGAATAGAGTATGACAAAATGATTTGTTCTGTGTTTAGGAATATAGGAGTTCGAATCCTCATGTTACTGTGGCCTTAATAGGCTGTGTAGATTATGTAGCTTTTAACCTCTCTGAATATCTGTTTCTTTATGTGTAAAATGGGGATAATAACACTTATCCATCTCACAGGGGTGCCAGGAACATTAATTAGGTAACTTTGTAAAGTCATTTCAAGATGGAAAGTGCTATAAAAATGCTAAACATTTGTATTCATTAAGAAACTGATTTAAGCAGAACAAGGTAGTTCAGAATTAAAATGGAAACCTTGATAGACTTTCTTTAGTAAGATTTCCTCCCTTCCTTCCTTCCTTCCTTCCTTCCTTCCTTCCTTCCTTCCTTCCTTCCTTCCTTCCTTCCTTCCTTCCTTCCTTTCTTCCCTCCTTTCCTTCCCTCCTTTCCTTCCCTCCTTCTTTCTTTTTTTCCTTCCTTCCTTTTCACAAAAAGAATGAACATGGCAACCAAAAGTTTTGCCCTGAACTTCACCTGAGTGCTCTTGCTTCTGCAGATTTAGATCAGGTGTCATTAATGGTGCCTTCGGGAATTTAACTTAGTTAAATGCCACAATATTAAGTATGTGAAAAACTCAACAATACAGAAGCTTATCACATTAAAAATAATTGAAAGTGATTAAGATGCCAGTCAGTAATGGAGGAGTTTAGTGAAAATAAGTGAAAGTATTTCAAGTATATTTGAGTTTTGCAATGGAAGAATTCATAAATGATTGAACACATAGAAATGATTCATCTTGAAAAAGGTTTTAACAACTAATCAGAATCACATAGGTAAAAATATCAATAAATTTGTTTTATTTACACTGAATTTCATAGAAAGTAGATGAAAGAAAAGACAGCAATTTGGAGTGTTTAAAGGTTTAAAGGTAAATATCTTTCTGTCTTGAAATGTTAGGATTGCTACAAAATTAATATGATTTAAATTACATATGTATAGTGGAGAAGGCTCTGATTTTCTGCACAGATCATTTTGGTTTAGTTTTTGGTACGTAATAGTGAGAATGAAAGCTGTTTATTTATCCTTTCTCCCCCAAATAAGAACAACCAAATAATGACTAGTTTTATCAATTAAAGGAGAGAGTATATAGCATTTATAAAGCAAATTTAGACTAGTTTTATCAATTAAAGGAGAGCGTATATAGCATTTATAAAGCAAATTATGACATAGAGTTCAAATTATCTATATAGTATCCGCATTTATAAAAAAAACGTTTCTTATTGCTCTTTTTGGGGTTCCTACATTAATACTGCTTAAGGCTAGGGGGCAAATTAATAGTGCTAAGAAGAGTGAGAAAGAGGGTGACAAGTTCACCCACCTACATCCAACCTGTGTAATTTGGCGTCTAGCTATGAGCTCCTATAAAGATGGAAAACAAATGAAAGTTAGCCTCACTCTCTTGCTAATCTGTTTTCTTCTAAGAATGGAAAGAGCTAGAATCTAACTATATTTATATTTAGTCCTAAGCAGAATCTGTTCCAAGGTCTATTTCAGTTATAATATTTGTGGATTGCTCTGAATGTACTTGCAATCAATCAATCACCCAACAAATATTCATTATATGCCTACTATATTCTAGGCACTGTGCTAAGTGATGGTGTATGTGGGAAAGGGGTGAAATGAAATGAGGGATGCTTATTTGGAATAAAAGAGCATGTGGGATCTTTTTTTCAGTTTAAGAGTTTTATTACTAATTTATATTTGTTAATGCATATATACATGTAAATAAAACACCTATATGTCTGAATCACCATAAGTTTTGAGGATGACCAGAATTAAGGGCATAAACATAACAGCTTTGACATGAATTTATCTCATTACTGACAGTTGAATTCACCAATGGTTCATTCAATACTAAATGTTGATTTTCTCAAAGAATTTTTTCTTGGATGTCTTCTCTTTGCCTTTCGCCATACTTTATTTCATGGCCAATTCAGGTTTTAGTACTAGAATAGATCTTAGAAGTCATCCTGCTAACTACTTCATTAAAAAAGAAAAAGAAAGCTGTATTGATGTCTTTTGTTTTTGTATCATTGTTTTGGGATATAATGCCTCCTCAGCAGCTACCCAGAATTAAGCCTACTGTTGTTTCAAAGACAAATAGTTAAGCAAAAACACCTGACACAATGCTTGGTCCTCAAAATGTTATGTAAAACTCTGTGCTGACAATTCCCCATCTCTGTATGCAAAGAGGCATACTTCATAATCTGTTCATTGGGACCATTGTTGATTCACCTTAAATGATCTTTTCATTTCCTCAGCTCTCTTGTTTTAAGAAAATTGAGGACCAGAGATTCCAAGTCATACAAAAAATTAAGAAGCAAAGCCTAGATTCAAACAAAATTCTTGGGACTGCATTTTCAGTACTTCCCTTTAACTAGCAACACTATCCAGGATTTCTATTCTAAATCTCCAATACCTAGTCTCAAAATTCTGACTCCTTGCTAAATGTCCTGTACAAATCTCTAATTCACATAAGTAAACCAAACTCTAAACTCACAAAACAATAAAATCCCCACAAAGAAACTTGAATCCTCTTTCTGGTTTCCCTTTTTTTGTTAATAACATCATATTTCAATGACTCAGATAGTAACATAGGTCATCTTGAAGTAATAACAGTAATTATAATAATACTTAGCATTTTATAGTGTTTAAATGTTTACTCTTTATAAATATAAAAGCTTTTTATAAATATTATTTCATGTGATCTTCACAACAACCCTGGGAAATAGGTGGTATTATCATTTTCATTTTACAGATGTTGAAAGACTTGCCCAGGGTCATATAGCTGATAAATGTCTGAAGGCGTATTTGAACTCAGTTCTTTCTAACTCCAGATTCAGTCTATTCAATGTGCCAACCAGCTGTTGGCACCTCCCAAATCTAAAAAATTACTAAGTAATGCTTCTCCTCCACCTTTTTCATTTACACTGTTGCTCAAAACTGTTGCTTCTTTTCAAATTTGTCAAATTGTAAGACAGTTCAGTAATCAAGAGCTTTCTACAATAGTAGGGACAGATATTAAAGAAAAACAAAACCAAAAACTATTGTAGTGAAAACCTACAGAAGGGCAGCAGAAAATATCTAATTAGAAACCATGGGGTTCAGAGGAAAGATTGCTAAATTGAAAATGAAAAGTCCTGAGATTGATCCCATCTTTGCTACTTATTACCTATCTGTCTGGTTTTATGTAAGTCCCTTAACCCTTTGACCTCAGTTCCTTCATCTGAAAAATGAGGGTGATGGACCAGATAATCTCTTAGATTATCTTTGAGTTCTAAATCTTTGGTCTTATAGGCGGAAGATTTCTATTAATAGTTCATGTATTTATAGCAGCGCAGCACCTGTAGGACCACAGATCAGATGCTGATGAAGTAGACCAGGATTCCTAATTCACAACCATATAAGAAGAGCCAAGAGATAGACCAATTGTGTGAAGATAGGAGAGGGCTGAGGTCATTAAAGAATAATACGTTACTATGAGAGAAGTTAAAAACATACATGTTACAGATTGGAAGAAGTGACTTGGGCTGCAGCACTGCTCTGTGGCAATGCACCTTGACAGTGTCTGATAGATACATTTCAAAGAATTGTCAGGTAGTCTTTGAAGGATTTTTATTTTTCCAAGAAAAGCTGTAGAAGAGTTTGAGGAGCAAGGTATGCAGTAGATGACTACCCAGAGCTTTGAAAATAACAGGTACTTAATAAGTGTCTGTTAAATTGAATTGAATTCTATGTATTATACAGTAACTATCTATTTTTGTATCTCCCTGTTGGACTCCATGAGGATATGGATCATAGCTTATTTTATTATCCCTTGAACTAGTACAGTGGTAAAAAAAAAGCAACAACAAAAAATGCTTTATAATTTTTTTTAATATTTACTTGCTTTCTATTTACCCAAATATTTTCAAAACATATTAAAAATACAACACAACAGCTTCAAACTCTAACATTCTTCCAAATAAACAAATATTCACTCCCTAGCCAGGTTGTATGGGGGGATGAAATGACTATATTAATAATTAATCTTTTAATACAATTTCACAATTCAAGACAAAGTTTTGAAGCATTCTGTTTTCTCTTATTACACCCTTCGCTTCTAAGTTCATATGAAATCTGTCATTTATAAAATTCTATGAGTCTATAACTTGCAACCTAAAGTCAAAGAAAAGAAAAAAATGCACCATATATTATAGCAAAACTCAAATACTGAAAACTTTGCACAGGAGAATAGAAGATTCAACCTTTAAGCATTTTATACTAAAATATTAAAGATTCATACTAACAAAGAAATCTAGATGTGTGTTTTATCTTGCAGTGCTTCTGAACAAAACCCAGCTAACAAAAATCGGAGTTTATTTTTAACAAGAAAACCATATTCTATTTGTATTCAGGAATTGATCTCCTAACATGTAATTTTACCTCCAGGCCTTCCCAAGCAAAACTACCAGCAGTTAAATTCAAGCCTGTTTCTCTTGTAAACTGAGAGAATAAATCACTTTCTAGTCAGTATGGAGAATGTAGCAGTTTTTAGAAACTACATGATAGACCATGCACATCTCATTTTAAAATATTAATCCTAATTTTCCCTTGTGTTGCAGAAAACCTTTTAGATCATTAGCTCTTAGAGAACGGGGACCTATATCTGTGGAAGTTTTTGTAGAATGACACAAATAGTGTAATGACCAGGTAAGAAATCAATAAATGCCTTAGATGATGATGGATGACAGCCTCTGTTATATACTGTGTATATATATATATATATATATATATATATATATATATATATATATATATATATATATATATATATATATCTGAGAGTACTTTGTAGCATATCTGAAAGTATTAGAGGTACTCCAGAACATACCTTAACAAGTATATAAAGCATACTTTGTATGAAACTATTACAATTGGCATCATTTCACAATGCAATCTAACCACACCCAAACCTGAATACCACTTAGCCACTGTACATTTATAACACTGTCTCCAACTGACCTTGTAGCATTTTTTAACTTAATATGAAATTTTATTTTAATCAATTAAATATATTCACTGAGATATATTTGCAACGTCAAGAAAGGTTGAAAATATAGCTGAAGGTTCTGTGAGAACAACGAATAGAACTGGGAAGTGCAAAGGGCAGTGCAAAGGTTGAGGTGGTGAAAAGTAAAAATGAAGAAATCTGCTGAGCTTTTCTTGCCTTTCCCCAGGGATAGAAAGCAAATACATAAGGTTTTACTCACTAATGCATGAGTACTTACTTTAAGGGCAGATGGCATGATATGAATGTGCATTTATGTCATTATTTGTGAAGAGAAAAATACTAGTTAATAAGAGATTCAAGAGATCATCTATTTGGAGGGAAATGATGATGCATTATTCATGTAGAAATAAGATGCCTTCAAAATTTTGACTTAAAATTCATATGTCAGAATTGCTATTTACCTTGGTCGTGCTAAACAACAAATTGGATATTTTAGATCTTTCTTACACTTACAAAAGAAAGATTACATGAAAAAAATATTTTCTCACTAAATCGTAACCTTTTATTTTTTGATTTTGAAATAGTTTGATAGTAAGGATGACAATTTATTCACTCAAATGTATTGATAATGGTGATATAAAAAGTTTACTAATTGGAATTCTGCATGTGAGACTTTTTATTTAATGAGAAATAAGATAGTTTAGTTGAGCAAACATTTAGTCTTGGAGTCAGAAGATCCTAGATAAGAATGATTGTCATCTATGTTCCTGTCAGGTAAGTGAGTCACTTCCATTCCAATGTCCTTAAGAAACTTTTCCCGTCAACAGGCAATGATTTGCTAAGAAATGTGAAAAAAAAAACAAAACTTTGCTATGTATTAAAGTACTGATTTTAATGACCAATATGGTACTGGCACTGTGGCAGTACAGAACCACAGACTCACATTCTTTTCTTCAACTATGACAACCCTGCAATTCATTCCCAGCATCATTTAGTGATTTTTTTTCCCTGACAGTGTTAATTACCTATGAACCTGTGTTCTATCCCACCCATCTTAGCTTATGAAAAAAATGCGAACCTTACCCTTCTGGTATTTTAAAACATTTTTTTTTCTAATTTTTAGACCACATCCAAGTAGCTAATTAGCACAAAAGAAAGTTACAAAACTGACAGAGTTCATACTAATTACATATTCAATCTTACAGGGAATTAATGCTATAATTTTTCTTAGTTTCTTTTCTTTTGTTTGAATAATTTCTTTTTCCTTCTTTCCAGTGTTGCTCAAGATCAGTTGGTCTGATTCTGAGGTGTGTGTGTGTGTGTGGGGGGGGGTGTTTTGCTTTCTTATATTCTTCAGTATTTTTTCTTCTTTTTTTGTAGCTATTTGTCTATACCTGATAAATTTCCTCAAATATGAGCATTTCTATATTCACAGGACAGAAATTTACATATGAAACTATAGATTCTATTAGGCATGGTTGAATAAAAACAATAAATTCTATATGTTAATTTCGAAACTCCTTTTCTGTGACTCCTTCTGAACCTGCACCTTTAGAAAAAATGTTTTGTTTCAGCCATCATTTCCTTTTTCCTCCCTTCATCCTTTCCTTCCTTCCCTCCTTCCTTCCTTCCCTCCTTCCTTCCCGTTGTTTCCTTCCTTCATTCCTTGCTTTCATAATGTTAATCCTTCAAATTCTACTCCTTCAATTAAACACAACTCTCCCCTCATAAAAAATAAACATCAAGCAAAATGAGTCTACTTAATGACACCTGTGCTCCAATCTTCTTCCTACTACAGGAGCCCATACTACCACCTCTGGGCTCTGATAAGGAGCTTCACATTATCTTGGTTAACTGAAAATCAGGAAGATCTGGGTAAAAATCCTGCTTCAGACACTTACTAGCTATGTGATCCTGAGCAAGTCACTTAACTGTCTGCTGCAGTTCCTTTGCCTGTAAGATGGGGATGATAATAGGATCTATTTTACAGCATTGTTATGAGAACAGAATGCAATAATATTTCTGAAGAGTATGTTAATGTTTAGCAACAATATAAATACTAGCTACTAATATTAAATTGTTTTCCAGCTTCTGTTCATTTCATTCGGGATTATTTCTTATAAATCTTACCAGTTTTCTTTGATTATATTCTGGGTTAGATTTTCCATCAGGAGTAAGTCAATCAGTAAACATATATATATATATATATATATATATATATATATATATAAAACTTATTATGTGCCAGGTACTATACTGAGGGCTAAGTACCCAAAGAGAAAAACAAAATGATGTCTTAATTAAAGGAATTTACATTCTAATAGGGGTGGCAACATATATATATATATATATATATATATATATGTATAGGCATAGATAAAATAGAAAAATCAAAGGGAGCAAAGGCATGAGCAAATGGAGTCACTACAAAAAGAGACATTGGAAACCAGGCTTAAAGAAAGATAGGGATTCTAGGAGGCTGAGAACAGACATGAGGACAGAGTATTCTACTAATGAAGGAATAGCTGGTTCAAGGATACGGAGATGGAAGATGAAACTTCCTATGTGAGGAGCATCAACTAGGCCAATATGGCTGAAGTTTTTAATGTGTGGAGGGGAACAGCAGGCTGGATAAAAGCATGGCGTTCTCAAGGAGTTTGACTGACAAAGGAAAGAGACATATAGAGTCTGATGAGAATCATTTATTTATTTATTTGTTTGATTATTCATATCTATTTATCTAGGGATGAGGGCTTTGTGTGTGTGTGTGTGTGTGTGTGTGTGTGTGTGTGTTCATCCTTCGTTGCTGATGAAGACCATACCATTAGAGAAATGATGACCTGACTTGCACTTGACTTTGTTTTGAGTGAGGGAGGGCTGTGCAGGTCACCAGCCCCACCTCTCCTCCAGAGCCATCTGAATCCAGTGACCAGATATTCATTAGGATGACTGGAGATGACCCAGGATGAGGCAATTGGGATTAAGTGACTTGCCCAAGATCACACAACTAGTGAGTGTCAAGGGTCTGAGGTGAGATTTAAACTCAAGTCCTCCTGACTCCTGCTCTGTCCACTGCACCACCTAGCTGTCCTACCAGATGACAGCTGACATCCAGCATGTATTGAGATTTGGTTTCGCTGAGAAGTGCTGCCTCTTCCTCCAAGATAAGAGTAAAGAAGTTAGGAATGAGGTCAAACAGTGGTGAGTTAAGGGCAAATTGACAAATAATCTTTATTTTCTTGGTAAAATATAGTGTAAGGACTTCCAACAAGTGGATTGAAAAGTGTTGGCTCTGGGAGGCTTGAATCGGGGAAAGAAGGTCTGAAACAACTGCTATGGTGAGTAGGAGGCAAACAATTATCATATGATACCAGATGTAGAACTGGAGGTCCTTAGAGGCTGCCTAGTCCTTCATCTTACAGATGTAGGTTCTGGTCTTGGCTCTTGCACTTACTAGGTACACTCTCTTAGATGCGTTGCTCTCTCTTAATGGGCCTCATTTGCCCATCTGTAATATAAGAGAGTTGGACTTTGAGATCGCCTTCTTTTTGGTCATTCTATGATCCTAAATGATTGCAGAGATTCAGGGAGAAACATTGGAATTTTGGCTTAGTTTCAGCCTTTTGCTTTTCCAAAAGATGCTGTTCATTAAAGTGAGAGTCAAATGGGTGTTCATGCTGCACCCTTAGGTAGAGAGAGAGGAGCTGTGTGCTTCTCTGAACCATGAAAGCCAAACCCAAGAGACAGAACCTCATCTAGTTTACTGCTTGCTTTTTTAAAGCATGGCAGTCACTCACCAAGAAGGATGTGGTGATAATAATAATCTGAATAGTCTTTATCAAAACTTCCACAGCTTGTCAGTCTCTTAACAGCATTACTCCTAATAAACTAAATTTGCATAAGATACCTAGGGGAAAAAAATAATAGTACATTAGCATGATAAACAGGTTTTTTTTTTTTTGACGTTTTTAAGGATTTCTGTCCACTTTAAATTTGGACCTTATATTACTCTTATTCATGGTAACTAAAGGAACATCATCATCATTATATAGGCTTGTTAAATCCTGTATGTGACTGATCAATCCTGAAGTCTTTCATGGAAGAATAGCCATCTCTCCATCTCATTTATTCAATAGAATAGGAGTTTTCAGTCAGGAAATCCTAGCCCAGATCATTACAGCAAGAAAATGAACATTCTTTTCCTCCTCTAAAATGTGCTTCTTTGCATTTTCCCCCTTTAATTGCATTCAGAGCTCTTAGTCAGTGTGAAATGGCACCCTATCTGCTAAGCAGATTGACCAAAATTGTAGGCTTTTTCACATACCATGTACTCCTAGTAATTTTGTATTCAAGACAAGAAATGTGTCCTATGGTAACATTAAGGTCATGTATAATATAAGTGTAAAAATTACCCAACAATGAAGTCTGAGACTATTACACATTATCCTGTCGATTAAGGACAATAAAGAAGGTTAATTAAATAATATCTAAAGATTATATGCAATTGTCTATGTGCATAAGCATTGAATAAACAAATATAGATATTTCCATTCTCTATTTCTCCACAGTTTTAATTGAATGCTGACTTTATATCAAATATATGAGCCTTGACAGAAAAAGATAGCACATTCCTTTACTAAGGATGCAAGATATACCTAATTTCAAGTCTGTCCTTGAATTTCAATGCTTATTTGGTTTCAAAACAAAACCAAGTTTTCATGAATGTTTTAAGAATTCTTTTTCATAATCATAATTTTGCTTTGGAAAATGAATGAAGATTCAGTATTTTTATGAGGATTAATGGAAAGATATATTACTACAAAGTAAGTGCACAAATCCATTCATTTTATTGGTCTCAGAAAGATATTTTTTATCCCCCAATTATTCCTTACCCACAATTCTTTGAATATAATCATACAAGCATAGTCTGTCTGTCTTTCTTCTCTGTGCATGTATGTGTATGTGTATGCATATGTATAGTGTGTGTGTGTGTGTATATATATAATATATAGATACACATCTAATCACCCCACCCCCATATGTGTATATATATATGTGTATATATATATATATGTATATTTACATGTGTGTGTGTGTGTGTGTGTGTGTATACAGAAGTAGAATTTGTTTCTGGATTTGTTTTTTTCTTTTCTTTCTATCTCTCAATCTCATTTAAACATCAACATAATTTTTAGGCACATCCTGAAATTCAGGTCTCCCTTACAGGCAGAGCATTGTTGAAGCACTCAAGAGCCCCACATGTGGCAGAGTAAAAATTCAAATTCATATCTCATTATAAATGTTGGCTTTTTCTAGAGTTCTATACGTTGGGAGAGTATATTTTCAAATACTTTATGTGAAGGAAAGATAATACCATATGTACTGAAATCCAATAGACAAAGTTAGTGCTAGAGGTACAGACCTCTTCTCAGGAATGAAATTCTAAAGACACAAAGGAAAAAAAAATCTAATGAGAAAGAAAAGAGGAAGTTCTTTAAAGAAAACAAAGTAGATTTGAAGAATACTCTCTACCCCCTGACTTTTTTTTCTGAAGAAAATATGTTCAGAAAATGGAATCAAAGAAAAATAACAGAAGAGGAATGCAAAAAATGTGTCTTTTAAGAAGAGTTTGAAGAAAATCCAACTAAGATGGAGGAGTAGAAGGAAACAGAGACATCTATCTCTTCCCATAACTAATCCAAAAAGATCTAAGAAGACCACTGGACTGAGTAATAATTTGGAAATCTAAGGAACAATCACAGTGGATTGTCTTACTAGCCAAAGAGCATAATTTGAAACCATAGGCAAGTGACCAGTTCCAGAAATGTGGAACAGAGATGATTTGGGATCTCATATACACCTTGGGCCCAAGTCAATGATTGGTATAATCATGGGGGAGGAGGGGAGAATGATAAAGTTGAATGCTCAGATCAGGGGATTCTGAACAAGTGGTAGTGCAGGGTCACCCAGAGCAGATTGAAAACTTGGCCTGGGAACAAATAATAGAATCAGGCAAGTAATAAAAGTTACCCAAAGCTCCACCTTTGTTCAGTTTTGTCTTAGGAGGACAGGATCTTCTGGAGGGGGATTGAGAAGGACTCAGCCCTCAGGGCACTTGTATCACCAAGGCAATATTCACATCACCAAGGGCAACTATGAATATGCCAGCATAATTCTGAATCACATAGTATAACAGACACTCCATATAAAAAGCAAGAGAAAAACATTTATTCAGACATCAAAAAACCAAATCCCAACACCAGAAAGTCAAATCAAAGACCAAGAAGTCAATGCACTTTAACACTGCTGGGGACAAAGTCATTCCCAACCCTTAACTCCCCATGCTAGGGCCTTCCCACAAACACTCACAAGACTACCTGTGACTGCCTGCATCTTCTCTCCTCCACCCCTTACCACTCTCACCAATTTCCTCCCAGTTCTGTTCCACCCTTCCTTTTCCACCCTTCAGCAAGCTCCTCCCACCACATGTGATTTAGGCTTCCATGTAATTTAAGCAAGTCACATATGCCTGTTAATGAAAGGCAAAAATCTTCCCATTTAAATTACCATTACATTCAGCACCAAGATCTTTCATATTCATTGAATTGGTTGGTGGGGCAACTGGTATCAACAGAACTGAAACAGGGATAATAGAAAATAAACCTATAAAGCAATATCTTAGGGTGGAGCTTGAGAACAAATACACTGTTATTCCCCCCTCAAATGAATGGGGCCTAAAATTGTGGGGTAAGGGTAAATCTCTTCTTATATAGCTACATCCTGCTAACATTGGATGAAGAGCTGTCCCTGCTCCAAGAGGTACCATTGAAGAGGTCAGTTCTTTAGCTGGCATCTGGAGCTTGGTCAACACCAGGTCCAGGGGTGACACATCACAGTCATGGATGGTGGGGTCATCTGGCTTAAACAATCAGGCATCTGTAAGTGGAAGGTACTAAGTGTGCAGGAAACAAATCTAGCAAACAAGTTTAACAGATAAAAAGACAAAAAACAAAACAAGACAAAACAAACAAACAAAAAAACAAAACAAGGAGACAATAACCAGAAGCAGGGTAGATAGAGTCAGCCCATGCTTCTGGACTCCACAAACCTACTATCATAGCCTAATTCATAGTAGAATATATGAGTTAAGGGTACAATTTGACAATCATCTTCTCTTGAACAAACAACAGTTGCAGTATCCTCTTTCCTTGTGTGCTATAATTTCCATAGGCTTTGGAGCATTGTCTGGCTTCCATTTTCCCTTATATTAGCTCCCAATTTTATTCTATCAGTGGAAAGCAACCCTTTAGGTTCCCTTGGTAGTTCTTTTGGAAGAAGGGTCAATTTTCACAAGAGGCATTGTTTCACAAGGAATAAAAATCACTTGAACTATTCTATCATTTTTACAAAACTATATGGGTTCTTGACCTAAATTTTGGAATGTAACAATAATTTCTCCTTGAAAATAATAATTTATTACTCCAGACAAAACATGTATTCCTTGAGTTGCTAGTCCTAATTTAGGTAATATCCATCCAAAATGATTTTTAGTGATGCTCATACATATTTCAGTAAAGATTTTTTCTTATTTTTTTTCCATCCAACCAAAAGTACTCTAAAGAATGTAAATTATATCCTCCTGAACAAAGTGTCCTTGTATACAGTGCTGGGACATCTGGCCTCACAGTCCAATACTCAATATTTTGGATCTTATACATTTGTTGGTTTCTAATTTGCATATATGGGATCATTATTCTGGCTAGAGGTATATTTCCAACCCAAATTTGGACTAATACTTTTCCCCTTTACTATCTCTCCAGTTAATACCCAAGGAACAGTTTTTTTCCTTTTCTAATTGACATATATAACATTTCTCTGCTACTTATTTTAACAATGAATGAGAGATACTAATACCTCAGTCTTGTGCCCCCTGGTGTGTGACATGGACCCCTAAATGGCTAGCCATTTTGATGAACCAACTTTGCTAGTACCAGATCATCAGTTGGTGTCAGAGGAGGGATAATATGTTAAGTGACAATATTTCCTAGTCAATCAGCATGTGCATTGTACTCAGATTCTGGGGTGGTGAGGGCCACATGAGTATTTACATAAAAACTGACAGATTTGTAACCAAAGACGTGTCCCATATATCTTCCTATAATTCTTTACTCCACGCTTGTTTTGCCATGAATTTTTCAATTTTGATTTTTCACATGGGCATTCTTGTAGCTAACCCATTACTCACCACCCATGAATCAGTGAATATATGACACTGTCCTCCTTCCTCTGTTTTAATAACTTGTTGTACTGCCATAAGTTCTGTTGTACTGCCATATTGACTATTTCCACCTATCCTAATATTTTCCAAAGTCCACATAGAATATAGATTATAGGCTACCATTTTCCAATGTCTTTTATTACCCAAATATTTTGCTGTCCAATCCCTAAAAATCATTTTGGATAGATATTACCTAAATTAGGATTAACAACTCAAGGAAGACATGTATTGTCTGGGTGGTAAATTCTTGTTATCAAACCATGCATGTGTCTTTTATTCTTCAGTTAATCCATTATATCCCTCATTCCATTTTACCAAAGACTATACCAACTGTTGCTTTGGTTCAGGGGATGAGTCATTTCCCTCAGTACCTATGGTTACTATAGATTAATATAAAGCAGAAATTCCACTTTTGCCTGTTATAGATCTATTTTGAATATACCATTTCCATTTAATTATGCTAGCCTCTTGCACATGTCCAGTTCTGAACTGGATGAGTACTTCAAGTCCAGTTAGAGGAATGCTCATTATCCAGGTCTTAGTAGGGATTCCATATCTTCATATTACTTCATGTTGCAAAGTCAATTTTTCAATCTTCACCAAATCCAATATGCAGCAAACAACCACTTTTCAAAAGTGGTATATTGAAATCCAGATGAAGGGAGTTTCCTAGACCAAAATTCTGAGGGTATATTTTGGGCATAAGTAATGAAATCTAGGGTCAATTGTATAGCAGCTTTGACTTCTTCAAAAGCTTTACTGTGGGGGAAGGGGGCAGAGTCAAAATGCCAGTGTAACAGCACAGACTTGCTAGTGCTGTATTACCCAAACCCAGCCCAAAACTTGTGAAAATGGCTCTAAAGAAATTCTGGAACTGCAGAACCCATTGAATGATGAAATGAAACAAATCTCCAGCCCAAAACAGCCTGGAAGGTCTCCAGTAAGTGTCTATTGTGCTGTCCTAGGAACAGAGTGCCATCCAGCATGGGCCATGCCTGATCAGACTGGGTCTGTGTAGATCTCAGGGGCACAGAATCTTGGGCACCTGTGATAGTTTCCAGACTTCACGACCCCAAAACTTTGAGGACAAACTGGAAGGCCAGTGAAAAAAACCTGTGGTATCTGTGTGAGAGAGAAGAGTGGTCCAACTGCAGCCCTAGGGTAGCAGAGGAGGTGGAGGAGCCCATGAAATCAGTGGCAGCAGCAGCAGGAGCAGGGGCCAAGGCAGTGGAAGTGACTGTTTGTGGAGCTCTAAGCCCAAGTATTGTGGGAGGATCAAGCAGCTGACAGTACAACCTCCACCCCCACTGGAAGCAGAGAACTCCCTTGACAAAGAGCTTAAAAGTCAAGTAAATGGCTGGGAAAATAGAGGTGTTTTGCATAACTAAATATGTATAACCTATATTGAATTGCTTACCTTCTCAGTGGGGATGTATGAGGAGGGAGGAAGGGAGAGTAGTTGGAAATCAAAGCTTTAAAAATAAATGTTAAAAATTGTTTTTGCATGCAACTGGCCAACAAGATATACAGGCAATAGGGCATAGAAATATATCTTGCCCTACAAGAAAATAGAGGGGATGGGGATAAGAGAAGGGAAGGATATGATAGAAAGGAGCTCAGATTGGGGAAAATGATAATCAGAATGCAAGCTGTCTTGAGGTGGGTGGAGGGGAAAGATGAGGAGAACATTTGGAACATAAAATCTTATGGAAATGTCTGTTGAAAACTAAAAAAAGACAAATTTTAAAAAATAAAAAAAATATTAAAAGCTTTAATCTGCTCAAGCCCCCCATAAAATTCATATTTTTCCTAATAATTTTATAGACGGGTTTCAAAATTTGACCTGGATACAGTATGTGATGTTGCCAATATCCATACAATCCTATAAGCTTTTAGACCTCTTTCTTATTGGTGGAGATAGGAAAATCCTGAACCTTTTGTCAGACTTGGAGAAGGATCCCTCACAGCTCCTTATTCCACTGTATATCCCCAAGCTTTACAGTTTGAGCTGGTCCTTGAATCTTTGCAGGGTTAATTTCCCACCCTTTGATTTCTATATGCTTAGTGGAAGCACCAAACTCTTCTTCACCTCTTTTATATTTTTTTCTTGTTTCATTATATCATCTATTTAGTGTGTAAGCTATACACCAGACAACTCTAAGTCATCCAAATGATCAGCCACAATCCTGTGACAAATAGTGGGGCTATGCATATATCATTGTGGAAAGCATCTATAAGTGTATTGTTGGCCCTGCCAAGTGAAAGCAAAAAGGTCCTTTTGTTTAGAATCTATTGGGATTGTAGAGAAAGCATAGGTTATATCAATAATTGTGTATGAAGTCCCGTCATATTTCTGGATTCTTTCTATTAAGGTAATAGTATCTACAACAGCAGCATACAAGGGAGGAGTTACCTTATTCAATTATCTATAATCCTCTGTTATACTCCATGTTCATCTGACTTTCATACCTAGACAGAATTATTCCATCAAGTGATTGTAGGGACTAACACTCCTGCCTCAATATATTCTTTTATAATATTGGTAATTCCATCTTTCCCACCTGGCACATGACACTGCATTAAAGTAATTGCATTGGAATGTTCAGGTAAAGTGATTGAGTCCATTTTTATTTTTCTCACTAAAATGGTATTAATTCCTATGTTCCCCCAAGGCCAGTTGGTATCTCAACACAGATAAAGTTAAAGTCATATCTCCCAATATATCTATTCCAATGACGTATTCAGGAAGGGGTGCAATTACTATGGCATATTCTTTCTTAGGTAATTGTCCAATCTTTATTATTAGTTTGACTTGTCTGATTGATATTTCATCCCCTCCCAGTCCTGGGATGGTGATTGGAATTCCATGTTTACACTTATCAGGGTTTCTACATATAAGGGAGGCCTCTGCCCCAGCATCTATTAATACCCTAGTTACTGCGTTTCATCCTTTTTTCTATATATGATCAAATTCATATGGGGTCTGTAATCCTGTCTGTTTATTTCTTTAATCTGAGCTGAGATTCAGCCAATTTCCTATTCTGTCTGTGTGACAAACTTGGATAGGAGGGTTCAGGAGGGTGTGTAGGGGCTGGTCTTTACTTTTCTATTTTATCTAGTATCAGAACTCTTTTCTAGGTATATCCTGTATAGTTCATTAGTTGTAATACCATCTATGCTTCCAAAATCTACCCCCACTCTCCAAAGAGCAGTAAACAATTTTTTTCCTGTCAATTTATTCTGAATTTTAATCTGTTGGCTATTTGCTCTTCTCTTTCAAGAAAATTTTTCTTTTCCCTAATCTCTTAAGTCACTGACCTGTCAGATATTGTCCAGCACCTCTGAAAGAAGGTACCTATTTCCCCAATTATTAGAGTCGAAACTAGGTGCTTGTAAGCAGGAGGAGCTGTCTTCACTAGTATATTCCCATAGGAAATTTCTAAGAGAGTATCATAGTATGCATCTGTGTTTCCTATCATTACAACAGTTTTCATTACCTTATCCTTTGACTTTCTCAAACAGTCCCTAAGTGAATATCAGGATCTATCTCCACTCGGCCACATAGAGTCAGCAGGATACTGCTTACTGTATCCTTCTGCAGCCGAGTTAACAGATTAGTCCTACTGTTACCTCCTTGCATATTATAATCTCTAAAATCTTGTTGTACAAAAGGATTCTGACTAATACCTATGAATTTCAAACAATCAATGTCATCTACTGATACTCCTCTGGCCCCTTCATCACTGATCCTCACCATACAAAATATCAACTATTCTCCCATTCTCTGGGTGAACAGACTCAAAATATCTGTGACCTCTTCCTGAGGAAAATTCTCAATTACCAACACTGTGTTGCCTCCTTGGTTCTCCCATTTCTCCCTTAGTATTGAGTGTGCTTCTGCCTGAGAAGCTTATCCCTTTAACATTGATTCATCTTAGAACTCTGACTTTGTTACATTTTTCTTGCATGCATTCTCCTGGCAGTCATATCTGTGGCAACTAGACTGGTTCTGTGCAAAGGTGGTATGCAGACTTTTTTTTAGAGGGGGGAATTCAAGGCAATTAGTGTTGAGTAACTATTTCAAGGTCACACAGCTAGTAAGTGTGTCAAGTATCTAAGGCTAGATTTCTTCCTGACTCCAGGGCTGGTGCTCTACTCCCTGCACTACCTAGGTGCCCCTACTTCTTTTGCCAGCTTTTTTCTTGTGCTAAACTAAATGAACAGCTTTTTCTTCTACCACCTGAAACCCCCCACCTTGCTTTTTTAAAGAAGATCTGAATACTGAGAATTCCCATTCTAACTAACTAAATCTTTTTCCATCTGAATTTTTTTCCTTCAGTGTCTCTTCTCTGCTTTTACCCATAATATGATAAACTGTTAATAATATCTAGCCTCTCATACACAGGCCTGCCAGTTCTTTCCCTTGTTTTATTGATATTCCTTGCAAACACTTTCCACATCTCTAGGTTAGCCTTCCTGTAACCTTAGTTCCCAGTTTTCAGAGGGTCTAGTGTTTTTAGGTCATTCCCTTGTTAGGGAGGAATAAGGCAAATCCTCCCTCCCTGGGGTATCCATTTTTTCCTCAAAAGTCTTTCTGCCTCCAAATAAAGATGTTATACCCTGAGATCTTGTTTGTGACACTAAATGTATCACCAACGCAATATTCACAGCACTGAAGTTGATTATGAATATAGTTGCATAGTTCTGAATCACAAAGTGTAACAGAATCTCCACTCTCTTTATAGAGGGCAGAAGAAAAACATTTACACCAGAAAGACACCAGAAAGCCAAATCCATCATAGTAACAAAGATGTCAATGCCCATTATTACTGAAGGGGACAAAGCCATTCCCAAACCTCTCCCTCCCCTTCCCTCTGAGGCCTTCCTACAAACAAACACTCACAGTACTAGCTGTGACTGCCTGTATCCTCTTTCCTCCACCTAATTGCTATCACTAACTTTTTCCCATTTCTGCTGTACTCTTCCTTTTCTACCCATTCAGCAAGCTTCTCCCATCACATGTGACTTAGGCTTCCATGTGATTTAAGCAGGTCACATGGGCCTCTTAATGAATGAGAAATATCTTCCCATTTAAATTACCATTAAATCACTGAACAAGCATGTGTCAGTAGCACAATGGTCACTCAAAGTGAAATCAGAACACAGACTGAATGGACTCCCAGAGCAAATTATGGACTTAGCCCATAACCCAGAATAGGTATAGGCCTTCATAGCATATTTGCTTTCTCTATGCTGAATATTTCACTTAACTGAGAGGGTTGGGGACAACTACAGACTAATAGAACCCAACCTGGGGGCAAATCTGAAGATAAAACATTTGGACACATGTAGAGTCCAGACCTCTACTCACACTCTACTCACTCACATTAATCAGATCATGCCCTTCAAAGAACCAGCTGTATTCTGTAACTCTCTGCTTCAAAGTTTTCTAGAATTCTTGAAGAATATATCATTTAATACACTTCCCTCCTCAAATACCCAGGATTATAAAGAGCAACGAATGTCCTTCCAGGAGTGTCCAGTGTTTGATCCTAACACAAACACAAAGGAATGGTTAAACAAAGAAACAACAAAAGATGAAAGTTATCTTGACGCTTGTGGTGCCTAAGACACAAAACCTGTAGGAGAAGAATAACTCCAAAGTCATAGAATAAAGGCTGAAAGAAAAATGCAGCTTTAAGCATAAAATTCATTATAATTCCTGGAATAAATGTTTAAAAAGATTTAAATGTGTTCAATAAATAATATTTAAGTGACATTAGAAGAACAAATGAAGGAATTGGAAAAGAAATGAAAGTCCTGGAAGATGCACTTGAAAAGGCAAGTAAGAACTTGCTGGAGGAGATGGAAATCTTACCTAAGTAATAGATTGCTTGAAAATTAAAAGGACCAAAGAGAAGTTAATGACTCCTCAAGGAAAGAATAGGGAGAAATCAAAAGCTTGAGGAAATAGAATAAAGAATCATATAGACATGATTTTTATATTATTATCTAAATATATATAGAGTATAGTCTACATGTATAGTATTTATATAGTATATTTATGCATATTGTGTAGTATAGTATATAATACATATATAGTATGATATTTCTGCATAGACATAAATACATATGTATATTTACATATATATGTGCACATATGTAGATATATATGTGCTTGTGTGTACACACCTACACACATTTCTATATGGAAAACAGATCAAGGAGCAACTATTAATAGAATAGTCTAATTACTATTCAACTGATCAAAAAACTTGATCAGTGAGTATGAAAAACAGGCACATTAAAGCATATTTGGTTGAACAGTTAATTGGTCTAAACATTTTGGAAAGAAATTTAGAAGCAGACCATCGAAGTTATTACATGGTGGATACCATTTGACCTAGCAATGCCACTATGTCTACGCCTTTCGGAAATGAAAGAAAAAGGAAAACAACCCATACATACAAATGAATCACAGCTACTGCTCCTCAATCGATCTGTCAATGAATGTCTATTAAGTGTCTATGTGCCAAGTGCTATGCTAAATGTTGAGGATACAAAGAGAAACATGGCAGTCTCTGCTCTCTCAGAATTCACAGTCTAGTAGAGGACATAACATGCAAAGCAACATGTACAAACAATAGACATATAGAATTAATTGGATGTAAGCAACAGAGGGAATGCACTAGCACTTGGACACTAGTGGGCAGCTAGTTGGCATAGTGAATAGAGTGCTAGTCCAGACTCAGGCAGATATGAGTTCAAATCTGGCCTCAGACACTAGGTATGTTTTCTTGGGGAAGTCACAACCCTGTTTGCCTTAATTTCTTCATTTGTAAAATAAACTGGACAAGGAATTAGACAACCACTTTAGTATCTTTTCCTGGAAAACTCCAAATAGAGTCACAGAGTCAGAACAGCTAAGCAAATGGTGGGATTCTAGCTGAGACTGGAATACTGGAAGAAATCTAGGTAATTAAGTAGATAAAGAGGAGGAAGAGGTAGGGAATTCTAGACATGACGAAAGCTCTTGGGAAGATAGCAAAGAACCTGTGTTATATGATAATAGAACATATAGGATAGAGTTGGGCTAGTAAGGTAGAATGAGACTGAGAAGGTAGAAGGAGGCCAGATTATGAAGAATCCTGAAGGTAATAGGGAATCTACTGAATAAGTGAGTGACATGATCAGAATTATTCATAAAGAAGATTAATTCGACCAATAAGTAGAAGATAGACTGAATAAAGAGATGTAAAGCAGGTAGACTAACTTCCACTGGTCCAGGTGTGAGATGATAAAGACCTGTACAAGAGTGGTGGCAATGTCAGAGTATAGAAGGAGTTGGATGAAAGAGGTTAAATCAACAGGATTTCAGAACATATTCAACAGGGGTGGGGAGAAAGAGTGAGGAGTATGGAACGATATCTAGATTAAAAGCCTAGGTCACTGGAAAATAGTGGTACCTTTACGTATGATAAGGACATTGGAAAAGAAGTTGCAGTGGAAAAGATAATGAGTTCAGATTTGACTTTAAATGTGTCTGTGAAGCATCTAGTTTGAGGTTTCTAATACATAACTGGAATTGGGACACAAGATAAGAGAAAAGATAGGACTGAACAAAGAAACTTTAGAAACATCTGCATAGAGATGATAACTGAATCCATGGGAACTGATGCAGTAATCAAATGAAATGGTATATATACATACATACATATATATATGTATATATATATATATATATCTGTCTATATATAGACAGACAGACAGACAGATAGATAGATAGATAGATAGATAGATAGATAGATAGATAGATAGAAAAAAAGATATAGGAGAGAACTCTGGCATCTACATCCACATCTATATTTAGTGGGTATGAGTTGGGCATAAAATGAGAAAGGGAGACTGAGAAACCTAAGTGAAAAGGAAAGCGAGAGTATAGCAATGTCACCAAACCTTAGAAGAGAGTATCAAGGAAAATAGGGTGGTCAATGATGTCAGAGATTGCAGAGTTTCAAGAAGCATAAGGAATGACAAAAGGTCATTTGCCTTGGTAATTTCAGAGATCATTGGTAATTTTGGATAACACAGTTTTAGTTTAAAGAGCACCTTAGAAGTTAAACTGCAGAAAGTTAAGAGAAAGGGAGGAACACAATTTGAGACACATTGTGAATGGCCTTCTAAAGCAGTTTAGCCACAAAAGAGAGGGGAGATATGAGATCGTAGATAGTGGGAATAGAAGTGGTGTCAAAGAGCTAAAAATTAAGAGGTAGCTTAACAAATTAGAGTATATGAATTCAGTGGATTACTATTGTATCATATGAAATGGTAACAGGGACAGCTTCAGAGAAAACTGGGAGACATAAGAATAGATTTACAACAAAACAAGCACAAGCAGGAGAAGAATATACAGCAAAATATAAAAATAAACAGCTTTGAAAAATGATAAGAATGTCTATCAACTTATTTATCAGTTATATTCCTGAAAAAGAAATGATAGAACTAGGGTGCAAAATGAAGTATGTCTTTTTGAACATAGCTAATGCAGCAATTTTATTTGTATAGTTCTGCATATTTGTTACAAAAAAACAAGTTTGTTTTCTCTTTCTTTTCCTTGTTGAAGGGTATGTAGAAAGGGGGAAAAAATTTTAAAATATTTTTTCAATTACATGTAAAAACATTTTTACTTTCATTTTTCAAAAATTTTCATTTCCAAATTCTCTCTCCATTCTTCCCTTCCCCTCACTGAAAAGACACCTAGGTTAATAAAGATTATATATGTGTGATCAGGCAAAATATATTTCCATACTTGTCACATTGTGAAAGAAAACACAGCCTCCCTCCCCCAATAAAATTCAATGAAAAAGAGTTAAAAAAATTATTCTTTGACATGCATTCAGAGGTCACCAGTTCTTTCTCTGGAGGTGGATAGCATAAAAAGTTATTTTTAATTTAAAAATAAAATTCAATAAAAAAAGAATAGTGTGAAGAGTGATAAAACAATTCGATGATGCTGGTGAGAAGTCAAGATCAATAAGAATGCTTTGTTGTTCATTTGCTTGATTTATATCACAGAAAAGAGGAAATTCAAAGAATGAATAGGATTTTTTTTTCAAAGTTTATGAGATAATGACAATTGACAAAAGTTATTCAATTCTTATTTGCTTTGTATTTCCGTTGCCAAGAAGAAGCATGCCTGGAATAGAAATTAAATTTATGTTTCATTGATATTTCTAACCTCAATAGGCGGAGGAAGGATGGGAGGGAAGGAGAGAATTTGGAACTCAAAATTTAAAGTTAAAAAAAAGCTACCTACAAATACTATTTATTGTGAGTTGAGGTCCATAATAAAACACAAAGCAAGACATCACCAATTTTGATGCAATTATCAGCTTCAAGTCATACAGATTAGTAGAACTGCATTTTCAGGTTCTGAAAAAACTGATGAAGCTAATTTATTAAAATGGTGAAGATTTTATGTGGAAGCCCAATATTACAAGTTATAGCTATAGATGCAGTGTAGTTTTCAGGTTGATTTAGTTTATAGAGGTGTTCTTTTTCTCACTGGGTTGTAGAGACTTTAAGGAAGAAAGGACATTAGCTCTAAAAATCTAAAACATAAGAAATGCAATTTACACGGAGACTTCCACTTGTTAAACAAGAAATGAAGATAATCAACATATTCTTACTCTAGAAGTATATAAGAAATAAGACTTTTTGGAGAGGGCTCAGCTGATTGTCACCTTGAGGAAGTAGAGTAAAAGCTTACTGATTAATGTCTGTAAGGCATCCAATGCACAGTCTTTGATAAATCTGATTATTACTGTATCAAATAAACCACTCATTTATCAGCCTTTGTCTAGCTTAGTTCTGTTCACAGGCTGCATGAATGTTGAGAAAAGATAATCACAAACTGCTTGAAACAAACAAATTGGTTTGTTCTAGCTAGTATAGTAATTAGGAGAGGCTAGGACAAAGCAGATCAAAGTTTCTCCACTAACAATGGTGCCAGTTTAATGGTGCTAGTAGGGACAAAAATCCCTATCACAATATTATGTAGGCACATTATCGCCATATGCATAAAAATATCTGAAAAAAATAAAAACAACCTCCCACCAAAACAAAACAAATCAAAAACCCAGATTGTTTAATAAAATTGTATTTAAAAGTTGACAGAGATATAGAGAGATGTGCATATATAATACACCTATATATATGTTTATGTATATATGTGTGTACATATATATGTATATTATACATATATACATATATTTGTGTGTGTATCAAGGTACCCTAGGTTACATATGTGTTTCAATAGCATTTTATTTTTTCCAATTACATGTAAACACAGTTTTTAACATTCATTTAAAACACTGATTTCCAAATTTTCTCCCTCCCTTCCTTCTCCCTTCCCTAAAAAGGTAAGAATTTTAGTAGGTTATATAATGTGTTTTAAGTGGATTTATTCTGTAAATGCTTTCTGGAGCAATTGCTATATTTAGTCACATTTCTCATTTCATAGTTTCTTTGGTGTATCAAGCCCAGGCACATTCAAAGATAGTTTCCATGTAGATTAGAAGTGTAACTGCATTTCCTAGCTAATTCTGAAGAATTTTCATTTGTTTACAGGTTTCCCATATCCTTTATGATTCAAAACGAGTGATTGATATATTTTATACCAGTGGTCTTACCCAGATTTCAAAACAAAACACAACACAATAGCTAAGCACGTTGATATTGTGAGTGGGGAAAGAACACTGAATAAATTCAGACTTCTTTTCTTGAATTGCTCGTCAAATTAATTATTAATTTCCCCCATTCCTCTTCTAGTTTAAATGAAGAGAAAAAGCCAATGCATAGTTTGGTGTTTTACAACCAGACTTTAGTTGGACCAAATGTAAACTAATCTTGGAGAGAAAGATCCCTCAAAGATTACATACCAATAACCAGCTTTTGTCTATTCTTTTCCAGAGAAAGAAAGAATATGATGACTCCATGGGGTTGAATGGAACAATGAAAAATTACGATAGAAATGAAGTTTAGGTTGACCGACACTCAAAGTGGATTCTTCTGATTCCAAATTCTAAGTAGGAGATATAGTCAGATTTGAGAGTTTGGAAAAAAAAATCTCTTCCATTTGTATTCAGAATGTTTCAGACTAGGAAGCAGGCTATCTTCCAACTGATGAGTTTCTCCTGGAGCTTCTAGTTTGAGGAAACATCCAAGTTAGTCATACTCACTCTTCCAAACCTCTTCTAGCTCCAGTCTAGACTATGAGACTTCTCTCTCCCCTGAGCAAATTTTCTTCCCTCATTAAAAAAGTGAGCTCCCTGAGGGGAGGGACTGTCATTGACTTTGATATTATTTGTACTATCATCACTTAGCACAGCAACAGCATCTGGCACAGAGTAAGCCCAATGAATATTGGTTGACTCACTTTAACTAGTTAGCAAGGAAAAAAAGAGACATTTATTAAGCTCCTACTTACTATGTCCCAAGCACTATGCTAACCATTTGGTAAAAATTATCTCATTCGATCCTCATTACAACCCAGAGAAATAAGTGTGGTTATTGTCTCCATTTTGCAGTCAAGGAAATGGAGGCAGAAAGAGGTTAACTGACTGGTCCAGGGTCACACAGCTAGGAAGTGTTGGAAGATGCTTCAGTAATTTAGGGAAGCCAGCAGACTTGGCATAAAAGAGTGGCAGCAGTGTTGAAAAGGAGAAGATGGATAAGCAAGTCATTGTGGAGATGAAATTGATAGAGAAAAGGAGCAAATGTGTGTGTAAGTGTGTGTGTATCTCCAGATCTTTGAAAAATTAATATGAAAAAGAGAATAAGAAATAATCACTTTTTTAGTTGAATTAAACACAGTAACTCAATGTGTTCAGAGACTTACATCAAGCTAATTACTAATTCTTACTAAAGTATAGATTATATAGTGCCACTATTCCTAGTTCTCTTAATATATAGATACAGATACACACACTTTATATATATATATATATATATATATATATATATATATATATATATATATTGGCAGCATCTCACATTTCTATAGCACTTTAATGAGTACAGAATTCTTTCTTGACAGCAACTCCAGGGAGTAAGTTAATGTTACTCTCAATTTACACATGAAGAAAACATTAAAATTAATTGAAACCTTAAATAGCAGAGCCTGATTCAGGCTCTTGGGTATAAAGCCAACTCACATTTATATGTATAGAGTTTCAATTTACAAATGCTTTCTTCACCCTGAACTTTGAAAGGACACCCCAGAAAGAATTATTCCATTTTGTGGATGAAAACACTGAATCTCAGGGAGGCCCAGTGACTTGCCCAAGCTCCCACAGCTGGAAGGTAGACAAAAATCTGGGTCTTCAGATAACAAATCTTGCGACATGGCTGCCAAATGAATATGTAAATTCTTAGCAATCACCTGGATGCTTCCTTTGATTCCAAGCCTTGATTTAATCCTCTTTGATTATACTTTGCTTTGGTGTCTGTAACTTTTTGATTTGCTGACACTTACACTGTGGGCTTTATTAACAGTAGCCAAACTATGGTTGTTATCATCCATGAGTGGCCCAGTCTACCCCACCCCCCACACACATGCACGCATGTACGCATAAACACACACACACACACACACACACACCTCTCCTGGATTTGATCTCCTTATAGATTAAAAAAAAAATTCCGTATGGTTTTCTATTCTTAACATGTTACTTTTAGAAATAACCCTTTATTTTTTCATCACCTAGTCTAATACATAAACTCATTATGGATAATCCCAATTATCTGAGCTGTATTCTGAAAGTTTTCTAGGGGACTTTCTTATCATTTCACTTCCTCTAAGCTAGAGGAAGGATTCATTTGATCCATTTTATAAATGTATCTCAGCTACAGGAAATATGATCAAAATCACCCCTTTTTAAAAATGATCTGTCAAAAATCCTCAAATAATATTTCTAAAGAGGGCACATTATTTCAGGAATGCTGCTAGTTTTGCTTATGTAAATAATGTTTTAAAGCAATTTAACTGTCATAAAAACATATTTTCTTGATGTATTATAAAAAATAAGTATCTTAAGGATATTACCCTCTTATATGGATCATTTTGAATTTTAAACTCTAAGTCTATGGGCAGGTTTGCTCACTATGTGAATCATTTTTCAATTTCTTACTCTTACATGTTAGGCAGAAAGGAAAGGTTTAAAAAGCAGATCAGGAGAAACAGTTCTTGAATATTATTTGCCAGATCAGAGCCATTCTCTCAAGTTTTATGTTATAAGAAGCTTAATCCAAATGAGGCATGAGACATAAGAAAATGATATAGCCATTAGCTGATATGACATCTGTGATAGGGAACTTAAACTCTTGGTATAGGATAATGAAATTTGGGAATCTTGACAGCACTCAAAGCCTGCATTTTTAATAGTATTTTTTTTTGTCCAATTACAAGTCAAGATAATTATTAGCATTCATTTTTACAAGATTTTAAATTCCCAATTTTTCTCCCTCATTCCTTCCCCTTTCCTCTTCTGAAAGTGGTAGGCAATTGGATACAGGTTATACATGTTCTATTATGTGAGACAAATTTCCATATTAGTCATATTTGTGAAAGAAGAAACAGTATGAAAAAAACATGAGGGGGGCGGAGCCAAGATGGCGGAGTAGAAGGACGCACATTTACGAGCTCCGAAACCAAAGCCCATGGAATTGGTGTAGAAAGAGTCCCCCATAGATTCTGGGTGAGCGCAAGGTGTGCAGAGGCAGAGTGGAGGAGATTTCCGTTCCAGGGAGCCCTGAGGACCCGTCCCCAGGGTCCGGCGCACCCCGGAGAGTAAACCCGACCCCCAGCGCTGCCCTGGCCGAGGCCTCAGAGAAGCGGATCCGAGCAGGCTTCAGAGACGGAAGCTGAAGCAGCCGGGAAAGTCCCTCCGCCCACAGAAGCAGGTCAGTGAGAGAGGCCGGGCTGAAGGAGAGGGGAAGCGGGGCGTCTCCGTGACTCGGGCCCCCTCGGGAGGAAGCGGCTGCGGCAGAGGCGTGGGCGGCGGCTGAGGCGGCAGCGGACCGGGACTCAGGAATCCCCCAACAGCAGGCAGGATCTTCATTACGGAAGATTCCCGCATAAAACCTGACGGAGCTGAGCCTGGGAGACGGCCCTGCCCCCACCCCGCTCTGTTGCTGAAGGCTTCTGCTCGGGACCCCCAGGGGAGCTGAGATTGGGAGGCGGGCCCCCCACCCCGCCCCCACCCGCTCCATTCCTGAGAGTCTCTGCATAAAGCCCCCCCACCCCAGGGATCAGAGTCTCGGAGGCAGCCCTGGCCCCACCCCAGCACCTGAACTAAAGCTCACTGATTGACAGCCAGCAGGAGGAAAGCCCATTTAAATCTCAGAAGACAAGCACTAGCTGGGCGGATCCAGGCGGGGGTGGAAAGGAATCTCAGAAGACAAGTTAACTGGTTGGGAAAATGCCTAGAAAAGGGAAGAAAAATAAGACTTTAGAGAGTTTTTTCCAACAAATGCAAATGATCCCGACCTTCGGATCTGATGGCGAGGATGAGGACGTATTCTTACCATCAGGGAAAGACGTGGAGGGCGGGGCCTCAGTACCCCAGACACCCCAGGGGGGTGGTGGGTGGGCTCAGGCCCTGGAAGAGCTCAAAAAGGATTTTGAAAAGCAAGTTAGACAGGTGGAGGAAAAACTGGGAAGAGAAATGTCAGAGATACAACAAAAGTATGAAAAACAGGTCAATACCTTGGTAAAGGAGACCCAAAAAAATGCTGAGGAAATTAACACCTTGAAAAATAGGCTCACCCAATTGGCAAAGGAGGTTCAAAAAGCCAACGAGGAGAAGAATGCTTTCAAAAGCAGAATGAGCCAAATGGAAAAAGAGGCTCAAAAGCTCACTGAATTTAATAGCTCTCTCAAAATTAGCATGGAACAGATGGAGTCTAATGACTTTATGAGAAACCAAGAAATCACCAAACAAAACCAAAAGAATGAAAAAATGGAAGAGAATGTGAAATATCTCATGGGAAAAACAACTGACCTGGAAAATAGATCCAGGAGAGACAATTTAAAAACTATGGGACTACCTGAAAGTTATGATCAAAAAAAGAGCCTAGACATCATCTTCCATGAAATTATCAAGGAAAACTGCCCTGACATTCTAGAACCAGAGGGCAAAGTAAGTATTGAAAGAATACATCGATCACCACCTGAAAGAGATCCAAAAAGAGAAACTCCTAGGAACATTGTGGCCAAATTCCAGAACTCCCAGCTCAAGGAAAAAATCTTACAAGCAGCTAGAAAGAAACAATTCCAGTACTGTGGAAATACAATCAGGATAACCCAAGATCTAGCAGCTTCTACATTAAGGGATCGAAGGGCGTGGAATAGGATATTCCAGAAGGCAAAGGAACTAGGACTCAAACCAAGAATCACCTACCCAGCTAAACTGAGTATAATACTTCAAGAGAAAATATGGTCTTTCAATGAAACAGAGGACTTTCAATCATTCTTGATGAAAAGACCAGAGCTGAAAAGAAAATTTGACTTTCAAACACAAGAATGAGAAGAAGCATGAAAAAGTAAACAGCAAAGAGAAGTCTTAAGGGACTTACCATGAGTGAACTGTTTACATTCCTACATGGAAAGACAATATTTCTAACTCTTAAAACTTTTCAGTATCTGGGTAGTTGGTGGGACCACACATACACATGTACACGCATGCACACACATACACACATGCACACACATACAGAGATAGAGAGCACAGATTGAACTGAATAGGATGGGACCATACCTTAAAAGAAACTAGGGTAAATGGTGAGAGAGAAATGTAGGGGGAGGGAAAGGGAAGGGGGTAACTATATGTCATTTAAGAGGCAGGTAGTTTTTCTTAGTGGAGGGAAAAAGAGGAGAGCTGAGAAAAAACAAAACAAAACAAAACAAAACAAAAACAAGAAGTTTACCCTCATCACATTTGACTAAACGAAGGAGTGAAATGCACATTCATTTTGGTATGAAAACCTATCTTACAGTATAAGAAAGTGGGGGAGAAAGAGATATTGCAAGGGGGGGGATGATGGAAGGGAGGGCAAAGGGAGGAGGGAGCAATTTGAAGTCAACACTTGGGGAGGGACAGGATCAAAAGACAGAAGAGAAACAATGAGGGGCAGGTTAGGAGGGATGGTAATTCAGTTAGTCTTACACAACACGACTATCAGGGAGGTCATTGGCAAAACTACACAGATATGGCCTATATTGAATTGCCTGCTGTCCCAAAGGGAATGGGTGGGGAGGGAGGGATGAGGAGAATTTGGAACTCAAAGTTCTAGGAACAACTGTTTAGTATTGTTGTTGCAACTAGGAAAGAAGACATACAGTTAAGGAGGAATAGAAAGTCATCTGGCCCTACAGGAGAAAAGAGAAGATGGAGACAAGAGAAGGGAGAGATGACAGAAGAGAGGGCAGATTGGAGATAGGGAAAATTAGATTGCTTGGGGTATTGGGGTGGGGGGAGGGGATAAAAGGGGAGAAAATTTGGAACCCAAAAATTTGTGAAAATGAATGTAAAAAATTTAAATAAATAAATAAAAAAAAGAAAGAAAAAAACATGAAAAAGAATAAAGTGAAAAAATGATTCCACCTATATTCAGAGTCCATCAGATTTTTATTCAGATTTGAATAAAAATTTTCTTCGTGAGTCCATTGTATTTGTCTTAGATCACTGTCTTGCTGAGAAAAGTTGTGTCATTCATAGACAGTTATGACAATGTTACTGATATAGTGTGAAATGTTTTTCTGGTTCTGCTCATTTCACTTTGCATATGGCTTGTATTCTTATAAATCTAATTCAGTTCTCTGTATATTTGAGAAATGAGACCATCAAAACAGATACTTGGTATAAAGATTGCTTTCCCCAGCTTTCTGCTTTCCTTCAAATCTTGGTTGCATTGCTTTTATTGTACAAAATCTTTTTATTTTAATATAATCAAAACTTTCTAATTCAAATTTTGTAAGGCTCCCTATCTTTTGTTCAGTCATTAATTCTTCTTTCCCTCCCCTACATCAGACAGGTAGACTATTCCTTGCTCTAATTTGCTTGTGGTGTCATCCTCTGTGTCTAAATCATGTACCCATTTTGACCATATCTTGCTATATGGCGTGAGATGTTAGTCTATTCCTAGTTTGTGTCCTATTGTTTCCCAGATTTCCCAGCAGTTTTTGTCACATAGTGAGTTCTTATCCCAAAAGACTGGGGCCTTTGGCTTATCAAACACTAGGTTACTATGGTCATTGAATACTGTGCAATCAATATCAAATCTATTCCACTGATCCACCGCTCTGCTTCTTAGACAATACCAGATAGCATTGATGTTTACTGCTTTATAGCATAGTTTAATATCTAGTATTGCTAGGCAATCTTCCTTTATATTTTTTAAATTAATTCCCTATTCTTCCAGATGAAATTTGTTGTTATTTTTTCTAACTCTATCAAAAATTTCTTTGGCAGTTTGATTGGTATGGCACTAAATAAGGAAATTGGTTTAGGTAGAATTGTCCTTTTTATTATATTGGCTCAGCCTACCCATGAACAACTGATATTTTTCCAGTTGTTTAGATATGACTTTATTTGTGTGAAAAGTGTAATTGTGTTCATATAGTTCTTGAGTTTATCTTGGGAGGTAAACTTGCAAGTATTGTGTGTTGCTTGCAGTTATTTTAAATGGAATTTTTTTTATCTCTTGCAGCTGGACTGTCAGTCATATAAAGACATGTTAATGATTTATGTGAGTTTATCTTATATCCTAAAACTTTGCTAAAGCTGTTAATTATTTCAAATAGTTTTTTAGTCAATTCTCTAGAGTTCTATATGTATGCAACCATATCACCTGCAGAGAGTGATAGGTATGTGTCTTTCTTGCCTGTTCTAATTCTTTTGGCTTCTTTTCCTTCTCTTGGAGCTGATGCTAAACTTTCTAGTACTACATTGAACAGCAGTGGTGATAATGGACACCCTTGCTTCAAATCTGATTTTATTGGAAAGGCTTCTAGTACATCCCCATTACAGATAATTCTTATTGATGACTTTAAAGAGATAGTGCTTACAATTTTAAAGTAAACTCCATTCATCACTATGCTCACTTGTTTTTTGTTTTGTTTTGTTTTTTTAATAAGAATGGTACTACATTTTGTCAAAAGCTTTTTCTAAGCATCTCTTGAGATAATCATGTGATTTCTGTTGGTTTGTTGATATGATCAATTATGTAGATAGTATCCCTAACTTTAAACCAACCCTGCATTCCTTGTATAAATCCTGCACAGTCATAGTGTATAATCCTTATGATATATTGCTGTATTCACCTTGTTAGTATTAAATTTTTAGTTATTAATAAAATTTTAGTTATCAATTTTCGCATTTATGTTCATAGGAAAATTAGTCTGTAGTTTTCTTTCTCTGCTTTAGTTTTTCCTCGTTTAGGAATCAGCACCATATTTGTGTCATAATAGGAGTTTGGTAAAACTTATCATGTGGTACTGGAATTAATTGTCCTTTAAATGTTTGGTAGAATTCACTTGTGAACTCATCTGGCTGTGGGGACTTTTTCTTAGTGAATTTATTAATAGTTTGTTCAAGTTCTTTTTCAAAGATAGGATTATATAGGCATTCTATTTCCCCATTTGTTCATCCAGATAATTTATATTTTTGTAAATATTCATCAATTTCACCAGGATTGTCAGATTTATTAGCATATAGTTAGGCAAAATATTTCCTAATTACTTTCTTCTTCAAAGATGGCGATTTCATTCTTTTCATTCTTGATCCTGGATATTTGGTTTTCTTCTTTCTTTTTTTAAATCTAATTAACCAATGACCTATCTTATTTTTTCCCAAGAGCTCAATAGCTTATTTTTTTCTTTTTTACTTTCCATATTATTATTCTCATCTTCGACTTTCAGGGTACCAATTTTAAATTTTTCTTTCTCTAGGTTTTTTAGTTGCATGTCCAATTCATTGTGTGACCATTCGGTGATTTTGCTATTTTCTTAATGTAAGAATTTAGAGAAATAAAATTTGCCATACCTACTGCTTTGAATGCATCTCATAAATTTTGGTATGTTACCTCATTGTTGTCTTTCTTTTTAATGAAATTATTGTTTGTTTCTATGATTTGTTCTTTGACCCACTTATTCTTTAGGATTAAGTTATTTAGTTTCCAATTAACTTTTCATTAATCTTTCCACTGTCCTTTGTTATTTTTTTTTGCATTGTGACCTGAAAAGAATACATTTAATAGTTCTTCCTTTCTACATTTGATTTTTAGATTTTTATGCCTTAATAAATGAAAAAATGTTGCGTAGGTGCCTTGTACTGCTGAGAAAAAAGTTATATTCCTTTCTGTTTCTATTCAGTTTTCTCTAATAATCTGTCATATAACTTTTCGAGTATTCTTTTTACCTCCTTAATTTCTCTCATTTATATTTTATTTGGATTACTGAATTCTGAGATGAAACAGCTGAGGTCCCCCCCAAAATATAGTTTTGCTATTCCTTCCTGTAACTAACTTAATTTCTTTAAGAATTTGGATGTTATACTACTTAGTACATATATGTTTAGTGGTTTAGTGTTAATATTGCTTCCTTGTCTATGTAAGCAAGATGTTGTTTCCTCCCTTATTTATTTTAAATATACCTATTTTTGGTTTTACTTCATCTGAAAACAAGATTGCTATTCCTGAGATACACACACACACACACACACACACACACACACATATTTTACTTAAAGTGAAGAGCAATAGTGTCTACTCCAATCCTTCCCTTTATTCTGTGTGTTTCTCTGTGTTTCAAGTGTGTTTCTTGTAGGATTTTCTTTGATCCACTTTTCTATCCCCTCTTGTTTTATGTTTATTCACATTAATAGTTATGATTACTAACTGTGTATTTCCTCCATTCTGTTTTCCCTCCAGTCTGTCTTCTCTTCTTTCACCCTTTCCTTCTTCATCTTCTAAGTTTCTTGGATTCAAAAATTTTTTTCACCCTGTTTTTTGTGTGTTTTTGTTATTCCAGGATTTGTTTTGAGGCACTATTTTATGGTTGTTTGGAGGTGAATATAGAAGAATTATAGTGTTTACTCCACCATTTTGGCTCCTGGAAGTCCCCTAAAATATTTCAATGGCATGGAAACAAGCCAGTTGAACACCTAGTTAGTAAGAATGATTAAATATGAAGTTATCATATGGTATCAGACACCCACATCATATTTTCCTTGATCTAGATCTTTTTACCCTCTATCAAGCCTCTTAATAGTCTTATCATATCCCAAAAACAAGAACAATAACTTATCTATCTAAATCTCACTTCCTCTCTTCCTAATCTCAAATGATTCGCATATCTTTCAACACTATCTTCTCTTTGACTTCTGTCTCACAGGAATAGGTGGCTTTTCTTGTCAAGGCAAACCCCTCTACATGAAAAATTCCACCACACATTCTCCAGGAGATTGTTCCCTCCATAACTCCAACTCTCACTTATTCTCAATATCTTCCTGGTCACTTCCTGAATGCCCACAAGCAGTCATATCTTCATAAAAAAATGATAGAAGCAATAAAAAGACACTCACGTGAGTCATGCATCCTTGCTAGCTGTCATTTTATATCTCTTCTACCTTTTGTGAATAAACTCTAAGCTCTTTCTACATTTTATCCTCTCCAAAGAGCTAGAAGAGCAATAGAGAAATAAAGACTACATTTTCTCTGTGAAGAAAGCAATCCATAGTATTTATCTAGGCAAAGTAAATAGATGATGATTTTAATGAGCATTTTTGATGATATCCAATTTTGTTTACAATTAATGGGCTTCTTTGTATGTTAAAATGTACTTTGACATAATAAGTAAAATATAAAGCAGAGTAAATGGTCTTTTTAAGATGGTGTAGTATGTTCCTCCATTTCAAGTGTGGTAGGGGAATATTGTCAGAGTTTCTAAGGATCATTGAAAAGCTGTTTTCATTTTCATTGATTTCATTTGATTCATTTTAAAATTTCATAGATGGATTAAAAACTTTTCTTCATAAATAAATAGTAAACTGTCTTGATTATGATATTCTTTGTGTCCAGGTGTATGGTTTTACATTAGCTGGTTCTTGAATCTACCTTTGCTCAAACCCGATATTACCATTTATCTCTCACCTGGACTGAAGACCTAGGAAGGCAAAACTCCTAAGACTTTTAGTTTTCCTAGGATTCCACTGGAATCCTCCATACACTATTACTCCAACAACAGCAGACACAGCAACAAAAATGCAATATATAGAGTGCTTTAGGTTTGTAATCATTTATGTACAACAGATTTTGTTTTATCTTTGCAACAATTCTGAAAGATTAATTCTATTATCACTGTCATTTTTCCGACGAGAAAACTAAGGCTGACAATGAATAAGTGACTTTCTCAAAGTTATAGAGCTAGGAAGCTTCTGAAACAGTGTAAGAAATGAGGTTTTCCTGACTTCAAGTCCAGCACTATATAAAGTAAAAACAAAATAACTGTAATACTAATAACTGTTTGGCACATTGTAAGAATGACAAAAGAAATAGAAATAATTTAGTTTTGTGCTTTTCCTTTTTTACTTCTTTTCTTTTGTCTTTCCCAAACCCATCATTCTTAATTATCTTTTGCCACCAACACATATGAATAATCATACAAACACACATATACCCCAAACTAGTATCTTCTTTTGGTAAATTTGAAAAAAAAAACAACTAAATAGTTAATTGATTCAATTTTAGATGCAAAATGTAAATATTTCCAGGAAAAATAAAAACAAGGACTTAAAAGAAGATAATAGATATTAAAAACTTTTTTCTCCATTTTCGTTAGCTTTATCCATGTGAATGTTCTACATTACTAGATACCATAGCAAATTTTTAGTTAGCCGAATTGTGAGCAAGTTATCTACTAATTAGTTTATTCCCATGGTAAATTTATTTTGGTTATTAATCAGAAGCAAATAAATGAGTGCTGGGAAGAAAAGGAGCTGGCAGCTTATGATTGTAGTGCCTTAAATTCAAGGTCATTATTATGTATTATCTTTACTTCCTGAACCAGGTCTTCCCTTTTCATATTTGAAACCAATTTATTCAAATTTAGTGGCATATTACATTATTAAATGCAATATATTTTTTTATTTCAGATGCAGTAAGAAATACATCATGGATATGAAAAACAAAATATATATTCTATAATATTATATAGGGGAAAAGTAAGTAAGAGAATATTTAGGGGAGAAAAAGTATGTTGGAAATGAAGAAATGGAAGAGACTAAAAGATGGAAGGAGTTTAAACAAATTAGAAAGTATTCAAAATGAAAACTGAAATCTCTATAACAAAACAAAAAATTGGGACCCAGTCAAAAGTATGTAACTTTCTTTCTAAATATCTGCACTGATGGTGGCACTGAGGAGCAAAAAGGGAAGGAGAGATTATGTTTTCAAAACAGCCCGGTCTTAAAGTATCCAGACATGAATTTAGCTTGGCATTCATAATATGCAATGCTTGTTCCACCATCAATGAATTGATAAATACTAGAGGTCTTAATCCATATGAGTACTGACATTCTTGAAATAAATAAAAACAGAAGAAATAAAGAAGTAACAGATTAATGAGGGAGCAGTTCATAGGTTTTCCCCTGAAAGAAGAACAAAGATGTTTGGATAAGTTG
This sequence comes from Bettongia penicillata ogilbyi, assembly GCA_023548195.1. Taxonomy (NCBI): domain Eukaryota; kingdom Metazoa; phylum Chordata; class Mammalia; order Diprotodontia; family Potoroidae; genus Bettongia; species Bettongia penicillata. Next base: position 2,240,075 of record JAJHZJ010000352.1, read on the forward strand.
GATTAAATTTGTCACTCAATTCACTGCTCTATTCTCCGGGTCCCAACTGAGAAAAGTCTAATCCATTTTACACATCAAAACACTTTAAATATTTGAAATCAGGCCTCTTAACCTAATTAAGGACTCCTAAGAAGATTACAGCATTGTTTCTTTTTTATATCCCTAGTTGAAGGTAATTTGTTCAAATGTTTTTAATTCTCACTTCCTGGATTCCTAGGTAGAAATGATGACAATAAGGTTACCTCCCTTCCCCTTTCCTCTTCTCCTCTCTTCTCCTCTCCTCTCTTTTCCTCTCCTCTCACTTTCTCCTTTCTTTTCTTGAGACTAAGACTTTCTCCTCTTACCCAGGTTGAAAGTACAGCTGTCACTCACTGGACCAATCCTACTGTTGATTGGCATGTTCCTTTTCCAAACTGCTCCTGGGAACTCACAATATTAGTACTGGGTTTACTGTGAACACCCAATAGACTTTATCCCTATTTTATTTGAAAGCTCCTGAGCTCAAGCAATCCATCAATTGGCTTCTTTAGTAATGGAATTACAGTCATGTGTCATCATGCCAAGCCAAAGCATTAAACATTAAACAATTAACATAAACATTAAATTGAAAGTTTCTCAAGTACATTTCAATAGTATAAGGGACTCTATAACAGCATAACTATGATGATACATTTATTCAATGAGTCTGTTATGCCAAATAAAAGGTAAATATGTGCTCATCTAAGGGTTTTTTCAGTATCATGAATCTGTACAGAGTTGAAAAAGAATTATTACAAATCAATGGAAACACTCTTAAATAATCTTTTTCATATATGATATTACATTAATTTCATCAAGAGCACTTGAAACTCTTGCTAAATCCACAATAATTCTAAAACATGCCAAAATATGAATATTATATAAACTAAATATATAGCAAAAAGGATTCTGGGAAGATAGCAGAGTAGGTAGAATATTTCAAATTTTCAAGGTTTTCCACCACAAAAGTGATACAATAGTACCTTGGGGAAAGCATAGAGCCATGGAAATAAACAAGAGTAGATAGAGAACAGAGGTTTTCCCTGGATAATCAAAGAAGATTTGAGGAAAAATCCCAGGACAAGATTTGAGCAAACAACTGCAGGCTAGGTCCACTTTAAGAACAAGTTACAAGAATTTTAAACAAGCCCTGGGGTTACCTAGATTGGGAGGCTGCCTTGGCCTCAGTCATAGGAGCTTTTAGTCCAGGGAAAGTGAGAGGAGTTGGTCTGGGGAACCTCTGCTGGTATGGAACATCAGACCCAGCTGTGCTGCAGAGTGCCACGGGATGAGAAGGAGCCAGCACAACCCTAATGAATGTAGAAGCAGTGGGGTGGGACTGCACTGGCTATAGGCATGTACAGGTCTTGGTTTGAGTTCAAGGTTAGAGGAGAGAACTAAAGAGGATGAGAGACTGAATGCACCATGCTCCATGCCTCAGGACTACAGATGATTACCAAAACCAAAAAAAAAAGATTGCACCAACAGAAAAGAAAGAATCCAACCATAGAGAGCTAATATGAGAATAGAGAAGACCAGTGTTTGTCTTCAGAGGAGGATAGTGAAACAAAGAAACCCTCCTCCATCCCAAAGAATAATGTCAAATTACCACTTGCCCAAAAGTAATACATTGAATAACTTAAAAGCAAGACTTTAAAAATCAAATGAGAGACATCAAGGAAAAATTCAAAGGAAAAGTAGGGAAAATACTATATAAACAGAATATTAAGATATGAAAGCCAATCAATTTAAAAAGGAGATCCAGAATCTTAAGATGAAAATGACTCCTTGAGAATCAGAATTGGGCAAAAGGAAACCAGTAAAATTATAAAAAATGCAGAAATATAAAAAAAATATAAAGAATGAAAAAAATAGAAGAAAATGTGAAGCATCTCATAAGAAAAACAACGGATCTGAAGAAAAGATAAAGAAGGGAAAACATAAGAATAATTGGACTACCTGAAAGTTCTGATCAAAACAAGAACCTAGTACAATAATATAAGAAATAATTAAAGAAAATTGCCCTGAAGCATTAAAACAAGAGGGGAAAGTAAAAATAGAAAAAAAGTCTACCAATCACCATCTGAAAAAAGAATATTATAATTAACCAAAACCCCCCGATCAAGGACAAAATATTATAAGCAACAAGAAAAAAATCAACATACATATCATGGTACGACAATTAGAATCAAACAAGACCTGGCATCAATGACACTAAAATTGTGGAGCAAATATCAGAACGTTATATATTGAAGAACAAAAGAACTGCGCTTCTGATTGAAAACTTTATACCCAGCAAAGCTAAGTGTAATTCTGAATGAAAAAAATGGACATTTGATCAATTGTCATACTTTCAGGACACTGTTCAAAAAAATCCTGCATTTAATAGATGATTTGACATACGAGGACCAAGAGACATAAAAGGCACACACCAATGACGAATACAAGGGACTAAATAAGGATATAACGTTTTATCTTTTATTTATGGAAAATGTAAAACCTAAGAATAAGATTGCTACTAGTAATTAGATAGCTTATAAGAAAGATTGGGGTAGAACTGAGTATGATATTACTTTGAAAAGTAAGGCTGCTTATGGATAGCTTAAAGAGTAATTATCTTATACAATTGTGGTAGAAGAGGAAGAAACAATACAGAGGAATTAGATGGAGGATGGGAGCTGTTAGTTTTGGAAATCTAGTTTCATTTTGAATAGCTTTAAGAGGTGAAAATACATCCATCCATCCATCCATTCATATATATATATATACACACGCGCGAGCACACACACATATGTATATATATATATATATATATATATATATATGAGTAAAAAAGTCTTCTAAATTTAGAAAGAAAACTTTAAGGGGATATGGAAGGGGGGAGGAATCTTTATGGGGAAGGTGAGGGAATAGGTTAAAAGGGGAATATAGGACTGTGTTTAGATTTAGGAGAATGGGAGAACAAGGGAAGAACTGCTGGAGTAGAGGAAGGTTAAATAGTAGAAGGGTAAGGAAGCAGGTAGAAGTAAAGCAGAGGAGTTAGGAGAGATAGGTAAAAATGATTTTCTCAAACATAACAACAAAGATTGGGTGTAGAATCTCCTAGGGAAAGTGTATATTTATATATGTATATATGTATGCATGTGCATATATGTATACAGGTACGTATATAGCAATATCAATATATAAATATATGCACTCTCAATTGCGGCTGTAGGGTTCCAGGTAGGGGAGAGGAAGGGGGAAAAAACAACGTAAAATGTATAGCAGAGAACAAAAGAAAATCTACAAGGAAGCAAGAAAAGATGGACAGTTTTTAACATAATGTGCAGTATTTAATATATAGATTTTCTTGAAATGAAAAGCTATTGCTATATATTCTGAATCTTATGGTCTGCTGTGCACATGATATTTTTTCCTTTTCTCATTTTATATTTAAATTTATAATGTTTCTTTTTTTTCTTATTTTGCATTAAATTTCTAGTATTTGCCTAAAATAAAAAACAAGAAAATGGAGAATTCATATAATCCATACTATAAAATGTAGATTTATATGTTAAGTTTATCAGTTTAGGGACAGGCTCCACAAGCGAGTAATCAACTTGTCCCAATTCAATTTAAATCAATTCTTTCCAATTCATCAAACATTTATTAAATACCTCCAGGATGGCAGACATTGAGCTAGGAAATGGTGATACAAAGACAAAAACAAAATAGTATTTTTCCTCAAGTTTATGTGCTTCTGTGATGGAATGGGGTGGGGAGAACAAGACATATAGAAAAAAGAAGTAAAATATATACTAAAAAAATAAACATATCCACCATAGCCAAAACTCCTGCTTCTGGAAAGACTGAGGTTGGTAGATTACTTGTGTTTGGGAGTTCCAAACTGCAGTAGGTCTAAACCAATCAAATATTTGCACTAAGTCCCATACTAATATGAATCCATGAGATTGGGAACTGGGGGAAACAAAAAAGAAGTGACTGAGCAAGGATGGAAACAGAGAAGGTGAAAGCTCCCATGACTATCAACAATGGAGCCAGATCTGTGAGCAGATGTTAAAGTTTCAACCTGGGTGAATTGGGAGACTTAGCCTCAAAACAAACAAAAAATGCAATATAATTGTGAAGACAGGAGAATGTCTAACAATTTATTAGGAACAACAACCTTTTACAAGGAATCAAGAAGGTCTTTTGGCAAAGTAGTACTTGACCTGAATCTTCAATCAGATAGGGAACCCAGAGGCAGATTTAGGGTACAATTTTAGTATCAAGGATTTCCAATTTGTACAGAGGCACATAGAAAGAAAATGAAATGTGTGGGACAGCAAATATCTAATTTAACTGAAGTATAAAATATATAATGGGTGTTATATAATTCTAGAAAGAAGGATGGAGACAGATTTTGAAAATCTGTTGATGTCACCAAATTTAGAATTTTGCATTTTATTCTGTAGGAAATAGGAATCAAATAACATCCTTGATTCAGGTTTAGGTTATTCCTTTGGGAATATCAGTTTAACAGATATAAAGAGCGTGTAGTGGAGAAGGAAAAATTTATGCAGATGAATTTTTTTCTAGTTGTCCAAAGAAGAGTTGATGGAAGTCTGAACTGGGACATCAGTGATTTGAAAAGAAATAAGCTATGTGAAATATTTTGGGGAAATAGAATCAATAATCTTAGCAACAGATTGTATGTGAAAATGATGAGGAAGGAATAATTAAGAATGACCAAGTTGCAAAACTGTAAGATTGAGCAATGATACCTCCATAGAAATAGGGACGTTAGGGAGAAGACTGGGATCTGAAGGAAAGATAAAAGTTGTGCTTTGTAAATCATGAATCTGAGCACGGACATGCAGGTAAACAGTTGTTGATGTGGGACAAGAGCTCAGAGAGACATAATGGCCATAATGGCTTCATATGTAGATGTAGGAGTTTTTTTGTATAGAGCTGATATCAGTACCTGTGGATTCTGATGAGCTCACCAAGATAGATTTTAAAGAGAAGACTCAGGATGGAGTCCTGCAAAGTAGGTGGGATGTGGATGATGATCCAACAAAGAAGATGGAATCTAGAATTGAGAAAGGGAAATGGCTCAGTCTGGATGACATTGAAGAAATGAGAATGTGCTTTCAACAATGACAGACTGTTTACTGCCACAAAAATCCATAGTTTTAACATGAATGTCTCTGAAAATATTATACCTTTGTGAATAATAAAATAATACCTCCTCAGGGGAATGAAGTCCCAGATGAACTAAAGGATAATGGAAAGACCCGAGCAAGGTAGAAACAGGTTCCTGTATATTACTGATGATGATTTGTCCATCACAAGTGGTATTAAAAACATAATCTAGGATACATATGGTTAGAAAAATAACGAGGAGTGATCAAATTATCAGATAACATGCAGTATGGATATTGTCCCGCTTGCATCTATATACACAAAATATAAAAGAGAATCAAAGGAAGATTCTCAGCATTTGGGGAATATTTTTTTAATGAAAAATTTAGGTAACAAGCTCACTGGCTTGTATGTGGATTCCCTGGAAAGGCTCATATTATCCAAATTCATTCCCGCTGCTTATTTCCATTGGAGTAGAACCAAATACCATATTTCACACAATTATAACTTCAAATAACACCCATTTGAAAACATGCATGCGGTCACTTCTGAGAATCTGTTATTCAGCCTTATCAGGATCTAGCTAATCAAATGGACGAGAACTGAAATGGAAAGGAGGGTATGGACAGACTTTGCTCTTCTCAGTCTCAAGTATGTAAATTACCCAGTGTCAAGAAAGTCAAGTTAATGTCACTGAAGGCTTAAGGAAATTATCTATGGCTATGCAAGGCAACAGTAGAGCTAACATTTCAGCTAACCATCCTGAGGTATATAGTAACTAAGTGAAGTGAAGAAATTTGATAAATCAAGGTAGAAAGGCAATTTGTATAATGTCTTGGGTGATTTCTTCATTAGTTAATTAAGTAATCTACTGGTATGTTGGGGAAAAGGAAGTTCAGAAAGACTCCAGATGGCATAAGAGAAGAAAGCGAGCTAGATCCTTTCTAATGTCCCTTCCAGCTTTAAATCTTTGATCTTATTCTTCAAGATCCAAATCCTATTATCTTTTGCTCCTAGATGATGTGCTTTCAATAATAACAAGCTACTCACTGTCACAAACATTCTGAGTTTTAATATGAATATCCTTGATAATACTATACCATTATGACTAATAGGATGATACCATCTCAGAAGAATAAAATCCCAAGTGAGCTAAAGGATAATAGAAAGACCCAAGCAGGGCAGAAGCAGTCTGTTTTGTATTACTGGTGATGATTGCTCCTAGGTGGGCTTCAATTCATAATAAAGAAAATGTCAAAAACATCCACTGCCAATGCATCTAAGAGATACTGCTACCGTAAGCAGCAAGGAGCCCTTTGGAACAACAGTTGCAAGCCTGGGAGGAATGTTATTTCTGGAATCAGAGGAATTGAGTTCAAATTCAGCCTCTGATGCTTACTATATGTGTAACTTTATGCAAATCTAACAGACTCAGTGAGCCTCAGTTTTTCACATGCAAAATGAAGGCACTGTATTAATGGTTCCTAGGGTTCCTTCTATGATTCTGTATATTTTGAGTCACAACAGATTGCTGATCCATCACTGAACTCTTTTAGCTCTTAGGTATGCATATAAATTGTATTTTTATCATTGGTGCCATCATTGCTAACAGCTGAAGCATTACTTACATAATGATCCTCTGGTGAGAACCAAGCAACTTTGCAGTTACTCAGTCTATACAATCTCAGTTCATTCTTGGTGCCTTTCTCAGATGTCACTTCTATGAGAATCTTACTCTGAGTCTTTGTGTTTGTTTCTTACAATGCTATTTAAGTTCTTCAATTCTGACATTTTCTTTACCTATTTATCGAAAAGAGTCTGTATTTTTAGCCTTTAGGGTTTAGTGAAAACCTCTTATTTTTTGTCCCATTTTTTCTGATTTAATGGTGATACATTTATTTTTTTCATGTTTTTTGTTATTGTTCTCTCATACATATATTGAGAAAATTATGAAGAGTATACAAATTGTTAAAATGTATTAAATCAGTGAAAGGAAATGTGTCATGACATATATGTATAATTGACCTAAGGAACTTAGTTCCTTGACCTATTTCAAAAAGTAAATGGAGTAGTATGATTAAAAAAAAGGATTAAATAGCTAGATAAATAAAAATAGTATATCCACCATGATAAGATAAAATTAGAGAGCCTCTCTAATTCATGCTTCAAAGTATAAGTTATTCATGTTACAGAATGTAAATTGGATTAAGGAAAAATACAAAAATGTGATATAAATATGAAAAATCTGGGACTATTCCGAAACTTTGTGCTTTTTTTGGATACAGTTGTTAATAGCCAAGTTAGAAGAGAATCTAAGAATGTAAACTTTCTTCAGATCATCAGCAATGTTTCTAAACCACTTTATTTTGTGAGCTATTAAAATATATTCCTTATGCAGATATTTTATATAGATCAACAATTTTATTAATTTGAATATTCCCTCCATATTTTCTTCAAATTTTCCGAAAAGTTCACCATAAAAGGGTCCATCCAACATCCTGGAAGCCTTCCTTACTTTCTTCTTGTATCAGGAGGACATAAATAGAGCAATGAATATTCTTAAAATTTTTGAACCCAGATTTCAAGCTGAATTCAGGACATTTTGCATATGGAATTATATTTATTTATAAAACATGTGCTTATTTTTAATGGTCTATAATAAGGGTTGTACTGAAACCAGCTCCAATTAGTCTGAGAGCCAATTATAATTTTTCAATTTTAAGTTTTATACCTTGGAAATACACAAATATTACAAATCCAGACTTGATTTATTGTTTTCTCATTATCTAGACTTTAGAAGGTGATAAAGAAAATAACAATGTAGATGAAATTTAAAAATGCATCAAATATATATATTTTTAATACAGCCAACTGTTAAATACCACAATACTGCTGACCCATAATAACACCTTCTTTATTATCTTTTGATGGCCATTTTGAAAATTATCTCTACTTTCTTTCAACACTTCTCTGTTTTCCTTGTGCCTTTGTTGACTTTTTTCTTTTTTTTTACTTTAAGCACAAAGTGGAGGAGCTTGAGATCTGCATCCCAGAGTAATTTCAGTTTAATACATAGACTTACTTCCTCTCCAACCCACCAAAAATAATCTTTACACTTATGACACATGTAGCATAGTCTCTCCAACCACAATTCCCACTACAGAGGTTCCACTGACTTACACAGCGAAATTCTGACGCACAACTACAAAGAAAGTGTAAGTTTAACAGTGAAGCTAGAATTAGAACTTTGCTATGGTTTAAGCTTTGTCTCAGTATGAGAAGTGATGCTTTCTATCTTCACCATAATAAGGAGCAAGGAGGGCTCTCAACAGGAATGCAAGGTGATTATTGATATATGTTAATTGTATTTCCAGGCTATGCAGCCAAAATTATATGCAAATACAGAAATGATTTGCATTCTTTTAGCACAGGTTATGAAGATTTGAGCATGTTTAGCTATCCTTATCATTTAATTATCTATCTTCCTCTATTCTATGAATCTACTATCCACGTGTCTAAATACTATCTTTCTAAAAAAATAGACGAAGAACTTTGTTTCTCTGTACTCTTTAATATTTCTTTTACTCTCCAGGCTATACTCCTGACTTAACTAGATTTTCTCTAGAGTGCCTCAAAAACCTCTTCACCCTAGAACTTCTGGCTATTCCTGGACCTTGTACGTTGGATATATCCTCCATTCCTGTGCCCTGGCCCTCTGATGAACTGATTTCTTTCAGAACCTCCATTGTAAGGGGTGTCCAGTCTCCCATGTCTTCATTACTTTTCAGGCTACAATTCTTATTCTCCCAGATTTTCTCTGGGAATAAAGGCAGGGGGAGGGAAACAAAAGAAGTGGGGTGGAGAAAAAGAGGGAAAGAGAGAAATCAAGTAAGATTCACCATCCTGATGAATATCAGGCCGCTGGACCCAGATGCCTCTGGAGGAGAAAGTGAAGCTGGTGACCTTGCATGGCCCTCCCTCAGTGAAATCAAGGTCAAGTACAAGTCTCTCATGGCCTGGAGATTTGCTTCACTCCATCATTCATTGGGTTCTTTAGCTCCAAAATTTGTTTAGATTGATTTTTACAAGTATTTGGCTGGGTTTGTAGGGAAAACTAGAGATATCATCGTCCTCTTTGGGAATGAAGGACAAACACACAACAAAAGATAAAGGATGAAAAAGGACTGAATTGGTATCTATAAAATATTATAAAACTGGAAGAAGGGCCTCTAATATTATGTAGCTTTCTATAAAAGATTAGTGGGAAGATTTAGACAAGAAAGGTACAGAATTATAAAGTTTTCTTTATAATATCTATCATCTATTTATCTATCTGTCTGTCTATCTGTCTATCTATCTATCTATCTCTGTGATCTTACCAAAGTGGACACTACCTCATATTATGAAATCAAACACATTTATCTGATATTATTTAAATTAAAACACACACACATATACATACTTATGGAGAGACCATATATTCATAAATATGTATAAACATATAAGTATGTGCTCATATGTGTATATATGCATGTATATGTTTTAATTTGTATAATGAGGTAGCATTCACATTAATAAGATCACAGGCTTAGTTACAACAGTTTGGATTTTTTATAGCACCTTTAAGGTTTACAAAGTACTATATATATGTATATATATATATACATATATATGTATATATATATATATACATATATATATGTGTGTGTATAACCTTATTTCATCCTCAAAACAACCATAGGACTAAGATATAATAATTATTCCCATTTTGTAAGGAAAGAAACTAAGGTGCATAGAGGTAAAGTGACTTACTGAAAGTACCACAACTACTATGTATCTAAGACTAGATTTGAACTCAGTGCTTTGTGATTCCGAGTCCATTTATTCATTGTTCCATCCACTTTGCTGCAGATCTTTTGAAATAAGAAAATGATGAACTCAGAATCACATAGTCACAGAGTTTTAGAATTGAGGAGGCCTTAATGCACCCCTAGTCCAACATATACCCAAAAGGCAATTTTAAAAGAACTGACAAATGACAGCATCAAAGGACAGTAAAGTTTGGCATGGTCAACTAATTCCAGTAGATATCCAGCCTTTGCTTGAAGATTTCTAATGGTTTAAAACTCAACACTCACCAACATAGCTTATTCCACTTCTGGATAACTCCAATAATTAAGATTTTTTTTGATTTTCCTCATAGGAAAACTATATTTACTTCTGCTATTTCCACTGGGGTCAAAAAGAAAAATTTGAATCTCTTTTCCACATGATAATCCTCCAACAACTTTAACACAGTTATTACATCCTGAGCTTTCTCTTTTCCGGGATAAATATGTCTAGTTTCTTCAATCCTCATAGATCAAGGAATCAAGACTGTTGACCACTCTGAATCCCCATTTTTGGACACTCTTCTAACCAGTAATGGCCTTCATACACTGTGTTACATAGAACTGAACACTATGTTCAGGAAAAGATATGATATGACAAAGGTAGATTTTGGGAAACTAACCCCTCTTTATTCCTCTGAGCTATGTTTCTCATAAGATAGGTGAAGGTTATTAACTTTTGTGATTCATATTATACTGTTGGAGCATATTGAAATTTTAATCCACTGAAACCCCCAGACCTTTTTCCTTCTAAATGCAAAGTTATTTAACCATTCTTCTCCAACACTGTAGTTGAAAAGCTGATTTTTTTAACCTATGTAACAATTTACAGTTATCTCTTTTAAATTCATTCTAAAAGATTCAATTGATTTGTCTAGCATATAAAGAACTTTTGCAACCCTGAAAGTCATTCTATGTTTAGTGAATACTCCTAAACTTTGCGGAATCTACAGATTAAATAAGGCTGTCACTTATCTCATTTTCAAAATCATGGACAAATATTAAAAAGCACAGATTCCTGGATCCTTCCTCTGCAGGAATCCTCATAATCAACATTGCTTTTAGGTCCAAACCTTCAACAAGGTATAAATATGTATAATTTAGTATATCTTTCAAGAAAGCAAATAAGTTGTCTGGTATCACCTGTTTTTGATGAAGGTGTTCTGGCTTTTTGTAATCATCACTTTGTTATGTTCAATAACTCTATCCTTAATGGTTCTTTCTAGAACATTTTTGAGGAATGTATGAGCCTCAAATTAGGCTCATAGTTTTTAGAATCACTAGGATAATATTGGTCTTTCTTCAGTTCTTTGGTTTCTTTCCCCTTCTTCATAACTTTTCTAATACATCCAACAATTATTTAGCAATCATTTTCCAAGGTCACTCAGGAAATATGTAGCTGGGAAAGAATTCAAGCCAGGTTCTCTGATTCTTACTGTTTATCAGGTACTTTTTTCAGTTATTTTCCATATAGATAATACTGCACCTACGTTTTGGGTAGTTGAACAGGAATATGTAAGGAAATCTCCATCCTGAGCTGGATATATAATCTATTTCTCTCATTTAATTGTGAAGTTAAAGTTATGTAGACCCACAAGGGCATGAACTAGCTCACACAGAGAGAGATTTGTTAAACTGTTAGTTCCATAGCTGCCTACAGACACAAAAAATATAATTCTTCTCCCTACCACCCCTACCCTACTACCCCATCCCTGTCCTCCCATGAAGAAATAACCAGAAAATACGTGACTCAGAACTAAGTACACAAAGAGAAAGTTATCAATAATTATAGTTTAAGAGTTGAATTCACTTGAAAGATACATTAATATTAATAAGAAGAAAGGAATTATGGAAGGCGGAGGGGGAAAGAAAGGGAAAAAGAAAACAGTTTTGAGTTACGTAAGTAGAATTCATGTAAAAATGGTAGATAACAAATGTTTTTGGGGCCTCATCTATGAATAAGACTGCTTGTTTAGCCTCCTGATCTCTGTTCTCAAGAATGGTTCTTTCTGGACTCAATGCCTGCTCTGACTTTTGACTCTTGCTTGATCCCTCATACCTTGTTTGACTGAACAGTTTAGATCCAGTGCTTGGTTCAAATGTATGGTGTCAGATTTATCACCTGACCCTAGACCCTTTAATTCCTTTGTGACCATTGACTTCTGTTTCCTTCTCCAGTTTTGCTTAATTCTTGCCTATACTCGTGGCTTAGTTTGATCCTCCAAACTTGATAGAACTTTCTGAAACCTAACTCCCCACTTTCAACCCAACAACCATTGATTAAGGGCCTTCCATGTGCAAGTTACTGTAAACACACACTCTGTAGGGGCATAAATATATAAAATGACACACTTAATCCTCTCAGGAAGCTTATAATTTAGGAGGGGATTGAGATAAAATAAATAAGCTCAATTTAAAGAAAAATAGAAGAGAGAAAATAAATATGCATGAGAAACTGAAGGAGAAGGTTCTTCTTCATCGGGGAGGGAAAAAGAAGGGGAGACATGAGGGAAAGTCTAATGGAGAAAAGGGTATATTTATTAACTGAGTCTTAAAGGAAGCAAAGAATTTGAAAAGATGGATCTGTGAAGATAACCTTTCCCAGAGATGAAGGATAACTTGTGTTAATGTCTGGATATCAGAAAGGGCAAGATGTGATAAAGAAATAGCTTGCAAGTGAGTTTGGACAGAGAATAGAACATGTCTATAGAAATAGTATGAAATAAAGAAGATGATAAATCCTGGATGGCCTTGGTTATGAAAACAAAGGTATTGGATTTTCTCCTGTGGATAACAACTTCTTAGTAGTTCCATGAAAAGAGTACCTCATTTCTTGGCTCTGGACATTTTCCCTGGCTGTCCCCCATGCCTGGAATACTCTCCTTCATCTGCTTCGACTACTGACCTGTCTGATTTCCTTTCAGTCCCAACCAAAATCCCACCTGCCACAAGTAGCCTTCCTTAACCTCTCTTAAATCTAGCTTTATAGATAGATTTCAACTAATTCTTAATTCTAGAATTCTCTCAATTATTTCTTGTTTTTAATTATTTATTCTATATCTAGCTTATTTTGTTTATATTTGTTTGTATTAGATTGTAAACTCCTTGAAGGCAAGGCCTGTCTTTTGCCTCTCTTTGTGTACTCAGCACTTAGCATAGTGCCTAACACGTAGCAGATGCTTAATAAATGCTTATTTAATTGAATTGAAATTATCACTGGAGGTTTTTGGGAATGAAATGATTGGATTTGAGAGAATGAAGTATAAACAAATGTAGAGGCAAAAACATGTAAATTGTTCTAGATTTTCATATCAATAATGAATAAGATTTGAACTAGTGTATGAGAAGGTAGAAATAATCAGGGATAGAAACATACAAGAGATCTTGAAGGAGTAGAGTGATAAAACCTAGCAGCTTGCTTCTACTCATGCCCCAGATAAAAACAAAGCCAAATGGCAAAATGAATGATGATGGATGTACAAAGAGTCAAGTGAATCAGCCATAAGCGAACTAGTTTGGCAGGCAATTATAAGATCAACAGTTTGGGGTCTATCGTAAATTTCAGATTTTGAATTGCAAAGAGTGACAGTTTTTTTTCAAAATAATGACTGAAGCCACAAATCACAAATCAAAGAACAATTTTTATGTGTGCACAATTTAGAAATGGCCTTTAGTCATTTCAGCAATATCTCTGCATGCAAATAGTTTTCTGTCAGGAGTGCCATGTTAAATTTGAACATACATACATATATGTGCATGTATATGTACCTATGAAAAAGAGGCAGAGACAGAGAGAATCTGTCTGTCTACCAATACTGAATCAACCTTCTAATCAAAAAGACCAGGTTTCAAGTCTCAGCTCAGATTCTTATAGATTGTGTCACCCTGGGCATGTCTCTTAACTACTTAGCTTCTCAGTCTCACAGACAATTCTCTAAAAATGTAATATAGATAATTTGCTGACATTCAAGGTGTATCTCCCAGAGTTCCCACAATTAATGAAATTACATGTCTGGACTATATGTCTCCATTATCTTCCCCAGATGTTTATATAGCAATTTAGTGCTTGAGAAGCAATTTCCAAATATTATCTCATCTAAGCCTCATAACAATAGATGTACCAAGAATGATTATTATTACACAGATTAGGAAACTGAGGCTTAGAGAGGTTGATTGATTTACCTATGGTCATCCAGCTAGTCATTATCAGAGGTAGAATTCAGATATAGTCCTCTCCTGGCTTAAGGGCCACATATAAAAATCGCAAAATAACAGTACCTTACCAACAAATCAAGTATGATGGTGTCTAGTGAAAACTAATTCCTCACAGTAAGAAACCAGTGAAGCTTCTTTCACTATCTCCCAATTCTAGCTCCTTGAAACTTGAGGTTTCTGTCTTAAATCATCAAATCAATAATTTCTTTTGGGTAAACATCATGGGTTGCCTTTCCAGCATCAATTAGACAGCATGAAAAAAAAATTATGTCAGTTGTGATAACTCAACTGATTTCTAACACCATTATTTTGCTTTGAGAATTCTCTGTTGTGATTTTCAGGAAATATGAGAACAGAAAAACATCAAACCCAAATTAGGCAGTTAGGGACTACACCATATACTACTTGCATTCCCTGCAGTACCAGAACAGTGCTTTCCATGTTATTAAAACTTTTGTTGATTTTGATGAAGTCCAAATCAAAATGTAAATGACTTGGTTTTAATCTCATAATCTGGATGACTCTCTTCCTTTCATAAAGAAAACAAAATAATTGATTGAATATATCTGTATGAAGTATCTCATTTTATGTAAGTATAGAATTGCCATCAGATTTATCCTGCCCAATCCAAGTGTGGGAAAACTACGTTTCTGAATGCTCTATAGCTTTGCACTGTTTTTTTTTTTTTTCCCCAAATTAGATTGTAATGAATCTAAAGTGCCAGAAGGTGAGGTTTAGCACTTTTCAAAGCAGATTCTGTCAATAAAAAAGTTCAGGAAGGAAAATGTTAGAATTTGCATTGTGGATTGAGAACTGGAAGGAATCTTTGAGGTCATCAAATCCAATCTCTTGATTTTATAGAAGGAGAAACAGACTCAGTGAATCTGAGAGATCATCCCAAAGTAAAGCAGGTCGTAAGTGGCAGAGGCTGGATTTGAATTGTAGTAATGTTTTCTGACTCCCAACGCACTGCATAACTGCCACACCTGAAGTAGGGAAAAGTAATCCTGCAGAAGACCAAAATTTTTGTGTATCTCTGACCCCATTGAAGGGGACATTTCCTCTGAAAGGACTGATGGCAACCCAATGATTCTTTTTCATCTAAAGCCATTCTTTTGGGGTCCTCCCATGTGTCTTCCAAAGCATGCTGGATACCTTCCTAATGATATCTTGATATTGCCTGTATAACAAACCTCTTACTTTACCTATAGCATCTCTAGATCACCTCACTTTGCACAGACAAGTCTCTTTGATAGTAGCCTTTCTGGTACTTCTCATATGTAATTCTCAGTAATATGCTAAAGCCTACTCATACGCACCATGAGATTCTACAGTCTTTAGCGTGGCCTTCAGTTTTGATTCAGAGACTGTGGAATTCTATGATTTGCAGCCAAGATAATAGTGTTTTGTGAAGAAGCTTGAAGTCATTAAAGGCACCGTACAGTTTCCCATATGCAATCTAGCTTTTTCTTCATATTCTGGCTTGTTCATACTTCTCTGTACATCTTCAGTCTTCCAAGATATATTCACTCATGGACTAGGTCTATTAGTTTTCCATTTAACTGGACAAAAGACATTTTTACCTCTTTTTTCTTTATACCTTTTTGTGGATAGTAACACCCAATCCTTTTCTAGTTCAGATCAATACCTATGATGTATCAGGCATGTGCTGGCAATACAAAGAAAGAGGGGGAAATTGTCCATGTTCTCAAAGAGGTTAGAATTTAATGGGGGGATACAACATGCCAACAACTATATAAAACAAGCTATATATAGGAAAGATTAAAAACAATGCAAAACTGTACAGATAAGATATATATATATATATATATATATATATATATATATATATATATATATATATATATATATATCTCCAAGCAAGAAGTATTGATGATCTAAACTCTACACCATCCCATCATTTGTGTGATTAAAGATGTGGTTTATTGTAGCTCATGTAATTTGTGAAAACTTGCCTATTCCCTTCTCAAAGGATGCCTTAGACAAGTGCATATCAATTCTTATTTAAACACTTTGTGACTACTTTGAACAAATAAGCATATGAGCCATTATTGTCTCCTCAATCATCTTTTTATTTTATGTTTTTAGGCCTTGAATATTTACTTATTCATTCATTTGTTTATTTATTTATTTTCAATGATTTTTTTTTATATTTCAGTTCTCGGTATTCACTTCCACAAGAATTTGAATTAAAAATTTTCTCCCCATCCCCACCCCAGGACAGCATGTACCCCATCCATCCCTTCCTCCAGTCTGTCCTCCCTTCTGTTACCCACCCTTCTTCCATCACCCTTCCTCTCTATTTTCCTGTAGGGTAAAATAGAATTCTATATCCGTTGCCTGCAAAATTTAATTACCAGTTGCATGTTGAAACAATTTTTTTTAACATTCTTTCTTGAAGCTTTGAGTTCCATATTCTTTCCCTCCCTCTCCATCCACAGTCATTGAGAAAACAAAGTAATTCAAAATAGGTCATACATATGTAACAATGCAAAGCACTTCCATAATGTTTATGTGGTAAAAGACTAACAACATTTCCTTCTGTCCTATCTTGTCCTTCACTTATCCCATTTTCTCCCTTGACCTGTTCTCTCACAAGAGTGCTTGCTTTCAATTATTCCTTTCCGCAATTTGCTCTCCCTTCTATTATCTTCCCTTTCCCATCCCCTTCCTCCTTGCCTTCCTGCAGAGTAAAATAGATTTCCATATTCAAGCAAGTTTGTGTTATTCCCTCCTTAAGCCAAATTCCATGAGAGTGAGGCTCATCTATTTTCCTTCAGCTCCTCCCTCTTCCCCTTCATTGTAAAAACTCTTTCTTCCCTCTTTTACATGAGATGATTTGCTATGTTCTGCCTCTCTCTTTCTCTTACTCCTAATATATTCCATTCAACAGTAATTTTTATTTTTTTCTCCCTTCATATTCAGCTCCCCCTGTGCCTTCTGTCTATATGTGTGTTGTGTGTGTGTGTATATATATAGAAATATATACAACACATACATATATATTTGTACACATATATGCCTATGTACATATACATATATAGACATACATATCCATACATATCTACACATATATACACACATGTGTGTGTGTATTTATATATTTCCTCTAACTACCCTAACTCTTGAAAAGGTCTCCTGAATTACAAATATCATCTTTCCACGCAGGAAGGTAAACAGTTTAACTGTAATGAGTTCCTTAAGACTTCTCTTTCCTGTTACCTTTTCATGTTTCTCTTGAGTCTTGTATTTGAAAGTCAAATTTGCTGTTCAACTATGGTCTTTTCAATAAGAATGCTTGGAAGTCTTCTATTTCATTGAAATTTAATTTTTTCTCCTGAATTATTATATTCAGTTTTGCTGAGTGGGGGACTCTTGATTTTAATCCTATCTTCTTTGACTTCTGGAATATCACATTCCAAAACCTTCATTCCCTTAGTGTAGAAGCTGTTAAATCCTGTGTTATCCTGATTGTATTCCCACAGTACTTGAATTGTTTCTTTCTGGCTGCTTGTGATATTTTCTCATTCACCTCGGCACTCTGGAATTTGACTACAATATTCCTAGCAGCTTTCCTTTTTGGATCTCTTTCAGGAGGTGATCAGTGAATTCCTTCCATTTCTATGTTACCCTCTTGTTCTGGAATATCAAGGCAATTTTTCTTGATAATTTCTTGGAAGATGATATCTAAGCTCTTTTTTTTTTATCATTGTTTTCAGGTAGACCAATAAGTTTTGCATTATCTCTGTTGAATCTATTTTCCAGGTCAGTTGTTTTTCCAGTAAGATATTTCCCATTGTCTTCTATGTTTTCATTCTTTTGGTTTTGTTTTATAATTTATTGGTTTCTCATAGAGTCATTAGCTTCCATCTGCCCCCATTTTAATTTTTAAAGAGCTGTTTTCTTCAGTGAACTTTTGAACTTCCTTTTCCATTTGATCCATTCTGCTTTTCAAAGCATTCTTCTCCTCACTGGTTTTTTTGGCCCTCTTTTGCCATTTGGGTTAGTCTGTTTTTAAAGGTTTTATTTTCTTCAGCATTTTTTGTGGTCTCCTTTAGAAAATGTTGACTCACTTCTTGTGATTTTCTTGCATTGCTCTCATTTATCTTCCCATTTTCTCCTCCACCTGTCTTACTTGATTTTCAGAATCCTTTTTGAGCTCTTCCATGGCCTGTGACCACTGCATATTTTTTTGGAGGTTTTGGATGTAGAAGCCTTGACTTTGATGTCTTTCTCTGATGGTATGCTTTGTTATTCTTTATCTGAAAGGATGGAAGAAAATACCCTTTCACCAAGAAATTAACCTTCTGTCGTCTTATTTTTCTCCCTTTTTCAGGCATTTTCCCAGCAAGTTACTTGACTTTTGAGTCCTTTGTCAAGTGGAGGTTATACTCTAGGGACCTGTAAGTTCTCAGTTCCTCCAAGGGGGCACAATGAAGGGAGAGAGGTAAACTCCTCTCCTGGTCTGCTCTCTGTTTTGTGAACAACCACAAGCAGGATGTGTGAGTAAGGTTCCTTCTCCACAACCACCACCAGCTCCACCATCCCTGAGTTCTTCCTTTCCCCAGGACTGCCATTCAGGACTGAGACCTAGATCAGGTTCTCGATTACCCTAGGGTCTTTAGGTCAAAGGCTCCAAAATTGGATGCTGCTGCCACAATGGCTGCTACTGCCTTGGGATCAGGGCTGAATCCAGACTGTGCTCCCCTCTTACCGAGGTGAAAGAGTTTTCTTACTGACCTCTGAAGCTGTCGTTGGCATATGTTGGTTAAGAAATTTGGGAACCACAGTTGCTACCTGTGATTCCACACTCTGAAGCCTGCTCCAGTCCTGTCCTTGCCATGTGGCCCAGGCTGGGCTGTGTTCCACTACTAGCCCAATGTGATAGACCTTTATTTTAGGTCTTCTAGGCTGTCTTGTACTGAAATTTCTTTCACTCTGTCGTTTTGTGGTTTCTGTTTCTCTAGAATTTGTTTAGAATTATATTTTACAGGTATTTTAGGGCTATGGGAGGAGAGCTAGAATGGGTTTGTCCTTCTACTCTGCTGTCTTGGCTCTATCTCAATCACCTGTTTTAGAAGGGTAGTGTAGAGATGTCTGGTTACAAACATCCTGAGACTCAATCACTCAACACCACAAAGATTTTGTCCCTTCTATCACTGGCAAGCTCTGGGTCTATTTATTCTACCCCAGTTGTTGTGTATTTTTGTTTCATTTCATGCTATTTCTATGTCTAAGCAGCACAGCAGAAACCATATTAGATATTCAACATATGTAATGGCATCTTATGTCACTGATGGAGAGAGTGATATGACATTTTGGAACTTTGTTAATGTTTGATAACTTGAGTTATCTAAGCCACAGAATGTTAAATGTACAACTGCCTTAGCTGCATAGCCAAAATCAACATAGTCAGACAGTTATCCTGGGGCAGAAGATTTATTTTGAATTTTTCTTGTCTTAGGGAAAAACTCATTTCAATAAGAGATAATGAACTCAATTTTATTCAACAAACATTTATTAAGTAACTGCTATGTGCCAAACACTGTGTTAGATCCTAGTCAAATTGTGCTAGACTAAAATGAAACAGACTCTGTTCTCAAGTTGCCATTTTCTATGATTTTTTTGTTCAATTAAAGTCACGGAGGCATAAATCAATATTGTCTAGCAGAGGGAAACACTGGGTATGGAATCAGGAAAAAATGGGATTGCAATTCAGTTCATCTATTTATTTTCTGTGGTATCTTAAGAAAGTTATTTAAGCTCTTCAGGCCTCATTTTCCTTATCTCCAGAAAGTAGTGATTGGGCTACAAGACCTCTAAGTTCCTTCCAGCTGTAAATCTGTGGAACTGCAAAAGGAGTTCACCAGGCAGCACATGCACCGGAACTTTTGTCACTGGGAAAAGAAGGATCTTTCTGGGGCCTCATAATTAGAAGTGAGGTTTAGGACTCCTATCTGTAAGAGAGACAAGTAGCTAATTAAGATCTGCACACAGAATGAGAAAATAAGCCAAAGTGTAAAGAGTATGCATTTGTGCCACAGTTAAGCTGAAAGCCACAGTCTTTAACTTTGATAACTCTTAAGGTTGTAACACTCGTCTATTTGTGTTGATCCTACCATAGAACTTTATTGCTCTAATTTCATATTCATTTAAGCAAAGAGAAAAGTGCCTCAATTATATATTCCTGGCATGGTCATGGTGGTGGTGGTGATAACGGTGAAAATAATCCCTTTGATGTCCTCATTTTGAGAGATTGATTTTAAGTGTTGATCTTGATTTTAATACCAGAGCTGCTTTATTCCAAAATAGGAAGTTGAGATCATGCCTAAAGTTGAAAATAAATTATTCAAACATTTGTTGAATTAAGTTACACTGCTAGTATTTCCTAAGAGTGTTGAGTGTGGTAAAGGATTCTATTTCTATTAATAATAATGTTTATATCAGAAGATTAATGTGAAGGAAGTTCTTTGTAAACATTCAGCTGCCAAATAAATGAGTTGAGATTTTACTTCCAGTCTTGCCCTGAAAAATCTTTCTGTTTGTTCCCTTCTTTTAGAATTCTTACTTAACTATTGATGCCATTTTATTTTTCCTAATGAATTTACTTTGATTGTAAGCCCCCTCATGCATACACACACACACACACACACACACACAAAGAAATCTGGCTTCTTCTTACTATACTAGAGACACAGAATGGTTAGACAAAAAAGTATGTGAAAACATGTAGTAGCTATTGAATTGCTAGTAAAAATTCCCGGGACTACATACTTGTCTCTAGGGAATGGACCTTTCCATTCAACCCTAATGAAATAGCAGCAGTTACCATGGTTTGTTATTGTGAAGTTACACAGTACTTTGTGTGGTTGAGGGTTTGGAGAAGGGATAGAGATTCTGTGATTTAATTGGTATAGGTAACTCCCATTGAGGAAACTCCTTCTATCAATGAAGGGGTATACTTTCTTTGCAATTTATTGTCTTGGAAAATTACTTGAGGGAACTGAGAATTAAAATGACCCTCACCCAGGGTCACACAGCCAGTATTTCTGAAGTGGAAATTGAGCCCAGGTGCTCGGGAGTTCAGGCCTACTCTCTATTCATAATACCATTACTGCCTATATATACCTAATAAAATATGTATAATAATTATTATACATTATACCTAATAAATGAAGGCAATGAAAATAGTCCATCTAAATGATTTATCCTGGTTTTTTTTTTTTCTCCCTCAGTCATCCAGATAAATCTATATTCTCTCCATTTCCCTTCAACTCATCTAATATTGACTAATTAACTTAATCTAGTGATTTTAAATTCCCTTGTTTCAATTAAAAATGCAAATTTATTTTATGACAAATAATTTAATAGGATTCATTAATACTCAACATCAATATATACCATATTATGATCTTTAATCATTAAAAATAATCACCAGGTAAAGTCTTCTTTCCCCACTTTGATAAGTCTTTTGTTTTGCTATAAATTCTTGCACTCATGACTTTTATGTATGTGTTTGTTCTGCCTCCTCATATATATGATTTAGATTCTAGTTCACTGGACTGAGTCAGTTTTCCTGAAGCTGTAGTGGATAATATCTTTCATTTCCCTTCTATTGTTATCACTTCAGTGATGGGACAATCTGTACCCTTTAGTTGCTAACCATATTTCTTAAGGAATAATATATTCCAAATGACCCAGGACTCCATAGAATTAGCTTTTGTTGCAAAAGATTGCAGACAAGCAATTTCTGGAGCAAGTGCCCACAATTGGATTTAGGAGAGAAGAAGAGATAATTAAATCAATTGATTATGCAATACGGTAAGCTTGCCTAAGCATCTGTAATTTATAGTATTCATATTTTGTATTGTAACTTGCAGTTTCCTTCCTTCTTTCATACTTTGCCTCATGCTCCTACCCAATGTCCTTCATGGCTTCCTAGCGCTTTCTAATACCCTAATCAATTTCATTGTTTTAGAGAATTCTTAGATGAGGAAACTTCCTCTACCAATGTAGGTTGCTACCTTCTCTATACTTTATGATCTTGAAAGTTTACCCGGGACAAGAGATTAAGTGACTTGTTTTTGTCCTTATACATACAGCCAATATTTATCAAAGGTGCAACTTGAACCCTGGTATCCTTAGATTTTGAGGCCAGTCTCCATTCACTCCTTCTTACTGCCTCTCCAACTCTATTCATTCCTTATTTCATCTATGCCCTATCTTTAGGTGCATTCCTGTCCTTGATTGCAAAGTCTGGAACCAAGTCCAGTCCTGGAAATTGAGATAAAACATAATGATGAGAGTCTATTGTCTCAGCTTCTCAGTATAACTTAGTTCCTTCCTCATTTGTCAGTTTCTGCCTTTCATCACTTTTCTGTAAGTTCTGTTTTATTTCTCTCTTTTTTCTACCTGATATTTCAGCATCCTCTCTAGCATCCTCATGAGGGAATTTCGCATATTTGAGTCCCTGATGACAATCACTCACCAGTTATTGGCCTGTTATCAAATTTTCTACCGTTTGGATCTGTCAATAACATGACTGATCCTTGCCTGAACAGACACTATGAATTGTGGATTTGGTTGGATGTTAGCCAGCAATACTTTTGTCCCACCTATGCTTTACCATATATACTGATTTTCCTGTTTTGATCTAGTTTCAGACTAAGATATTCAGGTACTCACCCCTTAAAGTAATACATTTGGAATTTCTCTCATATTGTGGTACACAGATGTTGCTTAACTTTCAAGTCTTTCTATGTTTCTGTCATTGGTTCTTCCCAATTCTTTTGGTCATGATATATACTGAGACAAGCTATCCTTTGTCTTCTTATAATTCAATGATTTCTCAGTGTGTGAATTTTGTTTCATTTAAATTCTTCCAGAAAGAAAACTATCGTAATAGGACAAGGCAAGCCAGAGAACTGTTTTCAATTTCAACTGCCAGATGCTTGGAGAACTGTTGCTCTATCTCAGTGTCAGTCTTCCTCAAGTCTATGCTCTTGGTACTTGAGTACTGGTTTCAGCATGTCTTCTAATCAAGTAGTCTGTTCAACTTACATTAATAGGAATGTTACATAAAAGCCTCAGATGGTTTTGTAAGATTGATGTCTGCTTTGTGTTGACACAGGTCATCAGTCTTCTCACATTTCTGTTATTTATCCTTCCTCCTTTTCAAATGAATTAGTAAATTGAGATATAAAACAGCAGTGGCATTAGTTGTATCATTAAGATGTTTCAGATGGAACTGAACTTTAAATCAATGAAGAACCAAGGAGATAAAGTTGGAAATAGTGAACCTAATTATCCTCTGGGCACTTTTAATGGTGGAATCCCTGAAGACAGAGAGGACTATGTCTCCTAAATCAGTATTACTGGGCACCTATCAACTGGCCTGGAATCAGCACATTGTTGAACTTCATGCTATGATGTTTATGTTTCACATCCCAGAGAAATGTAGGAAAAAAAAGAGCTATTAGTAATTTGCTCACCATGCCCAAGAGAACATGAGGACATGCTGACAAACTAAAGGAGTGGGGTGGAGGGGTCTCAAACAATAATAGATTTTTCACTGTCATGGAAAGAGCAGAGGGATTCTGTCTATGTAAGCCTTCTCAAGCTTTGAGTTATCTCCACCATAAGGATCAGATAATTATCTGAGAGTTTCAATCATTCTTTAAGGAAGGAAATAAAGAAAATGTTAGATTTCAGCAGGAAACTAACTCGGAAAAAATGCCCACAAAATGGCAGCATGGAGACCATTGTCTTTGGTTTACAAGATGACATTATTTACTGACCCACCATCTGTATGACATGTGTTTTGAAGGATTTTTCTAGCAGCAGAGATGAGTTTGTGCTGAACCACCCACAACTCTCTCACTTGCCCGCCTTCATGATCATCAGCACATATTTGTAAAACAGCTTTCAGGTCTGGGAGCACTAGTCTGGGATGAGCACGCTAACTATGTAAATTTTATACCAGAGACAAGAATATTAAATTGTACTCTACTGTCTAAATATATAGGTATGTGTATACACACATACATATATACATATGGCTTCATTATCACTGTGTTGCAACCCACTGAGCCACTTGATACCTACAATGAAGATTTTCATTTCCATGTCACCAGTGTGATATAGAGTTATGAATAAGCATTTTAAGAAATGAAATTCATATTAACCAGTTTTCCTTGTATCAAAAAGCAATTGATTACTGTTTATTAATTTTTCTAAGAAAATTCAAGGGCAACAGAAGTATCATGAAGAATTATTAAACTGGTCTTATAATCACTGTCAATGCATGCAATGATTATGAAAATGAACTTATTGAGACTTAAAAACATAAATAAATAAAATATGGAACACATTTCCAGATAAGAAACAAAACATAAATTATTTATACCCTCATTGAAAAAATAAGAAATTTAAAAAATGTCAATAACATTTTATTTGTTCTCTATTACTTCTTGTCATTCCTGAAAGTTATTATGTTTTACTGTCTTTTCCATTATGTCAATACACTTGTACTCAATGTGCCTATTGTTCTTTTATCCCAAAGGTGCTCCGCATCACTTTAGATGTCATTCAACAGAAATTTTCTGAAAATTGTTATTTCTTCATAACATGGTAATATTTTTCTACACCAATGGACTAGTTTTCTCAGACTTTCCAGGATGCTGGACACATTTTTTTCTCGCTTTTTTCCCCAAGTATTATAAATCTACAGATATTATTGCATATAGTATTATTATTATAAAGAATGACAGAATTTGAGAATTGGAAAAGACTTTAGCAACTATCTCTTCTGACCTATATGGATATAGAATCCACATATCTCTGGAAAATATTAAACCTCTACTTAAAAACTCTAGGAAGAATCTATAATCTCTTAGGCAGTTTATGCTCCTTTTGGACAGCTGTAATTTTTAAGAAAGTTTTGTTGTTTTTTTTAGTTTTATTTTCATGATATCAAGCCTAAATCTGCTTCTTTGCATCTTCTATATTTTATCCTGATTCTTCCCTCTTATACAAAATATAACCAATCTAATCCTTCCTACACATGACATCCCTTCAAACACTTGAAGATTGCTACTATACCCACCTCAAGTCCTCTTTTTCTCTGGGATAAATAGGTCTAATTTTGTCAGCAACTCCTCCTCTTTTGATGACTCATGGCCTATTATTACCCTGCTTGCCCTTCTCATTTTTTTAATGTCCTCTTAAACTTTGGAGTCAATAAATGAGCAAAATACTCCAGATAAAGTAGATGAGGGTAGAATACAGTTGCACTCTAACCTTCCTATTCCTGTAAAGTATACTTTTGTCAATGTCACCAAAATCCTCAGAATGTTGGCTCCCAGATCACAATATTAACGCAATAGTCATTCAGCTTGAAATGACTCCTATCTAACTATTTCTTCTCCTTTTATTTCTGAAGTTGATTTTTGTACTAAAATGCAAAAAGTTACATGAATTCCTATTGAATTTCATCTTATTAGATTCAACTCAATTGTTTACCTTATCAAGATACTTTTGGATCAAAATGCTGCTCACCATATTAACTATACAGGAAAATGTTGCACTTCTAAAGAACTGATGAGCATTCCATCTACATTTTTGAATATGTACTCATTAATGAAAATGTTAAAGAGAATGAAGCCAAGCACAGACTCTTGGCAGTATTCCACTGCCATGTTGTCTCTTGCCCTGTTGATATTACATCATTTACAACCAATTCTGAATCCCTCTTATTTTATTGCCCTTTAATCTATGTGTCACCATGTTGTTTGCACAAGTATATTATTAGATTCTTTGTCAAAAACTTTGCTAAAATCCCTGTAAACACTCCTTAACATTCTTATCATTTACTGGTTTTAGCAATTCTGTCAAATAATGAGTTAGGTTAGTCTGCCTTGACCTGTTCTTAATAAAGCCTTGTTAGATATTGGAAAGCACTAGATTTCTAGATGCTTGACAACTTTAATGATTCATTCTATTATTTTCCTGCAAATTGAAGCACAATTTGCTGCAAATTCTGTTCTCTTCTATTTTGAAAATTGGCACATGTTCCCTCCAATATTATGATATTTCTTCTGTTGTTCATGATGTCTCAAATACCGCTGAAATTGGTTATGTCATCATATCACTCATTTTCTTTCAGTACCCAAAAGAGCAGTTAGTTCATCTAGGCCAAGTGACTTGAATTTGTCAGGAGCAGCGGGATGCTCTTTTGCTATCTCTTCTTACTGATTTTTGATATCAGCTCTCTGTTAGACATTCTTGTTCTGTCATCTCTGGGTCAAAGGTAGTTAATTTTTCATCAGCTAAATAGAAGCAAAATGATAAATGGACAGCTCTATTAGTCTTCATCATCTCTTGATCCCAAGCATATCCATCCTTTGTTAAATGTTGTGTCTTACATTTTTTGAACATTTCTTTTTTGAATATATGTTTTCAGTGAGTTCTCTATGCACTTTGCACATTTATTTTTCAGATAAACCCCAAATTTCCTTCTCATTATAATCGTTTCCTTCTCATTATAATTGTTTCCTTTTTTGTCTTCAGAATGACATTATTGAGCAACTCTCTTCTCTCTTGGGCTGAATGTTCTCGAAGGAGGGGATCCTATCTGTCATTTAACTCAACTCTCTAAAATGTTTCCCTTAAGTAAACCAGGTTATTATTTCCCCTTCATATCTGGCACAAACTCTAGAAGACAGTAATTTTTTTCCTGAGTCTTCCTATCATTTTCACCAAAAGGACCAGTTCTCTGTGATTATGAAAATCAAAACCATGAAAGAATTTCCAGTTGTTGGTGCCTTTATGTTTTGATGAATATGATTGCAATTAAAACAAGTCAAAAAGGCATTAAGTGTTCTACTTTTGAGGAAGGAAAGACTCTAGAATATGTCTGGAATAATTCAAGCTCTTCATATTCACCATACATAATGCCATTGTTTCAGACTTTTCATCTGTTTCTTGAACTCTATCTTCCCTTTATGGCTCTGGTATATTCCCATGACAGTGCCTCCAGATTTTAAGTCCCCAGTAGAAGGAGGCTCATTTTTTATCTTTTCTCTTAGACCAAGATAAGTCATTATAGTTACCCACTGTTCAGTTATATCTTATTATTCTTTCTGTTTACATTTTTGTTGATGTGAATTTTTTTTCTTTGAATTCACATTTCCTATTTCTTATGGCACAGTAATCTTCCATTGCATGCATGCCCCACAATTTGTTTAGCTATTTAATAGTTATTTTTAATTATTTTTTGCCACAATGTTTTGCTATGAACCTTTTGGTATATATCAAATATTTCTATGTGTTCTTGACCTTTGAATGGTGTATATTGTACAGAAATGGAAACTCTAGATCAAAATATAAAAAAAAACACAACAAAACATTTTAGACAACCCCCCTCACAATTCCAGATGATTTTCCAGAATACATGTCTAAATTCTATACCAAATATGCATTAGCATGCTCTTAACATTGACTATATTTATTTTTTTTAATTTTTTTACCTATTTTGTGGATGTGAGATGAGACCTTAGAGTTGTTTTTATTTTCACTTATTTAATCAGTGATTATGAAAAACTCAAGTGGTTGTTGATAATTTGAACTATTTTCTCATATCCTTTGACTACTTCTCAACTATTATGAAATGACTTTTTGTCTTATATCTGTAAGTTATTAGATATTTGATAGAGATATTTGCTGAAATAACAATTTTGCTTCTAGTTGAAACAGCAAGTTACCTGTATGAAAAGACAGGAGGTGGTATCTGCCAGAGGGGTCACAGTACTGCCCCCTCATTCTCTCAGATCCCAGTAGAAATAATGTTGGATTCTGAACCTGAAAACCCTGGGAATAGCAGGTACTGTCCCTTCTTCCAGAACACTGATCCTGCTTCCAGCCCAATCCTGACAGCTATCAAAACGAGGAATAGCCCTTGCTAAAAAGAAATCCCCCTCATTCCTGCCACCATTTGCACTAGATGGCCTTTTTGCATAAGATCCTTGCTTTAGAGCTAGAAGAAGCCACTGAATTTAAACCCCTCATTTTGAAGATAAGGAAACAGAGATACAGAGAGATTGAGTGGCTTGTTCAACATCACCCAGTTAATGATTGCCTGAGGCAGAATTAAAATTCAAGCCCTCCTGACTTCAAGTCCAGTACTTTTTCATTACGCCACCTATTTCCTCTTATTATGTTAGAGAATTATTAGGAAAACACCTATGACATTTATCATCCTAACTGTTCCTCTCCCCATCTCTTACATGCTAGGATGTAGAAGGAGTACAATACAGTCTATGGTTGTAAGATTCCCACCACCAAGTGATCATATTTCATTGATTTAATGATATAAAATAATAGCTTAAATTTGGCTTAATTTTTTTTCTGTGATTAGGGAAATTAAACAACTTTTCAAGTTGTTATTAATAGTATGTCCCACAAAAATGTTATGAATTTTTTTACTGTTTTTAGAATATTTCTTTACTGGGACCTTTGTTCTTACACATTTATGTCAGTTTCTTCCAGATTCTGGATGTCAGATTTTCATGTCTATTGATTCATGGAACAAATGAGAAAACCCTCCCCTTACCCGGACCAGGGAAATATTTTCCTGAAATAAAATCTCAGGGGAGCTCGGTAGCTCATGATTCAGACATGTTTTATGATACAAAATCTAATCTTATAACATTTTAATCATCACAGTTTGCTCTGCTGGAATTTGCTTCCAGGCACTAGCAGTCAGGTCACAGCCCTGTCCGGTCTTTTTCACACCCACCTCCACAGAATGATGACAAATGCGAAGTTTTGCACTTGTCCATGAATATACTAATACATTTCTTCACAATCCCCTATGTGATGACCAAACTACCATCCTACTGTACTCTATTTAATTTCCCTGTCCTTTCTTCAGTCACTCTCCCGCCAATATGCAGCTAGAAAACATACAACAGATAGTCTCACATCTTCCTTCCATTTCTCTATTCAGGCATCCAAATCTAGCAAGACTGTTCCTAGAATTATTTCTAATCATTCTTAAACAGCTCTATGAAGTTACACATTTCAATATACTTTCAGATTCCTGAAAATACTTTATTTTTCCTCTTCCCCTGTTGGTATTATGACATTTTAAGTGCTGATAAAATGGGGATGAAGTAGAATAACCCCAGGGTTTTTTCATTGATACAATGAATTCTTAGAGGAGAAACTCTATTGATGATGGTCAGCACTTGTGCTTTGGTTTATAGTTCTATAGCGTTGCCTGGAATGTTGAGAGGTGATGTGACGACAGAGAGCATCACAACCCTTGAGAACAAGTGCCTCATTAATAAGGGGTATGAGCCTTCCTACAAATCTTCCCAGGCCCATTAATGGATAGAAATATTTCTAACTTTGAAAACCCAGATGTTAGTACTTCTCTCTCTGGTAGCTATGTATGTTGCATAGTCAGAGAGTTGCAACTGTCTGTTGATCTGTGATGTAGGTATTGCTTATATCAGGCAGCTGGAAGCACTGTCTGTTGATCTGCATTTCTTTGCATTTTCTCTGAAGCTCAGGGTGCTAATTTTTTACCCTGAAGTAAGTGAATGATATATATGTGGTTGATTAAAGTGATTCCTGACCCCTGAAAATTTGCTTTTCCTTTGAGAAAAGTAGATCTAAGAACTGTGATAGCAGGCCCTCCTGTGTATGGTGGGATGCTTACTTTTACACTATATGAGTAGGAAAAGGGTGATGAATATAGGAGGTGACATCGAGAGACAATAAATCTAGCTGACTTGAAAACCAATGTTTTACAGATTGAAGAAAGAACTAAGGATGACTTTGGAAACTATAAATCTGGATGCCTGAAAGGACAATGTTGTCCCATTTTGAAGTTAGAAAACAATGGGGAAAAGGAACTCTATTTTAGAAATTTTAAGCTTAACTTTCACATTCTTTTCCCCCATTCATTGATGCTATATTTTAAGACCCCTTAATATAAAGTTTTGATCATTAAATTCAGTGTTTGGTACTAACTTGTGAAACTAAGTAAATATAAAATAAAAAAATTATCTCCATTTTAGAGCTGTAATATGCCACATTTGAAATGGAAATATTTCATCTGCAATTGCCAACAGGCCAGAGAGATGTTCTAAGTACCAATTTTGGAGAAATTCAAAAGGTAACTTTAAGGTCAGCTATTCTAAATGCCTGAATATCACTTTTAATGATAGCTTAAAATGCAATTTCACTAGTAATTGAAACACATGATCACTCGTTTAGATTTACATTTAAAGTCTTAGAGCTGGAAATGATTATGTACTGAAGCTCCTTCATTCAGAGATTCAATTTACAATGCTTCCCAACCTTCCAATTCAAGATTAATACTAATAGTATAAAAATATGCTCCAGGTAAAATGCAATATACTTCATTATGATTGTTTTAATTCTTAACAAAACACATTTTTGTTTTCTCTTAAATCCCTCCTATTCTAATGGGAGAGAATAATGATACTCAATTGTAAAAGGAAATCATTTAGAGCAAAGAAAATTGTCTTCAGTAGATTCAAAATAAGGACATTTTCTTAGGCATATATAGGTGCTTAAAATATTTATTGCATGGAAATGAAATGAGTAAATAGGAGTGTGTATTTGAATATTAAATATTATTACATATATTATAGAGTTGAATTTTTTGGATTGCTTATATACTAGGATTACCTTCTCTATCATAGACATTCATCTTATAATATTAGTTATCATAATCACTGTATTTGCATATACGCTTCAAATCAAATTGCATATTTGCATATACCAATCAAATCAAATAAAACCATTCCTTTAATACAGATCATCCACTTCTCTCATTTATCTACTTAATCACCAATCATTGGTGCATATTCTCTTTTTATATGCTACCTAACAGGTTCAGTATAAAAGCCTGGTATACACAAATGGAAGTATGTATGTGTGTGAGTATATTACATGAATGTATGTGTGGGTGCATATGTGCATGCATATGTATACATATATGTATGTGTATATGCATGTGTGTGCATATGTATTGTATGTATATATACACATGAGCATATACACAAATGCATATCTTTGTATATTGCCATACATATAAATCACATGTGTATGTACATATATATATATATATACGTATAGATCACATATATACATGGAGGTTTTAATATTAAAAGAATATATGATGATAAATGGTTATTTTTATAACACTTTTTAGAGGAAAAAAAAGCATCATTTGGTAGTAAGACTATTGACTTAGGAAGCAGAGGATTTGAGTCAAATATTTTTATCTTTTATTTTCTAACCAGACATTTCTGGATGTTCAATTTGCTGTCAAATCTTGTGGCTTCTACATCTATAAAAAATCATTGTGTTAGAACCCTTCTTCTTACTCTTGTGGATGCCACCTAAATTCAGGACTTCATCAACTCCTAATTAGACTATTATAATGTCCTTCTAATTGATCTCTCTGTCTCAGGTTTTTTCTACTATAATTTTTTCCACTACAGAATGGGAAAAAAAAGGTGATTAAAACAAAGTAAAGCTGATTATGTAACTTTATAAACATCAATGGTTCCCTATTGCTTTTGATAAAATTTATATACTTTTTTGTGTAGCTTTTGATGCCCTTAACATGAATTCAGTTTATCTTTTAAGTTTTTTCCACTTAGTACTATTTTTTTCCAATTACATGTAAAAACAGTTTTTAACATTCACTTTTATAAGATTTTGAGTTCCATTTTTTTCTTCCTCCCCCTTTCTTTTGCCTCTTCCCTCCCTAAGATGGATGTATATGTACAATTATATTAAACATATTTCTACATTAGTCATTTTGTGAAATAAGAATCAAATCAAAAGAGAATAACACAAGAAAGTAAAAAAAAAGGGGGGAAATAGTATTCTTTGATCTGCATTCGGATTCCATGGTTCTTTCTCTGGATATAGATATCATTTTCTACCACGAGTCTTTTGAAACTATCTTGGATCATTGTGTTGCTGAGAAGAGTGATCATTGCACAAAACCTCTTGGTTCTGTTTAATTCACTCAGCACCAGGTCATAGAAGTATTTTGAGGTTTTCGTGAAATCTGCCTGTTCATCATTTCTCATAATACAATCGTATTTCATTACATTTATAAAACACAAATTGTTCAGTCATTTCCCAGTTGATGGGCATCCCTACAGTTTCCAGTTCTTTGCCACTATATAAATAGCTGCTATGAATAGTTTTATATATGTGGGTCCTTCTCCCTTTTTTATCATCTCTTTGGGATAGAGATCTAGTAGTGGTATTGCTGGATCTTAAGGTATGCATAGTTTTATAGCCCTTTGGATAGAGTTACAAATTGCTCTCTAGAATGATTGGATCAGTTCACAACTCCACTAAAAATAATTTTTTGTCCCAAATTTCCCATATCTTCTCCAACATTCATCATTTTGTTGTTTTAATTTGCATTCCTCTAATCAACAGTGATTTGGAGTATTTCTTTCACATATTATAGATAGTTTTAAAATCATTGGAAAACTGCCTGTTCCTATCTTTTCACCATTTATCAATTGGAGAATGGCATGTATTCTTATGAATTTGACTCTGTTTTTTATATATTTTAGAAATAAGGCCTTTACAAAAACACTGGCATAAAAATTATTTCACAACTTTCTGCTTTTCTTCTAATATTGGTAACATTATCTTTTTGCAAAACCTTTTAAATTTAATATCATCAAAATTTTGGCATATTTGGCATTTCACAATGTTCTCTTTCTCTTGTTTGATCATAAATTCTTCCTTCCTCCACAGATCTGACAGATAAACTACTCCTGGCTCATCTAATTTGCTTATGGTATGACCCTTTATATCTAAATCATATACCTATTTTGACATTATCTAGTCATAAGTTGTAAATTGTTGCTCTGTACCTAGTTTCTGCCATTTTATTTTCCAGTTTTCCCAGCAGCTTTTTGTCAAATAGTGAGCTCTAATCCCAGAAGCTGGAGTGTTTGGGTTTATCAAATAGCAGATTACTATAGGCATTGACTTCTGTGTCTTGTAGACTTGATCTAATCCACTTATTCCCCATTTTACCAAACAGTTTTGATGATTTCTGCTCTAAAATATAGTTTAATATCTGGTACAGCTTTGCATTTTTTCTTTAATTACCTTGATATTCTTGACTTTTTTACTTCCAGATTAATTTTGTTATTATTTTTTCCAACTCTATAAAATAAGATTTGGTAGTTTAGTATGGCACTGAATAAGGAATTTAATATAGGTAGAATTGTCATTTTTTATTATATTAGCCAACCCTCTGCATGAGTATCTGATTTTTTTTCAAATTATCTAGATCTGACTTTATTTATGTGAAGTGTTTTATAACTATGTTCATATATTTCCTGGGTTTGTCTTGGAAGGTAGACCCCCACTATTTTATAATGCCTAAAGTTATGCTAAATGTAATTTTTCTTTCTGTCTCTTGATACTAGGCTTTGTTAGCAATATATAGAAATGCCAATGATTCATGTGGACATATTTCATATCTTGCAACTTTGCTAAAGTTGCCTACTATTTCAAGTAGTTTTTTAGTTGATTCTTTAGGATTCTCCAAGTATAGCATAATGTCATTTGTGAAGAGGGACAGTTTTGTTTCCACATTGACCTATTCTAATTCCTTTTGTTTTTCTTCTCTTCTTGCTATTGTTTTAGCAATTTCTAGCACCATATTGAATAATAGTGATGATAACAGAGATCCTTGTTTCACCACTGATATTACTGGGAAAGCTTCAAGCTTATCCCAATCACACAAATTTTTTTCTGATGGTTTTAGACAGACTGTACTCATCATTTTAAGGACAACTCCACTGATCCCTATGCTCTCTAGTGTTTTTAATAGGAATGGGTGCTATGTTTTGTCAAAAACTTTTTCTGTATCTATTAAGATAATCATGCGATTTATGTTAATTTTGTTATGGGTATGGTCAATTATGCTGAAAGTTTTCCTAATATTGAACCAATACTGCATTCTTGGTATATATCTCACCTGACCATAGTGTATTATTCCTATAATCAATTGATGTAACTCCCATGCTAATATTTTATTTCAAATTTTTGCATCAATATTCATTAGAGAAATTGGTCAATAATTTCCTTTTTTTGTTTTGGCACTTCTTAGTTAAGATATTAGCACATATTTCTGTCATAAAGGAAATTGGTAGAACACCTTCTTCACCTATTTTCCCAAATAGTTTATATAGTATTAGAATTAATTGTTTTTTAAATGTTTGGTAGAATTCACTTTAAATACATCTGAATGTTTTTCCTTAGGGAGCTCATTTTTGACTTTTTCAAGTTCTTTTTGCTTTTCTGAAATGTAGTTATTCAAGTATTTCACTTCTTCTGTTAATCTGGGTAATTATATTTTTGTAAATATTTACTCTTTTCACTTAAATTGTCAGATTTAATGGTATACAGTTGGGCAAAATAGTTCCTAATTTTTTTAAAAAAATTCCCTTTCATTGGTGGTGAATTCACTCTTTTCATTTTTGATACTGGTAATTTGGTTTTCTTCTTTCTTTTTTTAAAATTAAGTTAACCAAAGATTTATTGATTTTATTAGTTTTCTCACCAAAATAGCTCTAAGTTGTAATTATTAGTTCAATAGTTTTCTTACTTTCGATTGTATTCTTCTCTCCTTCGATTTCCAAAATATTTAATTTGATATTTAATGGGGGAT
The DNA here is from genome assembly GCA_023548195.1 of Bettongia penicillata ogilbyi. NCBI lineage: Eukaryota > Metazoa > Chordata > Mammalia > Diprotodontia > Potoroidae > Bettongia > Bettongia penicillata. The sequence goes on from JAJHZJ010000352.1 coordinate 2,275,100, forward strand.
CTTTAATTTGTTCCTTTCCTAGCATTTTGAGTTATATACACAATTCATTGATCTCATCTTTCTCTATTTTATTCATATAAACATTTAGAGATATAAAATTTATCCTGGAACGGTTTTCACTGGATCCCTTAAGTTTTGTTATGTATTACTCTTATGTGTTACTCTTATTCTCTTGGATGAAGTTATTGATTGTTTCTGGGATTTTTTTGTCTGATCTGATCATTCGTTAGCATTAGATTATTTCATTTTCAATTGATTTGTAGTATATCTTTCCATTGACTTGTATTAAATAATTTTTATTATATCTTGATCTGAAAAGATGCATTTAATATTTCTGGCTTTCTGCATTGGATTGTGAGGTTTTTATGCCCTAATTGCATGTTAATTTTTGTGTATGTGACAGTACCTCTGAGAAAAAGGTACATTCCTTTCTACTCCCATTCTGTTTTCTCTAGTGTCTATCATATCTAGTTTTTGTAAAATTCTATTTACCTCCTTAGCTTCTTCTTCATCGTTAGATTTATCTAATTTTGAGAAGGGGAGGTTGAGGTCCCTCACTAGAATAATTTTTTCCATCTAGTTCTTCTTGTAGCTCACTTAATTTCTTCTCTAAGATTTTGGATGATGTATCACTTAGTGCATATGTATTTAGTATTGATTTTAGTATGATATCCTTTAGCAATATGTAGTTTCCTTTCTTATCTGTTTTATTTAGATCTATTTCTGTTTTTGCTTTGTCTGAGATCAGGATTATTACTTCTGCTTTTTTTACTTCAGCTGAAACATAATATATTCTACTCTAACCTTTTGCTTTTACTCTGTGTGTGTATACCTCTGCTTCAACTGTGTTTCTTGTAAACAGCATTTTGTAAGTTTATAGTTTTTAGTCTACTCTCCTATCAACTTCCATTTTATGTGAGAGCTCATTCCATTCACATTCACAATGATGATTACTGTTTTTCTCTCCATCCTTCCTCCCTCCGACTTATACTTATCTCTCTCTTTTCTCCCTTTTCCTCCTCATCAGTTTGGTTTATGTCCATGACCTCTCTCAATCTGTCCTCCCTTCCTCCACCCCTCCTTTCTCTATACATTTTCTCCTCCCACTTCCCTATAGGGGAAGATAGATTTCTATATCCAACTGAATATGTATGTTATTCCCTTTTTGAGCCAAATCTGTTGAAAGCAAAGTTCAAACAATGCTCCCCCTCTCCCTTCTTTTCCTCTGTGGGAATAGGTCTTTTGAGCCTTTTCATGTAGCATATTTTACCTTACTCTACGTCCTCCCTTCTTCCTCACTCTCAGTATAATCTTTTTCTTTACTCCTTAGCTAAATTTTCAATATCGTCATATCAGCGGCAACTTATGCCCACACCTTCTGTCTATGGATACTCTTTCTAACTGCCCTAATATACACTTTATGAAGAGTTACAAATATCTTTCTATGTAGGAATATAAACAGTTTAAATTTACTGAATACCATATTGTTTTATTTTTTCTTTCCTGTTTACCTTCTTATGCTTTATTGAGTCTGTATTTGAGGATCAAATTTCTTTTGTGGAGCTCTGATCTTTTAATCACAAATGATTGAAAGTCCCCTATTTTATTGAATGTTCAATTTTTCTGGGTAGTCGGATTTTGGTTTCCACTGAAGTTCCTTTGCCTTCCAGAATATCATATTACAAGTCCTCCAATCCTGTAATATAGAAGTTGCTAAGTCCTCTGTTATCCTGACTGTGGCTCCTCAGTTCTTGAATTGTTTCTTTCTGGATGCTTTCAATATTTTCTCTTTGAAAACTTGGCAGCAATTTCCTTGGAGTATTCATCTGAGGATCTGTTTTAGGAAGTCTTCAATGAATTCTTTCAATGACTATTTTACCTACTGTTTCTAGGATACCTAGGCAGTTTTCCTTGATAATTTATTTTTTATTAATTTAATTGTTTTCTGCTTTCAACAATCACTTGCATATGTTTTAAGTTTTCTCCCCCCTCCCTCTCCAAGATGCCATGCATCCTTATATGGGTTTGACACATACATTCTTATTAAACACATTAGTCATGTTACATGAAAGAATTAAACAAATGGGAGAAATCATGAGAAAAATCAAAATACAGCACAACAAAAGATAATATAGTCTGCCTCATTCTGCTTTCTGATTGTATAGTTCTTTCTCTGGCTGTGGATGGCATTCTGAATCAAGAGTCCTGTGGAAATGGTTTAGTTCCTTGCATTGCTTTGAAGGGCTAAGTCTCTCAGAAACAGTCCTTGAACACCATGGTTGTTACTGTGTATAATGTTCTCTCGGTTCTGTCATTTCATTCAGCATCAGTTCACATAATTCTTTCCAGGTTTTTCTGAAGTCCACCTGTTCATCATTTCTTATAGCAGAATATTATTCCATTGTATTCATATATCACATCTTGTTCAACAATTCCCCAATTGATGGGCATTCCCTCAATTTCCAGTTCTTGGTCACCACAAAAAGAGCTGTTATAAATATTTTTGTACATGTGGGTCCTTTCCCTCATTTTTATGATGTCTATGGGATACAGCCCTAGAAGTAGCATTACTGGGTCAAAGGGTATGCGTGTTTTTATAACTCTTTGTGTATAGTTCCAAAATGCTCTCCAGAATGGTTGGATCAGCTCAAAGCTCCACCAACAATGAATTATTGTTCCAACTCTCCCACATTTTCCCCCAACATTTATCATCTTCCTGTTTTGTCATGTTAGCCAATCTGATTGGTGTAATATTGTACCTCAGGTTGTTTTGATTTCCATCTCTCTAATAAATAGTGATTTTCAGTATTTTTTAATTGGACTGCAGATATATTTAATTTTTTATTCTGAAAATTGCTTTGTCATGACCACTTATCATGTGACCATTTATCAACTGGAGAATGGCTTATAGTATTGTAAATTTGTCTCAGTTCTCTATAGATTTTAGAAATGAGGCCTTGATCACAGACACTAGTTGTAAAAATTCTTTGCCAGTTTTCTGCTTCCCTCTCAATATTGGTTGTGTTGGCTTTGTGCAAAAACTTTTCAGTTTAATGTAATCAAATTTACCCATTTTGCACTTCATAATGTTCTCTATCTCTTGTTTGGTCATAAATTTCTCCATTCTCCATAAATCTGACAAACTATTCCTTGCTCCCCTAATTTGTTTACAGTATCAGCTTTTATACCTAGATCATGCCCATTTGGGCTTTATTCTGGTGTACAGTGTCAATCATTGGTCTCTGCCCAGTTTCTACCACACTATTATCTAATTTTTTCAGCAGTTTTGTCAAATAGTGAGTTTTTATTCCATAAGTTGGGCTCATCGGGTTTATCAAAGAGTAGACTCCTATAATCATTGACTACCGTGTCTTGTGTACCTCACCCATTCCACAGACCTAGTCCTCTATTTCTTAGCCATTACCAAGTGATTTTGATAATTGTTGCTCTATAATATAATTTGAGATGGCTAGAAGATGGCAAAGTCACCTTCCCTAACATTTCTTTTCATTAATTCCCTTGATATTCTGGACATTTTGTTCTTTGAAATGAATTTTGATATTATTTTTCTAGCTGTATAAAATATTTTTGATACTTTGATTGGTATGACACTGAATAAGTATATTAATTTGGGTAGAATTGTCATTTGTATTATATTAGCTTGACCAAACCATGAGCTTTGCCATTTACTTAGATCTGACTTCATTTGTGTGAAGTGCTTTGTAATTGTGTTCATGTAATCCCTGGGCTTGTTTCGTCAGGTAGAATCCCAAATATTTTATAGTGCCTATCATAAATGTAAATGAGATTTCCCTTCCTTTCTCTTGCTACTGGGTTTTGTTAGTAATGCGTATAAATGCAAATGATTTATATGGGTTTATTTTGTATCCTAAAACTTGGTTAAAGTTACTTATTATTTCAAGTAGTTTTTACTTGACTCTAGGATGCTCTAAGTATATCAGCATATCAGCAGAGTGATAATTTATTTTCCTCTTTGATAATTTTAATTCTTTCAAATTCTTTTACTTCTTTTATTGCTAAAGCTTTCATTTCTCATACAATATCAACAGTGCTGATAATTGACATCCTTGATCACCCCTGATCTTATTGGAAATGCGTTTAGCATATCCCATTACAAATAATGTTTGCTGATGATTTTAGGTGGATGCTACTTATTATTTTAAGGAAATCTTCATTTATTCCTATGCTTTCCAGTGTTTTCAATAGGAATGAGTATTGTATTTTATCAAAAGCCTTTTCTACATCTATTGACATAATCATATGTTGTCTATTAGTTTTGTTTTTGATCTGATCAGTAATGCTGATAATTTATCTAATATTGAACCATCCCTGCATTCCTGGTATAAATCCTACCTGATCACAGTGTATTATTGTTTTTATAAGTTGCTGTGATCTTTGTGCTAATGTCTTGTTTAAAATTTTCGCATCTACATTCATTAGGGAAATTTTCTTTCTCTGTTTTGGCTCTTCCCAGTTTAAGTATCAGAACCATATTTGTACAATAAAAAGAATTTGGCAGGACTACTTTGTCACCAATTTTCCTAAATAGTCTATATGATAATGGAATCAACTGTTCTTTAAATGTTTGATAGAATCACTTCTAAATCCTTCAGGTCCTGGAGATTTTTTCATAGGAAGTACATTGATGGCTTATTCAATTTCATTTTCTGAGATGAGGCTACTTAAATATTTTACTTTCTCTTCTGTTAGTCTGGGCCATTTCTATATTTTTAAAATATTCACCCATTTCACTTAGATTGTCAAATTTATGAGCATATAAAGTAATTACTAATTATTGCTTTCATTTCCTCTTCATTGAAGATGACTTCATCCTTTTCATGTTTGATATTAGTTTTCTTCTCTCTTTTTTTAAAATCAAATTGGCCAAAGGTTTATCAATTTTTTTGTGTGTTTTTTCATAAGACCAAGTCAGTTGTATGTATTAGTTCAATAGTTTCCTTAATTTCAATTTATTCATCTCTCCTTTCATTTTCAGTATTTCTAATTTGGTATTTTAATGGAGATTTTCAATTGCTTCTTTTTCTATTTTTTTCAGTTGCATGCCCAATTCACTGATCACCTCTTTTCTATTTTATTCATGTAAGTGTTCAGTGATATAAAACTTCTCCTAAGTACTGTTTTTGCAGTATCCCAGAAGTTTTGGTAGGTTGTCTCATTATGGTTATTCTCTTGAATGAAATTATTGATTTTTTATGATATATTGTTTGATCCATTTATTCTTTAGGATTAGATTAGTTAGTTTTCAATTACTTTTTGGTCTATCTTTCAATGACCTATTATTACATATAATCTTTGTTGCCTCATGATCTGAAAGGGATCCATGGACTATCTCTGCCTTTTTGCACTGGATTGTGTGGTTTTTTATGCCCTAATACATGGTCAATTTTTCTATCTGTGCCATGTACCAATGAGAATAAATTATATTCCTTTTTATCCTCATTCAATTTTTTTCCAGAGGTCTATCATATCCACCTTATCCAGAATTCTATTCACTTCCTAAACTTCTTTCTTGTTTATAGTGAGGTTAGATTTATCAAGTTCAGGGAGGGGAAGGTTGAGGTCCCCCACTAGTATATTTTTGCTGCCTATTTCTTCCTGTTAACTCCCTTAACTTCTCCTTTAAGAATATGGATGCTATACCACTTGGAGTATATGTGTTTATTAATGATATTGCTTCATTGTTTGTGATGCCTTTTAGCACAATATAGTTTCCCACCTTATCTCTTTTGATTGCATCTATTTCTGTTTTTGCTTTTTCTGGGATAAGGATTGCTAACTTTGCTTTTTGTGTATCAGTAGAAGCACAATATATTCTGCTCTAACCTTTCACCTTTACTCAGTCTTTTTCCCCCTGTTTCAAATGTGTTTCTTGCAAAAAAAACATATTGTATGGTGTTTAATCCATTCTGTTATCCACCTCTTTATTTTGAGAGATCATTTCATTCACATTAACATTTATGATTACTATCCATGTCTTTTGCTCCATCATATTCCTCCCCCACCACCCTGGCTGTTTATGTTTTTATATCTTGCTTTTCCCTTTCTATCCTCAAAAGAGTTTTACTTTTGGCCTTTACATCCCTCAATATGCCCTCCTTTCTGTCATAACTCCCTATTCTTTTCTTTTGCCTTTACATCTTCTTTCCTCCCTTTTATCTTCCCTTCCCTTTTCTTTCCCTTTTCTCCTCATGCTGCCTGTAGGGAAAGTGAGATTCCTGTACTTAACTAAGCATGTTTTTCCCTCCTTGAACTAATTCTGATGAAAGTAAAGCTCCTACAATGCTCATCTCCCTCCCCTCTTTTCCTCTACTATAATTTGTTTTTGTGCCTCTTGCTGTGATGTAATTTACATTTTTCTGTCTCCTCCTTTTCTCTTCTCCAATTACAAGCCCTTTTTACTCTTTAGTTTATATTTTTTTATCATCACATCAGTTAATTTATACCCACTCCCTTTAACTATCTATCTATCTATCTATCTATCTATCTATCTATCTATCTATCTATCTATCTGTCTATCTGTCTGTCTGTCTGTCTGTCTCTGTCTCTCTGTCTGTCTGTGTGTCTACCTAGCTATCATCTATCTATCTATATCCCTTTAAATCTTCTAATAAATACACAATTTTCAAGATTAACACATCTCATCCTCCCATATTGATATGTAAACAGTTTGCCCATATTGAAAAACAAGTTTACCCAAAACCACCACCATTTACAATATTTTGCCTCTCTTGAGTCTTGTATTTGAAGCTCAAATTTTCTATTGAAGTTTGACTTTTTCATCAGGAATGTCTGAAAATCATTCATTTTATTCAATATCAATCTCCTTGTCAGAGAGATTAGGTTCTGTCTTGCTGGATAATTGATCCTTGGTTGTAATCTAAGCTCCTTTTCCTTATGTAATATCATATTCCAATCCCTTCAATCATTTACTGTAGAAGCTGCAAAGTCCTGTATGATCCTGACTGTAGTTCTTCAATATTTGAGTTGTTTCTTTCTGACTACTTGAAGTATTTCTCTGTCACTTGATAGTTCTGTAATTTGGCAATATTATTCCTTTCTGATTTCAATTTGGGATCTTTTTCAGGAGGTGATTGGTGGATTCTTTTGATTACTATCTTTCCCTCTGGATCTAAGACCTTAGGGCAGTTTTCCTTGATGATTTCAAGGAAGATATCATCCAGGCTCTTTTTTTTCAGCATGCCTTTCTGGTAGACCAACAGTTCTTAGATTGCCTCTCTGGATCTCTCTTCCAGGCCAGTTATTTTTTCAATGAGACATTTTAATTTTTCTTCTATTATTTTTATTCTTTAGATTTTGTTTGATTGATTCTTGTTATCTATTAGAATTGTTAGGTTCTACTTGCCCAATTCTAATTTTTAATAAATTATTTTCTTTAGTTAGTTTTTGTACTTTGTGCACTGCCTAGTTTACAGAGTTGTTCTGTAGAAATTGTTTGCATAAGCCTTAAAAGTTATAGTAACCTTATTATCTATAGCATTTATGAATGATTGAAGTCTCCACACAGAACAATCCAATACTATGCCTATAGATTGCAACTTCATTCATAAATCAGTTGGAAATTCACACTTTCTTTGAGTACATTTAAATTGTCTTTCTCCTTTTTATTCTTAAACAATCCTTTTAAGATTGAATGATTATTAATTGTACCTTCTCTATTAAAGGAAACTGAAACAAGTTAAGTAGATCTTTCTCCCCTAAGAGAAATGGGAATATTTATTAGGAACTAAGATTTGAATTTTCAAATGTCATTAGCTGTTTGAACTAAAATAAATGAAAAAAATATATTTTGTGAATACTGCTAATTATTCATAATTTTTTTTTCAAATATTCATGGGAAACATGAATATAAACTCACGAAAATATTTCCTTTGTTAATTTTTATAAAATTTTTTGCTATAATTTTTCATATTGTGAACCTCTCTTGTATAAAGAAAATGCCAAGATAATTCTCTTAAAGACAAGATTGTGGCTGGGTTTAGCAATTGAAATAATGTGTAAAATAGTTTGGTTAAAATATCATGCACTAAAGTTCCCATTATGCTTTCCAGGACCCTGGGAAGAAGGGATGGCAGAACAGTAATACCTTCAATATGAAAGAGTTGGTGATCAGGTAGAGTTTGGTAAATAGAGACTTACTGGTTTTAGTGATGACCAAGGTTCAAAGAAGGAGCCTTTCTTCTTTCATTGTGGATGATTATAAACAACATAAACATTAATATTGATGAAACATTTTAGGATAATTAATGTATTCATGAAAAATTTTAAATTGTTAGTGATTTTGAAAAGCAAAACAAAGGCACAGGAAGCCATATGAAGAGAACCAGAGTTGAAATGTTAGAAAAAGCTTATGGAGCACATGTGACCACCAAGAAGAAGCAGAATTGTAATAAAAGAAGTATTATCCGAGAACCATATAGCCTCAGAGAGATGGAAATAGATGAAGGAAGGATTGAAATGATAGTAGTTTCTGGACTAAGAAGGAAGTTCTGGAAAGCATCTGTCAATAGTAGAAAGACCATGACAAAGCAACGGAGGAGTTTCTGGATATGTATAAACATTTAGAACCTACCTTCCTTTATATTAAGGTGTTGCTAGGCAATCCAGTGTTTATGTGAACATCAAAAATGTCTTTGAACTAAGCAATAGCTATATTTGAGGAATGCCAAACCTGTAGTTAATAATTAATGACTGTATCAGGACATCTTTTATCCTTCCTGACTTGTTTGCAGCATTTGACACGGTTAATTACCTCTTTCTCCTGATCATATATTCTGTCAGACTGATATGTTCTGGTCTTCTTTTTCCTTATTTAACCAGTCCTCAGTCTTCTTTACTCATCCTGGCCACCTGGATTCCTGTACTGACCTTTACCCTTGGCTTTAGGCTTCCATGGATCATAGATCATTGGGATCTTCAGGAATTTCTCTGGCATCCCGGAGTACAGTGATAGGAATGTAGGAACCCAAGGGCCTGGGATGTACTGGCCTTAATATTGCCTTGCCTACACTGGTGAATGTGTAGTTATGTGGTGTACTGGAATCAGAAGGACTTATTTTTTTGAATTGAAATCTGGCTTCAGACACTAGTTGTGTGATCCTGGGCAAGTCACTTATTCCTATTTGCCTCAGTTTCCTCTTCTGTAAAATGAGCTGGATAAGGAAATGGCAAACTACTCCTATATCTAGACCCCAAATGGGTCATGAAAAATTGGATACAACTGAAAAATTACTGAATTGAATATTGGTAAATGTTGACTCTGGTGGTTTCTGGAGTGGCTTGCTTTGTTGTGAGAATTCTTGACTCTTGCTATCTTCAGAGGAAAGGTCCAATGAACTGTATCTGTCTCTGGTCTTCTAGAGAACTGATATCACATTTACATGCACAGGAGCAAAATTTGCTGGAGTAGGCATTTCTTATGTTGCTCATGGACTCTGGCTGGCTTTTAAAAAATTCTGTGGTGGGAGATATTACCAACTATAATTTCACCTTCCAATTGTTGACTATTACTTGGCCAGAGAAAACTTTTATATTTTTCTGGAATAGATATAGGAGAGCTGAGTAGGAATCTATGTTTATTGCCTGAAAATCAGTGTTGGCCTTCATTCCTTCTTTTCTTGACAGCTTTAACATTCCGTGTCTCTCCCATTGTTTCTGTCTATTACCATCTCATTAATAATATGATTCCTTTACCCCCATAGAATCTTGATTTCCTTCAACTGTCTGCTCATGTCACATCCCATGTAAGGCCTAGACTGATGTCCACAGTCATTAATGTCCTTGTCTATCACCTCCCCCCCACTCCAGCTCAGAAATTATTTTATTTCTGTGGGCATATAATTACTTTGTGGCAATGCCATCTTTCCTATAGGAAGCTAAAATCTCTGTATTTCTAACTGGCCTTTCTGTAGCCTCAGCCACATCTATGCCTCTATTCTCAACTGCTCTGCTCTGAAACAGACCTGGAATCAATAAATTCTTCTTAAATGTGTTTTTACCTTGTATAGGGGTACAATATGTAGGCCAGAACAAAGGAATTGTTAACCTTGTTAACAGGCAATGAACCTTGACCAGGTTCCTCCCAGATCTTTGCTTTACAGCCAAGTCTTAAGAAAAGAGATGCACTAAGGTTCCCAATGAGACAATCACTGCTAACACTGGTTAGGGCAAAGTCTTCTATGATGGTGATTTCTTGAGCATTTCCACTGAGATGCAACTATGAAACATCCAGATGTCAGCTTAGAGTTACAGGGGATCAGTCCAAATGGATCATGACAGACAAATGCTTTTTAAAAAAAAATTAGGAATTAAGCTTAAATAAAATATAGATTCTTGAAAAAGGAAAATGATTTTTAAGTAATTCTGCAATTAGAAATTGGGAAAAATGAAGATAATGACAGTATTTTCAAAGTTAACATAAATAAAGATATATTTAATCTATCAAAGAATTAAATTTATCATCATTTTATTACCAATAATACTGGTGAAATTTGTGAATTTTTAAATTATATACCATGTAATAATCTCCTACATAAATCGTTTGTACTCTTTTGAAAAAGAGATCACTGTACCATAAACTTACTGAATGGCAAGATGGTTTTATATGCTGCAGATATATTTCAAAGCCTGTAAATTATTTGTGTTCACTAAAAGCCTAAATATTACATGTTGAAAAATATATTATAACCTATTTGAACAAAGGTTTTATGAGATAAATCGTTGTCAGCATTCAAGGCTACAGGGCTTTTGTGGCATTTAGGATCTTACGATTCCTTCAGATTTATGCAGGGGATACTGTTTGGGGAATTTGAGCAATGTCACTTCAATTGCTAGGATATTGTCCACCACAGTGGAAACACTAAAAATAAATAGAACCAGATAGATGTTTTGTTCAGGTAGCATTTGTTAAGAAACTCAATTTCTTATAAATTCTTAGTGGGATAACAAAAGCCACAACTGAAATAAAAATGAAGGCAGTTTCATTGAACTGAGTTGTTTTCTGGGTTTCTATTTATCTGATGTACAGATCCAATGTCATGGTCAGATTGTATAACAAAGAAATATCCCTTACTTGCAAGTTTCTAGTAAATGATGAATAAATCAAAATGAGGAGAAGTTTTAGTAATATTTTGGGAAATCTTCAGTAATTTGCTGACCTTATCATCACCATGAGCCTGGGTTTCTGACTCAGGTACTAGGGCTAAGAAAACCAAAAATCCAGGAAGAAATGCAATATATCAAAAACTATTTTTCCTTGAATTTAATTATGCCAAATATTGCTCAGTCTGTCCACTGGGGTTCATCTGATCACACATCTATTTGTTCAAGTCGTTATTGTGATGGTAGTTAAAGAAAAGATTCTAAATGTTTTTGGATGACATAATATGTTCAAGAGTTTGACAACTGACTTCTTAATCAAGAAGTAGAAGTAGGAAAACAATATACACAATGATAAAGATTGCAAGATGTATATGAAAAGCTCTGCAGAACAAGGCTGAACTTGGAGGATGTGATAAGGTTAAAAACAGTGAAGGTCATGGAGAAGAGAGAAGAAAATCTACCTAGCTCCTTATGCTTAAGGGTTGTGCACTAACTTTTGTGCACTTTGTCAGATATTATCTCTGTATCAGATGTCTTTGATTCCTTATTTTTCTTTGTCACAGGGAGAGTTTATTCTGGAGGGGAAGAAAATAAGCATTTTTATAGTGGCTACTATGTGCCTAGGATTGTGCTAAGTATTTTACAAATATTATCTCATTAGGTAGAAAAGGAATGTGGTTAAAGGCACCAAGAAAACATGCTTAAAATTTAATAAATGATCCTTTTCCCACATTCTTTAAATCCTCAAAATTATCCAGATGAAATTAAATATGCTAAAGACTTAGAACTTGAAGATAGCTCCATTGTTCAGGATGCCATATTCTCTTGTTCCAGATGACCAGCATTCTATTGCAGGCATATATTGTACCGTTTAATGCTTTGTGCTGTGAGTCATATAAAATATCATGGTTTTGACCTTCCATTACAATGAAAGACATTTATCCTCCATAGAATCTCAGAGTCCAGAACAATAACTTCAAAGGCCATTACTGGTATAATATACTTAAGGTCCTTGAAATTTAGTAGTCACACTTGAGGTGCAGTGGGGCCATAAACATCTCAGCTATCAGAGGATAAGGGAAAAATTTTTATAAAACTCAGCCAGCAACAGTAAAAAAAATAAACAAGAACAGCATATGTAACACACGTAGATTGTCAATTGCCAAAACAATAACAGTGAAAAGGAAATAATCAAGTATATATAACCAGGCATTTAGGATAAACATAATTTTATCTTTTACGATTTGAAAAGTATTGCTAGATCTTGCAGTACCTCCAGGACATCCTTACAGTACAAATATGATTGTCCCAATGAAGAGATGAAATGCTAAGAGTTTTCCTAATTCCTACTATATCTATTTAACTGCTTCTACCTGCCTTTGGAGGTCCTCCAAAATCTAGGCATGCCCACCTAGTCTATCTAACCTAATTCCCTGCTACTTTCCGAGATATGCAAGGTGCTCTAGTTAGACCAAAATAGATTTTTTTGTCCCATGAACATCATTCCCACAACTGTAATTCACACGTGACTTTCCTTGCCTTCTCTCCCTCATCCTTCAAGATATAGTTCAAGTTTACTATAAACAAGATTTTACTTATGACTTTAAACCCTGCTGACCTACCTTCCTCTAAGGTGTTGTGGTTTGTTTAGTCAGTACTGAATCATGTGACCTTAAGTTTGTCCTATCCTGTTTTATTTCTTGCATGTTTGTCTTGTCTCTCTGACTGGATGGTTTTCCTCCTCAGTGACCAGAACTGTATTATCTACTTTTCCTATACGCTTCGTACTACTTACTTCAGTGTATCTGATATGGTATATACTTGGTTAGTGTGTATTTGATTGAGAGAATGAAAAATGGCACAGAAAATTATTATTTTATTTAAAAAACATAAATAAATAATGAACCAGAAAAGGGAAAAGAATAGATTGGAATGGAAAAATGTATTTTAAAATGCCTATTCCTTTCCAGGGATTCCTAAGCTATTTTACAAGGATGTTCCTATACCTACGCATGAACTAAAGATTACAGAACATTATATACTATGGTCATGGAAGATAAGAGTCATCTCCCTTCAGTCACCCAATGTAAAACCAATGTATCTTTCACTGCCTTTGCTGATTGTAATTCTGTTTGAATTGAATATAAAACATGTCACTCTTCCAGCACTTTAGAATATGAGGGCCTTGAGGCCAAAGGCCTTATTTCTGCCTTTATTTGTATCTCCAGTTTTTAGAATGGTCCCCTGGTATTTATGAAGTAGTTAATGAATGTTTGTTCACTGACCAACTGACTCTGCCTCATTTAACTTACATTTAACTAGTGTTGATATATCTCCCAAGAAAGATCTGAAGAGGAATTTATTTAATTTACTTTAATATGAGTAGAATAATTTTAAGTTAAGATGATCTATGGAGAAAAATATATCAAGAGGACTATATTCAAACATTTTCTATCTTGGTAAGTCTTTCCAGAGCCTGCTTTCAAGTTATGGTGAACTTTGAGAACTCACAGTCACTAATCTGTCATGGTGAGGCAATGAAGGACAACTGGTGTGAGAGTTTTAAATACAGATTAATCTTCATTAAAATTATGTTTCAAAATTCAAGTGTTGATTGCTAATAAATTTGTGAGTAAACCACAACCATCAGAGTAATCAAAGAACTATTTGTCAATCAAATAGCATTTATTAAGCAACTACTATTTGCCACACACTGTGCTAAGTTCTGGGGATATGGAGGAAGAAAGAAAAATAGCCTCTGCCCTCAAGGAGCTCACAGTCAGATGCAGAAGAGAGAATAACGATGTACAAACAAGATCTATACAAAATAAACTGAAGATAATCTCATATAGAAGGCACTAAGGACTGGAAAAGATTTTTTATTGAAGGTGGGACTTGGGCTGAGATTTGAAAAAAGTCAGGAAAACCAGGATATGTCTGTCCATTTATGTCAATAATAAATTTGGAAACTTTTCAGTTATTATGGATTAATTAATTATAGTCCTAGAGAATTTTTTGAGGCTTACAAAGGTTAAATAAATTGTCTATAGTCAAAATGGCTATGTCAGAGGCAAAATTTGAACCAGATTTTCCTGACTATTGAATGCAGCACTCAATTATTTATGCCACATTGCCTCTCCAGAAAAATCTCAATCTCTGCCTCTGTCTCCATTTCCATCTCTGTCTTTCTCTCTCTCTCTCTCTCTCTCTCCTCTCTCTCTCTCTCTATATATATATATATATTATATATATATATATATATATATATATATATATACATATAAATATATAGATACATAATATACAGATATAATACATAGACATAATACATATATATAATACATATGTTTTATATATATATAAAGTTACATAATGAGAGAGAGAGAGAGAGAATATGTGTGTGTGTGTGTGCACGTATTTGTATTCCTAATACAATTCCACACTGTAGTATATGAAAGGTCTAGAATTTTCTCAAATTCTGTCAGTGGTGCGTAAGATTAGAAGACACATTTAGCTGGAGAGCTTGGCATTTTGTCAGGCTCCTAAGACAAACCTGGGTTAAATCCAAAGTGAATGATCATGAGTAGGTTGGCTTCTGAGTTCATCGAGTTTATTGGCAATGGAAACTTACTAAACAGATAAAAATTAAAAAAAAATATCCTTGGTTTTATAGTTCCTCATTTCCACAATATTGGTGTCAGAGTGAGAGAAAGTGGGGGAATACAATGTTAAGAAAGGTCAAATTACAAACAAATTAGTAGATACATTTTGAATTTATAAGTAAGAGAAAATTATCTGCTACACAAGGAGTAAAGAGAATCACTATAAACAAAATAGACAATTTTGATGATATAAAATTAGCAAATTTTTCACAAACAAAATCAATGACCAATGTTGATGTAAAAAAAGGGGGAAACAATTAATTGGGAAAAAAAAAGGAATTAAAAAAAATTTAAAAGAATAAAAGACATTTCCTACTGCCAAATAACCAAACAATATGAATAAGCAATTTTCTATGGAAGAAATTCAAGTTATCAATATCTCTATAAAATGATCTACATCATTAATAATTAGAAAAATATGCATTAAAACAACTCTGAGGATCTACTTTATATTCATCAGCTTCACAGAGTAAACATCAAAGGAAAATTACAAATACTGGACTTACTGAGAGGAAACAGAAGCATTTATGCACTTTTGGTGGAATTATGATTTTGTCCAGTCATTCTGGAAAGTAATTTCTAGTTCTACCCTCAAATTTATTACTCTATGTATGCACTTTGGCATAGTAATTCCATTAATAGGTCTATATCCCAAAGAGATCAAGGAAAAAAAAGCACTCAATCAAGGATCTATGTGTATTTATATATATATAATATTTATAATACCTCCTCCCCTTTTGAGATGAAAGAAATGGGAACTAACAAGTTTACCTTTCTTTGGGGAAAGACCGAATAAATTTTGGTATATGGATATCATGAAATAGTTGTGCCATTTAAAAGTAAGTAAAGGGACTGTTTGGGAGAAGTCTATGAAGACTTGTATGAAGTAATGTAAAGTGAGCAGATGCATTTATATGTATCCTGAGTCTCATAGCTCATGGTATGATATTCTATTTTCTCTGAAGGTATTTATTCTTGCCTCCTTGTAAGCCAAATCAAGACAGAATAATATGAATACACATAACCTACACTAACAAAATAGAATGCATACATATACATATGCTTATATAGGTAAATACAGTTACAGGAATAATATCTGGTCATTTATTTCTTCAAGAAATTGGAGGGTTACTAGCTTTTTAACAATGTTGCCCCTTTTTTGGTAAACTTCCAAGGTTCTGTAGTATTTTGCCTCATTGTATTTTTGAGTGGGGATACATAAGTAGACTTTTTAACCCAAGATTTCATTAATTTGAAGTTGAAAGATCCAGTATTCAAGACTATGAATTGTTTACATTTGTTTATAGTTTTGCTGGTCTGGAATGATTCTAAAGAGGAATTGTTTTTCTAACAAACATCAAGAATTAATTATAGGCTATATTTATATATAAGCTAGTTTTTTTTTCTGAGAACAATTTGGGAGAAAGGATTTTTTTTTCTTCCTAGACTGATTGAGTGTGTATTTGTCTTAATACATCCTGATGCTATCTCCTTATCCTTCATTTTTTACCTAGACTTTTGTACTTGAATTGGTATTGCTTCAGGCTAGCATCTGAGTGACAAGAAACTACTCTGACTTAGAAAGTTTCAGGTATTTTTTACTGAGGTCAATTTTGTCTTAGAAGTGGATTTTGTCTCACATTCTGGAAAATTGCATTTTTTTTTCTTTTGCATTTTAAAAAAAAAATGTTATTTTTCCCTTAAGAGGAAGCAGACTGAGACATCCATTTTTACTATTTCACAAGGTGAAATGAGCTTATTCAATCTGTCTTGGCTTCATACTCTTTTATCGCTAGATAAAAATATTATTACAAATTTATTCAATTTATTGATTTGATATGTTCCTTATAAGTCTGAATACAACTGTTTCTATAATTAATTGCTTCATGCAAAATATTTGGTAATATTTTCATGATTTTAATTCATCTCTTTTGTGCATTTTATTATATTATTTAAGCACAGTGTTTTATTTCAATGGATTATTAGTGATTACTATATTATTACTATATATTAATTGATTATATACCAAAGTGGGGGTCACAAGGAGTAATCTCTAGAAAAGATGGGAGCTAAGGTAATTGGGTGGTGATTTATCACCTTTGCTTTTGAAAAGTTTAAAGTTCTCTTAATACCATGAGTAGACTCAGACTTTCAGAATGAAGACATTTTAAGGATATTAGTCAGCAAAGTGAAAAGATTTCAAGTGCATAAGTAAGGTCACTGATACAAAGGTAGGTGAAACAATTCCGGAGTTTAATTATTTTTTTTTTAAATTCTACTTGAGAATTTTAATCATGGTAATATTACTGAAGCATTGACTTTAGGGAGCTGTTCCTGAAAATTTAATACTCATCTACACTGAGGGAATTAAGGGGATTAGAACAGTGAGTGCTTAATTGTGGGAATTGTATAAGGCACACTTACTCCATCTTGTGACTCAATTCAGGAGCTAGTTCAGTTCCCTTTATATTTAATTATGGATCTCTTTCAACTTTTTTTTGTGAGAAAACTT
This sequence comes from Bettongia penicillata ogilbyi, assembly GCA_023548195.1. Classification (NCBI taxonomy): domain Eukaryota; kingdom Metazoa; phylum Chordata; class Mammalia; order Diprotodontia; family Potoroidae; genus Bettongia; species Bettongia penicillata. The sequence continues at coordinate 2,292,434 of JAJHZJ010000352.1, forward strand.
CATTCAATTTTGGGACTTGGAGGAAAAGAAAGAAACTTTATTTTATTATTTGAACCTAACCCAGCATGGCTGGGAACCTAGATTATCTCCACCTGCTGCTTAGAGAACCTTAACCAAATACCTGTGTTATATTGACTAGAAACTTAGGTTGAAAGAATGGCGTAAAGAGTTTTCTCCCATTGCAAATCTCAAGCAGTCTTCATATCTTATCTGAAAACTGGCTCATATTAATCAATCAGTTATTATTTCCATATTCCTTTGATTGTTTACAGATACTTGGAAGGAATGGGACACCTCTTTCTGAATTCAAGGAATTGCACCTGTTTGCTCTCCTCCTCCCACCTTGGAAAGTCCCTAATCTACAGCTACAAATCTACAACTACAAATCCGATTACCTTATGCTATACCATAATAATTGTTGTATTTTAATTAACTCATCTTATTTGATAGTTTTTAATGTAAAAAATTTGTCTTCTCCTCTATTTGGGGTCCAGTGCCAAAGCTGATGAAAGTTACTGATCTCAGTTCGTTAAGCAATTGGCATGAATTTCATGATAAATCAAAGGGTTTAAAAATTTGAACCTTTATTTCCTCAATCATTTCCTCGGTCATTTCATCTTTTACCAGTCACAACACTGGCTATGAGATATTGCTTAAAGAAGTAGGAGTTGTTTTAAGCAAAGGACGCATTACTACAAAGAGATTGAATGTCACAATGAAATCCAGGAATTGCATTCATCATTCATGGCTGAAGTCATACCCCCTGTCATACATAAATACCATGGGCCCCAAATTGGCATTATCTTTATTGTCTCCCACAAAAGCAATACTAGGAAATAGTCTGGACAGGCAAGAGGTTTCATAGGACACTTGAAGGCTCATGAGTCAAAGTGATGAGACTGACAACTAGCCAAAGGGGAACAGATGCAATAATACAGAATAAAACCATAGAGGCAAGACTAGATGTTACCTTCCATGAATACATGCAAAGTTTAGCTGAGATTTTTGAGGTGGTGGATTAAAAGACTTCTATGCAAAATTTGTCTTTAATAATACTATGCTGCAGAAAGTAGAAAAAGCCTATTGAGTTATTCCTCAGGGTGAAGTAACTTGTGTAAAGACTACTATAGATAGATATTACTATCACTAAGCTCAATTACTAGGCTCAGTTGTGTTCCAGGTAAATCTGAAGATATACACATGCAATTAGATGACAATAATATTGTCCATGTGGAATGTTCCTTTGTGTATTTGCATATGTTCACTGCTATATATTTGAACTTCTGCATGTTTGAACATACTTGTGTTTTGTTTTTTGTTTTTTTTTTCCTGCTCTGTTAATTGACTGTGTTTTCTATTTTGTGCGTGTATTCATCCTTTACTGCATGACATCAAAGAAATAATGACATGATTTGCACTTGACTTTGTTTTT